>JARHVA010003017.1:0-600000 GCA_037957365.1 Torreya grandis
AGGGAAAATGTGTCATAAATCCTAGAAACTCAAAGAGAATCTACAATAATATAGTCCTAAGGTCCTCATGGATGTTGATCCCATTTTATAATCTAAGTTCCTAAGGATATTAATCCTTTTCCTGATGAGAAGGACCTGATGTATAAGAGTGACAAGGGTTGTGACTCCTACTCCTATGTTATCTTTGGCTTGTGCCCACCCTAGGAGGTTGTCCCTCTTATTGTTGTAAGCTAGATGAAGCTCAATATCTTTATGGCTTTGATGATGTCACTAAAATTATTCACCTAATACTCTAATACATTGTTCACCCGCATCTCTAATGAATCAATTCTTGATATACATGATATGTAAGAGAAAATACATCAGTGTGTTTGCCTATGCTTGTAGGAAGACTCACATTGACTCCTAGTTGATCCTTTATAAGACCAATACTTGCATGGAACAAGTTGACTAGAGTATCTTTTGATCAGGGATATCCACTATGTAACTAAATTTACAATCACAAACAAATGCAAAAAATACAACATATCTCCAATAATTATAAAGTATAAAAAAACTATAAATTAATGTAGTAAATGAATAAAAATAATAAAATAGTATGTAATTTTACCTAGTACTCCCTCTTACCAATATGGATATGATTCCTCCTCCAATATCATCTTAGCCTCATCCTCATCTTCCTCTATTGTTGAATAATATATAATAGGTTTTTGGTTTCCTCCCATGATGGCTTAGTCCCCATCTCCTCTTATCCCAACATGTTATTATTTTGGGTTAATATACCACTGATACAGTGGTCATGGTGGTTGTTGTGGCTATTATTGGGCTACCTACTAGTGATAAAAAACTTTACAAAAACCCCTCCCCCCTATCCATAAGTTATTTCTCATATTGTAAACCTTCTCATCTCTACTTCTTCTTGGCCACCATGGTGATGGAATTCCCTGGTATCATGGGTTGCCACCCCAATCTCCAAAGCCTAACATCTTTGATATCCCTCTCTTCTTTTGGAACCACCTATGGAATGGGAATATTGGATACATATTGTATCATGTATTTTCTAGGGGAATATTATCCATAAGGTGCACCTCCACATACATGAATTTGTCTCTAAACTTTTATCCACTTTCCTAAGCCACAAGAATGACCACCTTATCATCCCACTATCTAGCCATCCCTTGATATGTCATAACTACTATATCAGCTACCGATCAACATCCCCACTACCAATAGAAAGTATTTAAAGGGTGACATACCTATCCATTTAGATGCTTTGATGGCCCTAGTTTCATTGATAATTACCCCTCATTAGTATAGGATCGTGTGCTTAAATATCTAGCTCATGATGAGTGTTGGTTTGGCTAATTGGGTAAATCCCCCAATCTCACTATCAAACCTAGGACTAAGATGAAAAAGATGGAACAAACTTGTCCATGCCTACCCAATTACCATTATATAATGGTAAAACCTACCATCATTTGTTTTTCCTTATTTGATTTTCCTACTTTTTTGTATATTTATATCATTGGGGATCTAGAGATAAAAATATCTCAATCATAATTTCATAAATTATTTCTAATTTTCACAAGATTTCAAATAAGTAATCCATTTCCTCATCATTATGATTTAAAAACCATCCATTTTTGGTAATTGGATTTCAAAACTTTCATTTTCTCATGTATTAAAATGTGCCTACTTCCAAACTAACCTAAAATGGGCCAAAATTTGAAGATTATAACATTTTATATTTTGTAATTTTTATTACATAATATGTTGTTTCCAATTTTAGCTTTTATAGGTTAACATCACCCCACACTAAGCTTAGTCTCTCGATGGAATGGTTTAGGTAGTATTATCATCTCCACATACATGGTAAATAAGATTGTCTATGTTTTCTTTTTCTATACTTGGGAATTATAATGGTCTTAGGCCCTTTATCAAAAAATAAACAACAAAAACATAAAGAGTCTAGCTCAGCATCCTTCCATGTAGAGGTATATGACCTTACTTATCAAACATATTTCAATAAAAACCACCCTTAGATACAATAATTTTTACATATAATACCATACTATGAAATGACTATGAAAATCCAAAGACCAAAAATAATCCTTCTATTCAATAATTACCAATTTTACAATCTTCCCTTGACAGAGGCATATCTTCTTCTTCTCTAGCTCCTAACTCAAACCACCTACTACTGCATCTAAGACCACTTGTTTCTCATTTTCCTTCAAGTTTTCTAGATTCACCATATTTCTACCATTCTAAGCTCCTACAAGCTACTCAAAGGCTAAAAAATAGTGTTTTTTGCAATTTACCAAAATTCTCCCAGTTCACCAACTGCTTGCCTTTCCACCATGGTGGCATATTGAAAGAACCTCTCGCCACTCCTTTACCCAATATTTTAATTGCTATTAACCCTTACTTTAACATGCATGGTATCCCTCCATTCATCCAAACTAGTGATGGGTTTAAGAATATATTTGATAAAAGGCATACTTACTCCCTATATTTTTGTAACCTTCAACTGGACTTTATAGGCTTGCTTTCCACATCCTTTGCAAAATCAACTAAATCCAAGAATCAAAAATCAAGTTCTCAAAACCTATCTAGTGGGATAAACCCTAGATAGTCTCTCTCAAAAAATGGCAAAATCAAAAATGGCCCAAGCGGTAATGATTCCAAAGCCTCTTCCAGCTCAATCTTCTACTCTAACCACATGAAGAATTCCACCATGGCAAGCACCTATTCTTTATCCATCATAACCAAGAAAATATTTTAAGGTAAACAAAAAGGCCACATCATAATTGACTCTAATTCATCTACTCTAAGCTAAAAACTCCTATTCCCAACACCAGCTCAATATCTTCCACCACTTTATGAGGAGTCCAAAAAATGTTTAACGAATGCATTTTATAGATTATCCCATCAAAGCCCGTCTCTTGGATTTTGGATTTTCCAAAGGCCAAAGGCCATCTAATAGATTATAGACTGATTTCATCCATCCCTTCAAATAAAAAACCACAATCTCAAGCACCACCAAGCCAATAGACCTATTAATTGCCTTGCCAAATTCACTCAAAAAATGATGCAAGCCATAAATAACCAAATCATGAGAAAAGAGATGCCATTATGGAAAGAAGTGACCTAAGAAAATAATGAATGATCTAAATGATTAGTGCCACCAAAAAATCATTCTACCAACTCCATATGACATCATCCTTCACAAACTTGTCTATTTTTTTTATTAATTAGCATATTTTTTCTATTTTTTCATTAATTACACTTGATTTTTGTTTATTGTTTGCAATTCATGGAGGTCTCTTAGTTGGTTTCACTTCAGCACATACATAAGTGAGGTGAGTTTTATAACCCTCATTTTCATTTCATTATGTCGTTACTTGAGAAAACACCCTCACTAAAAAATGATGATGCATCTCTCTCGAGGGGGATAAAATTTAAGTACCCAAAATTTCACACAATATAACATTTTAGAAATTTTTTTGATGATGATAAAATTATTTAAAAACTTTCTTAGACATTTTCCTCTCCCTTTCACTAGTATTTTTCCTCTTTTTAGCCTTCACAAACCTTAGGTTTTTTCAATTTAAACTCTTTTTCTTTAAGTTTTAAAAAAAAAAATCACTATGGTGGAATCACCATAATGGAAATAAAACCACCACAATAGTTTTATAAACTACCTTGGTGAAAATGTAACCATTTTTGGTGTTTTTTAAAAAATTACCCTAGTGGTTCACAAAGCCACTGTGGCAGTTTTGTATATATTATTTGCATAAGCGCAGTGTGTTTCATCACCATTGTAATGTTTTTAAATTTTCTTGTGAAGAGTTTGTATATTCATTGCATTTTTTTATAATTTTGATTACATTTTTTATTTTTTCTTATTGGGTTCACCTTATTAACTACCCAATTCACTCTTAATATTTATTTTTTCAATATCAATGACCTCCAAATTAACTTTACCAAGCTCCTAGTTAGACTTTAATTAACTCCAAGTCACAAATTCCTCATTACAAGTATTTCAAATTTATGATAATTTTGTATCCAAATTTTATACATGAGATTAAATATTTTAAGTATTAACATCCATATCCCACCTTATTTTGTTTTGTATAAACTTTTCCTTAGTTTTCACTCATTTTTCAATCATTTTGCACAAGTTTTTGAGAAGGGAATTCACTGAGATTGAAACCAATTCTTTGTTATTCTTAAATCAATCTAACCATAGTTCAAATACATTATTATTCATATTTGTGTCTTGTTCTTATATTATTTTTCCATCCTTATTGTAATATATTTCCCAAGGTCATCATTTAGAAAAGGAGATAGCTACCTAAGGATTCTACATTTGCACTAGATTTTTCTTCACCTTCAGTTGATCTCAACATTGGCCAGGTTGGAGGACTTGATTTTTGTTATTATTATTAGTTTATAATTAATTTACATATTTAAAATATTCATAAAATCCCAAAAAAATAAACAAGTCTTCTTCTCTCTTATTCTCTTGCATTTGAAAAAAATAGGTTTTATCTCCTTAGTTGCATTTGCATATCAAAATTAAAAAATAACAATAGTATTTACATTAGATATATGTTATATTAGGTTAATATCATCACTATTTTAATCCAAAAAAAACCATTTCATTTTTATTTTTTCTCGTAGCAGATATCAATAGACAAACATCAACAAACACACACATCGAAAGCTAGAAAATCACAAAAATAAAAGCTTGCATACTAAAGCTAGTTTATTTATTTGCATGATAATATAACATTATTTGAAATCATAAAATATAAATAATAAACTTACATATATTTATCTTATATCATTTTATCCCCACATACAACAATGTAAAATCTTCAAAACTTGCATTATAGATTGCATATGTAGATTAGACTCTAAAACTATATAATTTGTGTTACATGAAATCTAATCTATGTTTTAGATATGATTGGATAATATCCATACTTTAAATGTTCATTTAATATTATTTTCCATTTACTTTCATTGAAAATTTAAAAAAAGAGCATTTATTTAGCACATATAGGTGAAACGTTACATATTATACACTAGGAAAAGTCAAAATCAGCAAGCTACATTGCTCATTTAATTTTTAGTCTTAGTTGCATTAAATTATTCATAAATCCAAAAACAACAAAAATATAAAATCCTTTCCTTTTACTTTCATTTATTCATTTCTTTTACTTTCATCAATAGAATAATTTCCTTTTATTTACAAAACCTTGCCAAAAATACCAAAAAACAAATTTATACAAAGCCTTGTCGACATGAGTACAAGTAAAAACCTTGCTTTAAAATTTCCAAAAAAAATACATATTTAAAAATAAAAATAAGACAAGATAAATGCTTCAACATTATGAGCCAACCTTTCTCCACCATTGGATGATGCTCCTAGAGAGACCTTATCTCCATAAGGTAGGCATATTCCATAGAGTATTAACTCCTATACTAGTGGGTACCCTTTAGAGTGACATTGATTATGAGATTATATTATAATTATTTCACTCCACCCCTCTCCTAAACCTCATATTCAACCATATCAATGCCCTTGATGAGAAAGATTATCAAATAGAACCCTTTATCATAGTGAGACCCCTTCGTATTCTATCACTCCAAGTTAACAACCTTTAGGTATAAGCCTCCCCTCCCCTTTTCTTTATCCTCAAGCCTAGTCTTTTCTTTTCTTATTCATGTTATGGATTACATTGGTCGATCAAGGTCAACCCAATCAAACCAACTAAATCCCTAAGATCTTGAAACCTTACTTTGCCTAATTGAGCTGAGTATCAACTAATAACCCCATTACCATATTCTCATCAATAATGAGGGTTCTTAGGATTCCATATCTTCCTAATTCACCATGATAAACAAGTATTATGATACCTGTGAGATCTTTTATATTGCCACAAACATCCCTTATTATCTATCATTTAAAACCTTATCTATATACCTCAGCCTAACCAACCTATTCTTCTAGTCCTAATAACACAAATCCCTCAAACACATCATCTTAATTGACCAATTAAATATACCATTCATCCCACTTTTCATTCATCATTTATCTCATCTAGACCTCTAGATGTCAAGTGTGAAAAAGTTAGTGTGTTTCTTTTAGAGTGTATAATATCCTAAGGCAAACAAGTGTCATGTCAAATAGATATAGTAGTGAGGCTTATAGTGATATTCATCATAGTAACAATCATGTAAGTAATTAGTAATAAAAATTCAAAATGTGCATGATATATATATATATATATCATGGTATTTAAAACAAGTATAATAATGTGTGATATAATTCACAAGCATAACAAAAAATCCTATATGTATCCAATCATATTCATAAACAGTGTATTTGCTATGACACACACAAATAATTACGTAAACACACATGATAACATAGTGTCACATAGAGAGATTAAAACATAACAAGAGTCACACAATGAACACCCAATGTTATCTAAAGTAAGAGTCACGCAGAGAAAGTGTCAAACTCAAAAATAGTCAAAAAATGAACACCCAATGTCACATAGAATAAGAGCCACATAGATAAACAATCATATGGATAAATATTCAAGCATAAAATGTTCCACATAATGAACACCAATTATCACATGGTGTAAGATTCACCAAGATAAGGAGTCATATAATTTATTACATAACATGAAACCCATTATGTAACATGAAAAAACATCAAGCATGCATACAAAAATAAATGCTAATGTACATAATTGATTCATGTCATGATTATATATATTAAAATATGGTGTTAATATACTATAACACTATAATTAATATGCATAATATCAATCCATGTGTATAAATTTCAAGTAGCTCAATATGATCAAATGGAATGGTCATAAAAAGATGTAACTTGTGAAAATATATCAAGATGACTAGTGAAAACATGTCCTTATGTAGGATAGGTACCTATAGATGTTGGAATGTCATTAATATAAATTCCCATGTCATATAGAACCTATATGTCCTACATCTCACTCATGTATACCATGAAAATCATGTGCATAGAAAAACTAGATATATAATCCACCATGTATGTGATAGATCATAAATGAATCATAAAAATTAACAACACGTCATGCATAGGTCCTAATTTTTTAATATTTTTATATTTTGGTATTTATTTAATTTGTATTTTTAGAAGCATAGAGTCCTAAAATGGCATTCAATGGATGTACTAACTCATGTAAAGAATCTAGTGATAAATTTCTAAACGCTAGGTATATGAACTCATAAAATACCCATATTTCATCATCGTAATCATCATCATAACTATATATGTTAATAATATTTTCATTTCCTTTTATTCTTTCTCAAATTATATATATATATATATATATATATATATATATACACATTGCATTTTCTTCAATTGTATACAAGGGCTTGTGATCGATCTTTTGAGATAATGTCATTTCACTTGTCTTTGATTCCTTTATATTTTGGTATTCATTGTTTCCATCATGTATAATCTTGATTTTATGTCCATAAAAGAATTTTATATTTAAATTTTAAATGTCAATTTTATCTTGAATCTATTTTAACCATTATTTTTTAAGTGTATCCCATAATTAGTCACTAAGGCACATCATAAATATCAATTTACTAATAAACTTTGGCTTGCAATCAATTAGTAATGTAACATGTCTTATTGATCCCTAAATTTTTTTATTTTTTTTTGTTAATTTTTGTTATGACCTATCTATTGTTAGAATGTAATGTTACACATGTTTGGCCCTTCTTCCTCATTGATTGAAGTCTCTTGATAATATTTACCCTTAATTTATACTATGGTAGTCAATATGTCATGTCATGGATGTTTAAACTCTCTTTGTGCTTTGTTTCTAGGTTGGTTAATGTTAAAAACCACTACTTTTGACTTCTACTATATCTACATTATTTTTATAATCCATTCATCCTTGAACTTTTGAATCTTTAATGTTAATGTCACCCAAGTTTTTATTTCATGTCCTATTATTCTATCATAACTAAAAAGTTATTTTCCTTCTTGAGTTGACAATCTACTTTTAAATTTATCTCAATTATTAGGTAAACCAATCAAATTATTATAAAGTAACATATAGTACTTGGCTTATCTTGTGCACTAGTAATATGTAATTTGATATCTAATTTTGTATTCATGAACTTAATATTTTTTATTGAATATGTCATAAATGTTTGGTGTTCAACATTGATGCGTTGTGCAATGTGTTGTGCCTATCTTTATTTGGTTATGATGAATTTTAAAAAATAATTTTCTAAGTGGGGAACTTATCATTGATGTTTTATCTTTCTTTGTATTTGGTGGTCTAAACAAGATAAAACTAGAGACTAATTTTGATTTTATAAGATATGTCTACACTAAGAAAACCTAAATGTAACCAGTAAATTATGCTTAATTTATTGCACTTACTATTAATATAAATTAATAAGAATATAATGTACTTATCCCATTTCATTTTTGTTCTAGTCTATAATGATGTGAAATCATCAACAATATCTGAATTGGATTTGTGGTCATTTAGATCTAGAATCAAACTATTTGATCTTGCTGAGATGAATCTAGTAATGCTTAGATGTGTATGGTAAATGGATTCATATAATATATATAATATCTCTCCCTATGACAAGTTATATATTTTTATATCATATATAATTTCACCTTCCTATAGATAATAATTCTATGCAATTTCATAGTCTCGATCTTGTGTGTAGGTTCATATTCATCTTCCTTCACCTTGAAACCCTAGTTCCACTTTAGACACTTGCTTCCCCTATAAAAATTGGTTAAAAATGATGGGTTGAGGTAATATAAAACACCCCTCACTGAGTGTTTAAACACTACCTACATTCAAATACTTTGAATAGGTCTAAAACTACACTTAATTCTCCCACCTATATGTGTGTGTTAAATCAGTGATATACTAGTATGTAGTGCAATATTGTGTGGCTTCCAATAGTATCCATACTTGGCTTGATCATTGTTATTTTGAGTCTTTATATATTTTTATGTTTTAGGTTAATAATTTAATGGTGTTTATATTTATTCATTATTGTGTTAATGAAAATATAGATGTTTTTTAGATGAGTGTTAGATAGGAATAGGCTTAGGCTTGATATGTATATAGTTGAATATTTGGGTAATTTCCCTATGAACTAACATACAAAATGTTTATGTAAACCAAAAGGAAGATATTAAATTTGGGGAAATAGTTATTTTAGAGCACATTTTCATGTCCAAATAAGGTAGATGGCTTTTGTTATAATTTGAAAAGATGAATAACCCAGCAGACTAGTGTAAATGAATAGACATGAAACTATGAAGGCAAATGATACAAGATCAAAATAACAACACAGAGTTAGTCTCTATGAGATTAATATAAATGATCCAAAATCAAAATAGCATTATGAAGATTCAAAATCAAAAGATACAAAATAGAAGCTAGGTAGCATGTTTAAATAGAAAAGAGAGGGAGAGGAGGTGAAAACACCAACCAATAGGAAGCAACCATCCATTAGAATAAAGATAGCAAAGTATCTTCCAAGATATAAAATGAATGATCACTTGTAGGAAGGTGACACCTCATAACCTACTCACCTAATTAAACATGCTTTATTAACCTAAGCAAGATTAATAAAAGGTGTAGGAAAAACCTAGGAAAATAGGAAAATAAATATCCCATCTAGGAAACACCCCCCCCCCCCCATAAGCACAACTTCGGTGGGAAATGATATAAAAAATGGGTCCTAACAACAAGTCTTGATAAGGTACCCATGTATAATACAATCCCTCCCCCCCAAAAAAAAAAATAAGTATCCCCCCCCAACAAAAGAGAGTACACCCCACCTAGAATAGATATAGAAGGAATGAAGGAGCCAAAAATTCCCTTCAAAAAATGAGATCCTCCTACATTGATAATAGATGCCCAACAATTGAATGTTGAAGATGATCAAGTTACATCAAACAACATTCCTCCCCTTAAGAATAAATAAAACTATAGAAGAGTGTAAATAATCTCCCCATTATAGAAAGGAATATGAGGGAATAAATATCATCAAATGTGCCTCTAAAAACTTCTCAAATGTCACCATGTCCATAGGTGAAGATGCCACAATCCAAATAGGTACTTGCCTAATCAAAGAATTAGGTGACAAACCAGGACCATGTAGAAATGGATGATGAACAAGATCCAGAGATGATGATGATGAGACAACAAATGCAATAAGGTTGTCATCAAATAAAAGAGATAAACCCTCAAATGTGTCCTTTTTGTTTGCATTATGATTTTCCATAAATAAGTCTGAAACACCTATCAAAATATCATCACTTAATGCTAAAAATGAAAGAATGTGTATGTCTTACTATAAATAATCACTAAAATCTCTTTATGAATCAATTTTGACCTTTGAAGTAGCAATAAATGAAAGAGGATGCAAAGTGTCCTCACCAATAGATGGGGTGTCAATGTATGTCAACCATATAAATTGATCATCCAATGAGGATGTGTCCACATAAGAAGAGGGATCAAGAATATCAGTAGGTGATTTGTCATCTAAGGAAGCATCACTTTTAGATAAAGATCTAAGGTATCCATAAAACTAAAGGATGATGGTCCATGTAGTGAAAGGACACTCAGTATGCTCAATATGATGCATAATATCCTCATATTAGATATATTAGGTCATAGACCATGTATTTATTATTAAACCATGCATTATTTTGTTCATAGGTAGTTGGTTCAGGAACAAGTTCTAGGAGCTAAGGGAATAGATCTTGCTCTAAGTAATGATTCTTTATCACTTGCTTCTAAGACAAATAGTTCTCTAAAGTTAGCCTTACAATAGATTTATGGAATTCATTACTAATATTCATAATGAAACCCCAAAAATGGAACTTTATCTTAGTTCATGATTACAATTAACCCCATTAAATATGATAACCATGATGTAGAAAGCATGTGTGAAGAAGAGAAGATGTGTGGATAAGAACCAACACAATGATAACCCCCCTTTTCACTAGTTCTAAAATTATGTCAGGTAGCCCCCCCAAATTTTGGCACTTTATAAAGTAGTGAATTTTATAAGGCAAATTAGCCCAATACATGGGAAATTTAAAAAAAAAACACTATTGTGAAAGACGGTACTCAATTTCAAGTTACCATTTGTAAGATATTAATAAAACAATTTCCCATAAATAGGCCTATGACTAAAAACTTGAACTTAAAACTTTAAAAAAATACCCTTGGGTGAGGACAAATATTCCTTCCAACCACTCATTAGAACCATCATGAAACCATGGTCTTATTCAAGTCAACAAAAGTCAAAAAAATATCTGCTCAGTCACCTTTACATGTACTTTTGTGAAAAAGCTACTCTAGAAGGTGTTTTAATTAAAAAATTAAAAAACTATTTAATCAAAATAAAAAATGTGCTTTTGTTTTTAATTATTCTAGGGAAATTTTAGGTTTTGAGCTTTTTGAATTTTGGCAAGGGGAACATAAGGCTGTATGATGCTACCATGGAGGAGATTATGCCGGCAAGAGTAGTCTTAAGGCAATTAAACAAAATAAATTATTATTTTTAAAGGTAGTCTACTCACCCACATCTAAAAAGAGAATAATGTACTCCTTGTCCTCCATGTCAATATGCTTAGTCCTTATCCTCCACAACAAAAAAGGATTCTAACATAGCAAAACCACTATAAGACTCTTTCAATGCCAAGAATAGATCTGACAAAGAATGATGCCTCTAGTTTCCAATACCTTTTGCTGGAAAAATAGTAGTAGATTTGGATGCTAAAAAAGGATATAGATTTGAATAAAGGTGGAATGCACTAATAGAGGCATTGAATGTAGATCTAAACACAGAGCATTTATATTTTTCTAACCAAGAAAAAAAACATCTCTGCAGTGAGTAATGCTTAGGCTAATCTTCAACATAGCAGTCTATAAATGATGATGCCAAAGTAAAATAGAGGACTTAAGGGCACCAAAATCATATTTCAATGTAATAGATAAAGGAACAAATCTGAAATGCCACTATTGCAAATGTTCAATGCCACTGGTTAAAGTTTTGCTAATAAAGAGAAAGTTAAACGTAGCATAAGATCCTTCAATACAACAGTTGTTATTCCACCTTCCACACTTCAACATAGCACCCTTATAGAAATAATTAAAAGGTCCTTTTGGCCTCAAAAATCTCCAATAAAAGGCTATTTTTCAAATTTGAGCACAAAAATCCATTTACAACTTTTTCATATGATCTATAAATCTAACAAAACAAAAACCCTTTCTAATTTTCTCGATCCTCTTGGATGCATTGGAACATCCAAAAATGATGCTAGTATAACTAGAATGCTACAACCAAATAAATTCAAAAAATATAAATATGTTGAACTCCAAAGGTTAAAACTTTATGTCAAACTTTTTTGATTCTCCAGATCATCTGAAGATGAAAGAGAAGAGCATGCTAGTTTTTTGGAAAACCTATAACAAGCTTATTATCCCCCTCCCCACCCCCCAATCTCTCAAATATGAAAACTAAAATATATTCTTACACATATAACTATTATAATACCATGTTAGAATCTAAAAAGATGAATAACCTAGAAAACTAGTGCAAATGAATAGATATTAAATTGTGAAAGCAAATGATACAAGATCAAAACAACAACACAAAGTTAGTCTTTGAAAGAGTAATTCAAATTATCCAAAATGAAACTATCATTATGAGGATGCAAAATCAAAAGATACAAAATACAAGATTGATAGCATTTTCAAATAGAAAAGAAAGGGGGAGGATGTGGAAACACCAACCAATAGGAGTCAACCATCTATCAAATTAAAGATAGCAAAGTATCTTTCAAGATAAAAAATGAATTCTCACTTGTAGGAAGGTGACACCTCATAACCTACTCACCTAATTAAACATGCTTTATTAACCTAATCAATATTAATAAAAGGTGTAGGAAAGAGCTAGGAAAATAGGAAAATAAATATCCCAACTAAGAAATGAAAATCTACACTAATATCTTTGATAATTAGATCCATCTAAATATGGTTGCATGTGTCTAGTATATAATAAACAATGATCTTAGATCATAAAATAGACTAGTTAATATGACTAGTTGTTTATGTAAAGACTAGGGAAATTTTGAGTGTGAATAATGGTAAATCAAGAAGGCCATACCCATAAATAAGTGAATGGATAGGAGAGAGTGTGAGAAAGAGTCAATTATGTATACACAAGTCATGTTTACTAATGTTTGGTAAAAATTGACATTGTCAAGTGTCTAATACCAAACATAAGTTTCTACCTTTTCCCCCCATTTTATTTTATATTAAAACTACTAGAGTAAAATTATAGAGAATAAATTTAGTACTTGAGTGTAACTATATTGGGTGTCTTCATGCACGTGTTGAGTATAAATATTAATCCATATAAAACTTGTAATGAAACATGTATAGATTAGTGTCTATTTATGATATAATATTTGAAGTAATAATTAAACATATTTTAAATTGAAAAAATAATGAATGAATACACATGTAGTTATACGAACCAGTACTAAAACCATGGAAATGCCAGTGTTAAAACCATGGGTTGAGAATAATATGCCCCAACCCTCATAAGAGATGGATAAGTGTTTACAAGTTAAGTCATTTAAAACTTCAACCACACTACTCATTATAATTTTATAATAATGAGACCCAAAATGGGTTCCAATAAATCTGAGTAAACTTGAGTAAACCTTGAGTATGGATCATTCATTATAGATAGATTTAATGATTCAATTTTGAGTACATTTGAGTAGAACCTAAGTAATCCTAAGTGAGGATGAGTAAATAAAATGACATAATTTGTCACTCAATGTGGTACCCTATGTCTTTTGAGTCATATAACATGTTTCATAATATTGTAATATTTGTGAATTATCCACATATGACTTGCATATGCCCCCAATCTAATAACCCATGTAATCTAATTCATTTAATTTGTGTAATAATATAATATAATTTAGGAACTGTCACTCATAATCCTATAGAATATCTGATAGATTCCCCACATATACCCCAAATATATGTCAAATATATCATATTTTGTGTAAACTTGTGCAAATCTAAAATAATGTGTCCAAAGTCTAATTTTTTTGTGTGAAGGATTGAGTTTCTAAGACAAATCTACTATGTATGCCCCATTTTTAGGTGAAGGATGTAGCCTCACCTATTAATTATTCATCTCAAAATAAAAGAGTTATACACATCATGTTGTGTCTGTGTGTGTGTAGGTAGGTAGGTAAATCATGTGCTACCATGATTAGATTATGTTATCATAGAAATATTAGATCATTTAAGCACATATGAAACATGTATCCTAAGGCATACAAGTGCCATGTCAAGTAGGTATAGAAATGAGGCACACATTTATATTCATCATAGTAATGAGCATAGAAACACTAAGTATGAACCACACATAAGATGCATGATATGTATCAGATTATTGCACACAAGTACAAGATTGCATGATATGAATCATGGCATCACAAGCTTAGAATATAATCTTATATGAATTCACATAGATTCACAATAAATTTCATGGCCATGACACACACAATCAAATAAAATCACATGATAACACATAGTGTCAAATAGAGTAAGAGTCATATAGAGAGAAAAAATGTCATGCAAAGTAATATTCATGTAAATAAAGAGTCAAAAATTATGGACACACATAATGAATAACTAATGTCACTAAAAGTAATATTCACACAAATAAAGAGTGAAAAAATATAAATACAATTGATAATCACACTATGTAACACATATTATCATCAATCATGCATAGAAAAAAGGCAATTCTACACAATAATTATATGGCATTATCACACAGTAATTATAGTATCCATAGAACATAACACTCCTAAATAAAATGTTTAAGAGAAAGTCCTGTGTAATAAATAAAATTAGCTTAATATGATCAATGGAATGTTCATATAAATATGTAACATATGAAAATGTACCAAGATGTCCCTAGTGTAAGCATGCCCCAAAATGTAGGAAAGGTAACATGTGGGTGTAGAAATATCCTACATCTGATTGTTCATGTCATATATAACCTATATATCCTACATCTCACTTTTGTATATTATGAAACACTCATGCATAGAGAAAATTAAATATAATCTACCATATATGTGATAAATCATAAATGAGTCATGTAAACTAAGAATGCATGGCATGCATAGGTTTTAGTTATTAATTTTTTAGATATCACAATTTTTTTGTATTTTTTGAATGTAAATTTTATGAATCTCATAGTCCTAAATTGGAATTTAATCAATGTGCTAAAAATTTTGGAGACTTTAGTGATAAATTAATGAACTATGGGTATAGAACCTCACTATGGTCATGGGTTGATGTTGATTGGGTATCGAGTCCAATCTAGTCATCCAAGTAGGTCATGAACCTAATTAAGTAATAAATATCCCTACATAATTCTAATCATCAATCCACCCCATTTAGAGTTCAACTGTGAAACTAATCAAAAACTTATCAAAAACTTATTATTAATTTCCCTTATGTTGTCATCATAATCATCATTGTACCTATCTGTATCAATCAACTTTACCTTTCCTTTTGTTCTTTCTCAGATTTTATGCATATGTGTTGTATTTTTCTCAACTGTATATGAGGGCTTATGATTTATTTTATGAGATAATGTCATCTCACTTTTACTTTTGTCCTTTACCTTTTAGAGCTCATTATTTCCATCATGTTGAACCTTGATTGCATGTCCTTCATAGAAGAAGGTTATGTATTTATTTTTAATGTCAACTATATCATTAATCTATTTTAACCATTATTTTCTAAGTGTAACCCATAATTGGTAACCAAGGCGTATGATAAATATCAATGTATCAACAACCTTTGGCACGCAAGCAATCGATAATGTATTATGTCCAATCAATCCTTCATAAAGTGTATTATATTGTAATTCATCTCTATTATGACCCAAATCTTGTAAGAATGCAATGTTACACATGTTTGGCCCTTATTTCTTATCAATTTAAATATTTTTTTAATTTCTACCATTAATTTATATTATAAAATTTAATATTTCATGTTTTGGACACTTGGACTCTATGTTGCTTTGTTTCTAGATCGGTTCATATTAGAAACCACTACTAGTGGCATTTACTATATCTGATTTATTGTGATAATCCTTTCATCTTTAAACTTTGAATATTTGTCTCAATGTTGCACAAGAATCTATTTCATGGCATGGTATTCTTTAATAACTGTAAAATGATTTTCCTTCTTCAGTTGACAATCTACTTTTAACTCTATGTCAATTCATAGGTAGAGAAATCAAATGCTTATCAAATAACATATATAGTATAATACTTGGTTTATATTATGCACTAGTAATATGTAATCTAATAGATGGTTATATTTCCATGAGATCTATATTATTTACTTAATTTGTCATAAATGTTTGGTGTTCATCACATTATGCATGTAATGTGTTATGCCACTTATTTTTGGTTATGTTGGATTTGAAAAAGAATTGTCAAAGTGGGTCACTTATCATTTAAGGATTTTGTATTGAAATTATATTTTTTTATCCTTATGAGTGTCTATAAAAGTTCCCTTCCCCTTATCTCATTTATTATTGCTTACTATTTTAGAATCATCTTTGTACTCTCATGGACTAAGGGTGTAAAATTTAGATAAAACAAATACTCATCTATGTTCATTGATATTTCATTCTCATCATCATCACTATCATCTTCTTCCATGAATATCTAGTTTGGATCCTCTTAATTAACTAGTAAGGTAATGTCTAATGTCTTTTGTTCTTGTGCGTCCTTTATTTTATTTTATTCCCTTTATTTATCTAGACTTGGATATTTTTATTTAGCCTTGATTAGATCTATAATTTCATGTCTATGTATCCTTTCTAGTGGTATGATCTATGATTGAGGTTTTATATTAGGTAGAAAAGTATCAAATTTTAGATTGTATCCATCACTAGGTTTCATTACTTTGCAATACTTGAAAGGTTACTATCCATAATACATGTATAAAAACATCCATTATGGATAAATTATATGCACAAATGAAAAGCATATTGCACATATTTCATTGCATGAACCCATGGTATACTTAAGAGTAGGTTATAATGTAAGTGATTTGACATCACATGAAACATAATAGATAGTGTCATAGGGCCTACTTTGATATCCAAAGTAATTGATCCTATTACTTCTTGAGGAACATTTTCAAAGCCTCTGATGTTTATATTTTATTTATGGATAGATTCCATATTGACACCTTATGTTTTTATAAATTTTATGCTATATATATTCAATCCTAATCCATTATCTATTAAGACAAGTTTGACTTATGTATTTAATATTTTGACTTGAATGAACAATTAGAGATTTTGAATTATAATGTGATGATTAGGTAATTCATCATTTTCCAAATATATTATGTCATCAATATTATTCAATGTATTGACTAAAGATGGAAATTATGTCAGTTATGCATCATTTTGTGTAGTTTTGCCATGCAATATGACATAGAAGATATCCTTGTAGATAATTGACCTATTCAATAACTTTAGTATGGATATCTTAGTAGCAATATTATTAATTTTATCAATGATATCATATGATTTACTTGGTATCACCCGAGGTGGATGGGGATGAGGATGGACATCTAAATTACCTCAATTATTTCATGCATGGTGGGGTACCCTACTTATTCTAGTCATAATAACATGGACTATATATTTCAATATAAGCTCCAATAAAATAATAGAAGTAGGATAGTAACTAGCATGAACTTGAGGTTAAGGTGAAGGAGGAACAAAATGAGTAATACAGGACACAATATGAATTACTAAATACAGCTAGTGATTATTCATCATTAATTTAAACCTTGATAATATTGCACATGAGTTTGACCCATTTCATTACATGGTTTTGAAAGATGTTACATATTTCAGGATAGAAACATGTAATTATGATAATCTTAGCTTGAATTAGAAAATATAGACTATGTATATCCATTATAACCATGACGTGTTTATGTGAATAATGGGAAATCAGAAATTATATATGAATCCAAATGTTGAAATATGACACCCTAAGAAGATAAAATGACCCTAAGGAAACCTAGGTTTTGTTATTTTCAATAAAATGAACTATTTCACCTATATGTCTTATTTTATTTTTGATTTAGTGGTCTAATCAAGGTAAAATTTGAAACTACTTTAGATTATATAAGATATGACTAAATTAATAAAATTTGAATGTAACTAGTAGAGAATGATTGACTATTTGCACTTACCATTAATGTAAATACCATGAGGATAAAATACTTAACATGTTTTAATTATATTCTAGTTTGTGATAGTGTACAATCATCGTCAGTGTTCTAAAATGGGTATGTGGTTTCTTGCATCTAGAAACTGATTATCTAACTTTATTGGAATGGAATTAGTAATTCTTAGATGCTTGTGGTAACTAAAGTCATCTAATTTATAATGGATTTATCCTTGTGATAATTAATAGACTATTCCATCACAAATCATTGTGCTTTCTTATAGATAGGTATTCATGTAATTTCAGAGGCTAGGTCTTTTGCACATGTTCATATTCATCCTTGTTCACCTTGAAACCCTATTTCCACTTTTGACACTTTATTCACTTGTAAAAAAGGGTTAAAAAAGATGGGTTGATATGACCTCAACCACCCACCACTAACTGGCTAAGCACTTCCTACATTCTAATACTCCAAAGAGAGATCAAACAACATGTATTTCTCCCACCTAACTATGTGTGTACTCAATTAGTGATATACTAGTAAGCAATGTAATCATCTGTGGCTTTATAAACTTGAAAACCTATGAATTTAATGTTACAATAATATTAAAAGTTGGATGTATGCCTATTCATTTAAATGTTTTTATATTTGTATGTTTTAGGTTAGTACCTCAATAGTGTGTGAATGTATTCTTCAATGTGTCAGTGCAATTATAAATGTTTTCTAGATGAGTTCTAGATAGGAATAGGATTAGGATTGATATGTATATATATCTAACTTATTGATTAATTTCTCTCTGAATGGACATGTGAAATGTGTGGATTGACTAAAAGGAATATTTTTAATCTAAGAAAATAGTCATTAGAGAGTACAAATAAAGGTTCAGCCATAGTTAAAAAACTTTAAGAATATGCTTAGGCTTAGTATGTATATATAGTTTACTCATTACTAATTTTCTCTCTAAAGGGACATGCAAAACATGTGGGCTAATTGAAATTAAGAGTTTGAATTTTGTAAAAAATTTAATAGAGAGTGCACAAAAAGGTCTAAGGAAAATATCTCTAAGAACTAGATCCACTTGACTGTGGCTATAAGGGCTCAGGAGATAAGAAACATTCATCTACAATCAGATGAAAATCTACATAATATGATATTTATTTAGGTAGATACTAGGTAAATCATATGTGAAAATAATGGAAAATTAGGAAGGTTAGACCCATAGGAAATTGAATGTCTAAGATAGAGTGTGAGTTAGATTCAGTTGTGTATGCACAAGTCATGTATACTAACTTTTGGTTAAAATTAACATTATAAAGTGTCTAATACCAAATTTAGGTGTCTACACAAGGTAGAATAATGTGAAATCAAAAATCATATTGGAAGCCCTAAGAAGATACAATGAAACCCTAAGGTAACATAGGGTTTGTTGTGTTCAATACAAGGAATGGGTTCACCAATATGTTTTATCCTATTTTGGATTTAGTGTTATAAATAAATTAAAAATTTTGACTAATTCAAATTGTATAAGATATTTTTAGATTAATCAAATATGAATGTAACTAGTAGATTATGACTTATTTATTTCACTTGTTATAAATAGAAATGACTAAAAATACATGGCACTTAAATTGTTTAGGATTTTATTATGGTTTGTGACAGTGTATATTCATCAGTAATGGACTAAAATGGGTTTGTGGTCATTTGGGTATGTAACTAGTTGTCTAAGACTATTTAGATAGATCTCATAGTGACTAGACACATATGGTAACTAGAATCATTTGCTCTTTATCAAATTTTTCCCTATGAAAATTGTATGCAAGGGAAATAAGATATATCTACAACTTATCCTACTTAGTAATATCCAATATTAAATAAAGTAATTAACTAATAATCCACTTAAGAATACTTTACTATATAGAGGTCATGACCAATTATGGATCCACTAAACCTAAACTAAGGGATCTCTTACCATATAATGGAAAAGGAGAGGTTTCCAATGCCTCTAGTCAAATGCCATTATATAATAACCTTAGCTAGGTCTTATGATTGTGGTAAAAGTAAACAAGTTAATCTACTAAATAAACATGCAAGCTAATCTAGTGCTTACCAAAGCTTCATGGAAAAAATGGGGAAAATAATAAACAATCAAATATAAATCTATTAAATACAATATAGAATTAATCTAATCAAAGAGAGATACAATTCAATCCATTAGTTTTTACAACATATACTTATAAAAATATGAATGGTTAGGAGCATACTTAATTTGTTGAAGTGAACCCATCATGCCTCAATCTCTACCTTAGTCAGTGGTGATTTACAATAGTTTGTTGTGGCTTATAAGAATCATAAGTATAAATAAAATCTAGGATACAAGACTTCTCCTATGCATCCAATACCTCCAAAAGATAAATTATACTACTCTAAGACAAAAACCTAAGCAATGAAACCTCAAATTAATAGTATAAATAGATTTATGAGTTGTAATGATACACAATTAAATGATCCTCAATATAGAAATGAAGTGAGTGAGGTATTTATAGCCAAGGATTGACCCTAAACCCTCCCAAGAATTCATCTAATAAGGTCAGTCAGTTGACCTTGTTTGGAAAGAAATAGATTCATTAGGTCTTGAACTAGGTCAGCTGGGTTGATGGAGTTTCGTAACATATGCTAAGTCCCAACAAGGTCGACTAGGCTAACATAGTAGGAAAATTAATAAAAAGGGGTGTTATATAGGTAGGGGTTATTTTGGGTGGTGAATTACTTAGGGGAGTGTATAAGTGTGTTTTTATTGCTTAGGGAATTGGATAATAGTAGCTTTGTAGTGGTTTTAGGTAATGGTATGGGGGCCAACAATCCTATGAAACACCAAAGGTATGCCAACCCCTTTCTTAGTGCACCCTTAAAGGCATGCATTTAGAAACATTAAGACTTGATGGGTTCCTACAAGAGAGAAAGCATCAATAATTGATAAAAAAATTATAATATTATGTGTATACATATGCCCCACTCAAATATCATCACGCATCACATAGTTGTAACATGAGATGGTGTTTTGGGAAAAGAACATAGAAACATGCAATATTGAGCTAAAAAAATTATAGTATAAAATGTAAAAAAATAAATGAAAGTAAAGAATTGAAAAATACATATCTTCACTTACTTTACTTCTATAGAATAGAATTCATGTGAGAATAAGGAAGAAGCGTCTAATGTACAAAACATTAGGCATACCTAAAAATTAAGTAAAATTTGAATTTTTTGTAAAAAAAAGATTGTATTATAGAAAAATTATCTACATTGTTAGGGTTATAGAACTTTTTAATTTTTTGAAATAGAGCTTATAGAAACATAGTTATGAGTAAAATACATAATTTCTTAGTAAATAATTGGCAGCTAAATAATTTTTAAATTTGAAATATAAATAGGATTTTTTACTATTCAATTATAAATTTACTATTTTGAGAAAACTAGAGCTCTGTGAGACCTAAGAGAGAGACACAAGATAATATGTCACAAAAATGAGGAGCATGAGGTAGAGGACGCATAGGAGCGATGGCTAGTATGGTCTAGGTAAGTAATGTATGTAATTTTGAATTTTTACCAAGTTTAACTGAAAAATAAGGTAGATCAAAAAAACTAGGTGGTGGGGGAAATCCTTTTAGCAGAATTTGCCCTAAAAAAATTAGGGTAGACTAGGAAATGGAATGGTTAATGGGTATGGGGTGAAAAAGGTCATTAATACCAAAGGAATTAATGAAAAATAAGTCAAAAATCATTGTGTAGGCTAAACAATGTTGGTTAGGCTGACATAGTTGAAAATGGACAGGTGAAAAAAGGTGGTCAATCGTGTCGTAATAAGTTGATATAGTTTAACAAAAGGTGGTTGACTATGTATGTAGAGGTTGATTTAATTTATAAATGTTTATGTGGATGACCATGTACATTTATTTGATGTCATCATGTATTTAGTTGGTGACATAGTTGTAATAAGTGGTCAACTTTGTCTAAAGTGATCGATTTAGCTTGAAGTTTAACATTGGTCGATGTAGTTAGCTAACTGGTTGATTTAGTAGAAAATTTTATTTTTGGCTGACATAGTTAATTATGTGGTCAATTTAATATAAAGTGTTAATAAAATATCAAATAAAGTTGATAAAGTAGTTAATTTTGATGTAAATGCATTAATTTTTAATTTTTTGTAGTGTATTTTATTGATTATCTAGTATCAAGGATTAGTATGTGTTTTATTATTTAATATTTTATAGAGGTAATGGAAACTCTAGCATTTAGTGGATGTGGTATGACTACCTAATTTATTAGAGAGATTGATAGGCAATGATCATGTGCACTTGACATAATTAGGGTTCTAAGGGATTATGCATATGTGTCATATCCCTTTGAGTGTTGACTTAGTCAACATGTTTTTTAAGGGTATGGAAGTGAATAATCAACATTTTAGGTGGGTGGTGGATGGGGATACCATTGAGGTACATATCATCCTTGAGTATGTCCATGTGATTCTTGGCATTCTTATTATTGGTACTCATTATATTTATATACCCCTAACATAGATCTAGAGAGAGGAGCCCTAGCCTTATGGGTAACCAGTTCTAAGAGGTATTTTTATGGTTTATGTGTGTATCTATTTGATGTTTATGTATCAACCATTTTGGATATCTAGATGATTGTTTAGCCTTGTGATAGCTTATGTGATATATCACAAATTATATGGGAAGGTGTTGCTATATGTGGTTGCCTTGTGTCAATATATTTTAGAGAATGGTACTCTATATGACATAGGGTTAGTGATTTGAATGTAGCTACTACATGATTTATATAGTATTATTTCTCATGGGTAGATGATTGTGGGCCTTATTATATTACTTAGTAGTTGGATATATGATATATTCCCTATGTATCATCCAACTGGGTTGTGTCATGCTATCGATGATAGTTTACCTCAAGTTCTTAGATGGAGGCAAGAGCATTTATTACATGTTATACCACATACCCTAGTACTATAGATAGTAACTCATGGTAACATTATATGACATACATATATAGGTATTATAGCTATTTTTCCTACTTGTCCAATTATTTATCTTGGATTAACCCACATTCAGATTACTAAACATTACACATGGAGGGTAAGGACACATCATGTTTCTCACCTACCTATTTAGGTAGGGTTTCTACCTCTAGCTATACCGTTAGTAGTGCCAACATATAGGCACAACATGTGAGGGAGTGGAGGGGTAGTGGAGGTGCATGGGTTCTTCTAGATGTACATTTGATTCAACTAGGTCAAATTAGACCTTGGATGGGATAGAGATGATGATAGCTAAGAGAGTAATAGGAAGAACTATGTTATTGCTAATATTATTAGGCAAAAAATATTAATATGTGTATTAGTAAGTGTGGATATTGTTTTTTAATGAAGGTTAAATGTGAGGATTTTTTTTAATAGAGTCCTCAAACCCTAAAAGGAGTAAAAACAAAAGAGAGAAAAAGGACTATCCAAGTCCTCAAAAAAATAAATAAATAAATAAACACAAAAACAACTTGTTGCGTGAGTAACAATCACACTAATATAAAACAATAGGTGAGTTATGATAAGCTTAATTATTAGTTGTTAGAACAACTAATCTATATTTAAGGTGAGTGGTTATAAGACTTATCCTATATATTTGTAAATCATATTGAATAATATTAAGTGAAGTTGATCAACCAAAAACATTTGTGTGTTCTACATATTTATTAGTTTCGGCTCTCTCTAAATATGGATGATTTTCTATATTTTATTGTTTTTACATTTTATTAGGTCATAGCTAAAGATTTTAATATATATATTTTAGTTTTATGATAGTTGTGATTCACATTTTTTGGTTTTTCAATTTTTATTAATAATGGTTTTTATATCTTTATTTATTTGTTTAAATGTTTAATTAAAAAAATACTACATAGTTTTAAATTATGTCAAATGGTTAGTTTTACTATTAAGTTTTAGGTTTGAAGCAAGATTTTGTTAATTATAATTAGTTAAGTGATTCAAAAAAATTGGTTTTAGTAATTGGGTTTTATATTTATGTCTAGTGTTGTCTTGTGATATTATGTAATAAGTGGTTAGTCATAATCTACTAAGTGTCAATTGGTAGTCTTTTTTTGTCATCAGTTGCAAATGAGCCTTCTAAGGAATTTTTTAACTAAGACATGTACAAAAACTTTCATATGTAAAATGAAAGATCTATATTGTATAATTTCTTCTTTTCATTGTTAAATTAGATGCATTATCAAGGTATTGACATCTGCAAGACAAAATTAGGGGGGGGAGCAATATAGAGATGGTTATATATGTAGTTCCTTTCCCATGTTCTCATTAAGGATGGAATGTTAGGAAAAACTATGTTATTTCTCACTTTATTAAGAGAGAAATATTAATGTGTGTTTGTAAGTTTGGATATTGTTATGTGAGTGACAATCAAATAATATAGGATAATAGGTGAGTTTTAATTAGGTTAGTTGTTATTTGTTAGAATAACTAATCTATATTTAAGGTGAGTGGTTATAGGACATATCCTATATATTTTTAGATCATATTAAATAATATTATGTGAATTTAATCAACCAAATAAATTTGTGTGCTCTAAACATTTGTGAGTTTTGTCTCTCTTTGAATATGTAAGATTTTCTATAAAGAGGCTTGAGTCACTAAAGATGAGGTAGAAGTTGTGGTGGAGTATGTTAAGGTGGTGATTTTTATGCCATAGGAGGTGTTATAGTTACCACCATGAGTTCTATGATGACAGATACATTGTTGGGTTTAGAGGTAGGTGGAAGTATGGGAGGAGGCAAAGCCATAGGTAGAGGTAGTTGATATGATAAAACCTATTGCAAAGCCTTCATAGATTTGGCTTATAGAGAGATAAATTTGGAGTGGATCACGACATGATCATATTATCCAACCTGTTGATGATCAACATTCTTTTATTCTTAGAATGGGGATCCTCCTTCCTTAAATTTTAGAAAGTGCCTAAGATGCTAAGTATATTAAATCATTTGACTGTATGGAGAATTGATTGAATTTACCAATACCTGTGTTTCTATAATTTTTGGTGAATCATTAGTTTTGTAATAAAACCTAATACTTAGAAATATTCAAATTATTATAAGTCATCTTCAAGTTTTATTCAACAATGAATTATTAACCATGGATGGTTTGATGATATGTAGACAATATTTTTCTAAGGAAGTGCAACTTAGCTCTCTAATAGACATAAACACAACAAGATTTACTAGGTTTTATTAAATTAACATGTTGTGTTTAAGGAATTTGCTTGCAAATTTTTTCTTAAAACTTTAATTTTCCTAAGATGAGTGATGATGTCTTCAAGAATATAACTTAGTTTCTCTCTTAACCTTACAGGAATCAAATTAAATTTATGATCTATGATGACTCATGGAACATCAAATTTTAGACTATAGTCTAAAAAGATAAATGATGACCTTATTGGGCCTCACAATGCCTTAAGGATTCATCGTATCCCATTCAATATACCTATAGAAAATCTAACAAGTCTACAAGGTACATAGCATCATCTAGAGGGCACACAAGAAGCTAGCCATTAGAATTCAAATCTTGGGGCTATGTGTCAAGATCTTAGTCCCCACAAGTGAGCCCATCTAATACAAGCTTTCATACATCTCCCACACATCATGTCATAGTGTATAAACATGTGAGATGCCACTACATGTCTCAATGGTAACTAGCCAAACCTGAATAGTCTTTTGAGGTGAAAAATATCCCCCTTAGGTCCATCCTAAGTCACCATGTGTCCATGTTACATTACATCCATCCAAAGATTGAGAGAAATATCAAGGAAGACATGTAGTTTCACTTGAGCCATCTAATTAAGGTTTGATGATATATAGTTATTCAAGGTTCCTTTTGATAATGACACTTGTTATAAGAATAAATAATAGCCTATAAGAATGACACATGTCCTATTTAGGCCTACACGATGATGCCATGTTTCATTCCCACACTATTTCTATTTGAGATCCATGAGATCACCTCTAAAAGGGATGCATGTCTCCACCTAATCCATTTGATCAGTGTCAAGTTGTTGATAGTTATCCAAAAGCCTTTTGAGAGAGACACCTGGTAAAAAAATCTATGGCTTCCCATGAGAGTGATACATGTCATCCCCATAGCCAATTAGAATTGAATAGCACCACCTGAAATCTCGTTATAAGTTGAAAGATGCCACATGGTGAGATATAGATGAGTCATCATGCAAAACTACATTTCAATAATTTGCAAGGTAATCAACAGGTGCCATGTGTCTCTATTTTGAGTCAACTAGGCAGCTTAGTCATATTTATGCCATAGAAGTACTTAGCTAGATCTGAGGTGGTAACCACATGTCAAAAGTGGAAATATTTATATTTAAAAATAAAATTGATGGAAAATAAAATTCAAATTAAATCTAAATTTAATTCTATGCAATTAATTGTTCAAAGCAATGGTTTGAAGATTATTTTAAATATATATAAAGTTGACAAGCTCACCATTAATATATCACAAACCAAGATCACCATTAACATTGCATTAATCAAAGTGGTCATTCAAAAGGATACATAATCAAGGCTATTTTTATTAGCATTTTTAAGCTATACATGTTTACTTTCTTCACTAAATGTGCTCCCATAATTTGATAAAACTCAAGTTGTTTACAGATTGCACTCTTGACTGCCATTATCAAAGCTTGAAAGTTACAAAAGGATACAAAAGATGTTAATTGATACCAAAATTATTTCAAGAGATGGCACAAGTAGGTCCTCCTACTCTATGTAAGAGAAATACCTTCAAGTATGAGGACTTTGTATTTCAGAACAGTATTTTAGTCATCTTCAAAGATACTAAATTTATTCTTGAAGCCATAACATTTAGTGACCTGCATTATAGTAGCATATATTTCACTATAAAATTAGCTAAGGATGTTGATGAGACTAAAACCATGTATCATATAATCTATTTGGATTTTGATCTCCTTGCCATTAACGTATCAGGTCTCCACAAGTCCATAGCTAAGCTAGAGGTCATACCATGTGATGACCTAGTTTAATTTTTAGGAGGTCAAAGTATGAAGATAAGATGATCAAATAAATGTCCCATGGGATCCCTATTGCTTTTATAGTAGGACCAAGCTTAGAAAAGTAATATGACCTTCCTTCACCTCATATATAATATAACTAGGTCATCATCGACAACTAGTATTAAATACACTCCCTAGAGAAGATCTTGGCTTTATGGGTGACTGCCCCAGTAGGAACTATTTTCATGGATGATCAAGGAAAATTTACCATCCAAAAATTCAAACAAGGATTCATATTATCCTAACCCTCCTAAATAGAATATTTGGTAGTCCACACATTACTTATGTGGATATAAAGACTATTTCATTTTTGCAGATAATCCTAGAGGACCAACAAATTCCCCCAATTACAAAAATTATCACCAATAAATTTGTGTATATAATTTAGGACACTTTCAACAATGGTTCCCCCTTATTTATGATGAGCTACTTATTAGATTCAATCTATATAACTGCTCAACTAGGTCATAATTCATGGTCTCCTAAGCATCAAGAGGTTGTGCCTCAACTCTTCTCTATAATGCATATTCAAAGATTCAAACATAATATAAGAATAATTACAGAAGGATTCTACCAATGGTTTACTAGTCAATAAATGAATTCAATATTTAGAGGAATTCCCCCTAAAATCAAGTAAACCTTGAGGGACGTGGGTAGCTATTGGTTATACCTAGACTACATAGTTATCAAAATGGAAGGAGTGATGGTGGCCCCTCTTAGACTGCCAAGGTTTATGCCAATGAAGCTAGATGAAAAATAAATGGCCTGTCAACTTTTGCATGGATTAGATTTAATATTCAAGAACAAGAATAAAATGGCCCCACATAAGGTTCCTTACAAACTAGGGAGGACCACGATACCAAGTGGCACGATATTGTTATAGCTACTATGCGTAAGGATTCATACCTATTGCCTAAAGATTAATTTAGACCATGGGATCCTAATAACATCATTGCCAAACATCTATTTAAATTCAATAAAGATGTAGTAATGGAATACAAGCATCAATAATAAGTCCATGAGTGGATATATAGAGATGTTCAGAATGATGAGGTGGTGATCTAGAATGCTGCCAAACATTGAACTAGAAATGAGTTTGGATAGGGAGAAGAAAAAGGATGATATTGCTAAGTCTCAGCCAACATCAGCATATGGGAACATGTTTGATGCTGACTATGAGGAAGGTCAAGATGAATAATATGAAGACAAGGTTCTTCTTGTTATAAATAATATAAATAGACCTCCACAACTTACCACTTTAAGCATTCAAGACTTACCTCCAATATTTAAGCAAGGAGGATCTAGCAGTTAGCTTGACCCCTCTCAAAGGCCCATAATAATATTTACATCAGCTATAAGAACCACTCTAGAAATACTAGGCCAACTTGACACTATTTCTATTGACCTTGAGGAATTAGAATGAGTCATTGACCTTTTTATGGAGGAGGTACAAGCACTGGTTGGTAGAAACATTGAAAAAGTCTACAAAAAGAAAAGGGAGCCTAAGATCACTATGAAAGGAGTAATAACCCCTCCACTAGCTTCAGAAGCAACTACTCTCTCTCTCTCCAAGAAGTGATCCATCTACTACTATTACTACCACTAGTGTACCACATGTTACCCTTGGAGCACAAGTTCCCATTGTAAGTTCCTCACCACTACATTATTTTCCAATTATAAGTGAATTTAAAACTATTTTTGCTTTTACATTTGCTCCTCCCACCTTTGTTCCCCCATTGGCTTCAATATCACAAGCAACTATAACTACCACTACCTAATCTTTAGTTGATACTAGCTTGAACCAAGTTAGTGGTTCCTTGGGATTTACTATCCCCCATTTCATTTCTCATGTTGCTACAAATATTGTATCTTCATTAGACACTAATGCTGGTCAAACTATTAGTTTCACTTCTTCCTAGGCAATAATCCTTGGTTCAGTATTTGTCATTGGTTCCCCTACATTTGTAAAGCCATTAAGGCCCATTTAAAAACCTTTCACCTTTCTAAAGCCACCTTTACCTACATCCCCATTCAATATTGCTATGGCTACAAAGGTGAGTGTGCTTCTAAAATTGTTTGCAATTATTCTAAATATGGGCCCAATATGAACTCTATTTGGCACACTTAGGCAGATAGACACAATAAACTTGTCATACATTCTTGTTGCATCTCTAGCTTATGCCTCAACTTCACCACCTCCAAAAAATCTAATGCCTACTTTTATCCCAAATTGGGTTGTAGCTATTAAATTGGTAGTAAGACAAAAAGGAGCCTAATTAGTCCTTTTTGTACCACAGATTGGCATGAGATTTGATGTTACTACATGTACCATGAAAAGAGTGGTGAGGAGGCATTTTTAATAGCTCCAATCTAGCTCAATTATGTATCTTTAAAGTGAAGAGTCCCTCTTCACTTTAACAAATAAGAGGAAGGTTGGCCCATGTGAAGTAGATGAGTATATAGAAGACCCTATGTCCACCATCCAAGCCAATGGGAAACCATAGTGGCCGTAATGAAAGGTATGCAATAGGAAATGAAGAGATTAAGGGAACAATTATTTCTTATAGTGTCAAAGAATACTACAATCCAAGTAATAAATATAGTCATCAATGTCTTCAATTTATACAAGGTCATGAAGAGAAGGCAAGAAGATGGGACTCTACAGTTTAATATGGTCCTTAAATATGACCAAATACTTACACTCTATGATGCCAAAATTTGAAAACTTGGCTAGAATTCCAAAAAACAATAATTTCCTAAACCTTAATACATTTCCACTTGAAGACATCATCCTGGCATGGACTATAATGATGAATAGAAGGAGAATACTAAAAAGGTGGTGAGAACAAGTTAAGTATGTAACTGCATCCTTAAAAAAGATAGAATTTAGGAATTCCCTATTACTAAAGGATGTTATGGTCACTAGGGTGACCAAACTTGATGGTAACTTCATGAATGACTAAGAATTTAGGGCTCAAATGAAGGTATTTATTGTAAAATCTAACAAGACATAGCTAATGCCAAGATTTACATTGAAGTAATGAACATTGTGGCTTTTTTTAACTAAAGGCTAGAAAGATCTGAGGTTATTGAAGAAGCATTGAGTCTGTTATTATAGAGCATGGTAGGCTTATTCAAGAAATCCCTAACCTATTTTATCCTATGAACTTAGATTTTGGTCAAATTGACTAGAAGAACTTAGCAATCTCTAAAGTTTGGATAAGGGAAGAGGCAGAAAAATAAATGACACAATAGTAAGCACCTCAACAACCTCCTTCAGGGCCTTGAATATTTAGCTTTGTTTTATAAATTCAAATTTGGAATATTCTATTGTAATATGTGGCATTTTAATTATTATTATTCAAAAGCTAAAATCCACCTAGATATATTTGGGAATCTTTTAATGGTCATAATTGAACTTGAATTAGCATTTTTGAGGCCTATATATAAGGGTCTTCCCCCTCATTATAAGGAGAAAAGGAATAGTTGTTTGAGAATTAATGAAAAAGAGCTAAGAATTTATGAGATTTTTTGAATGCTCTATTGTGTGTTTTGTAGATTATGCTTCTCATGATTTTACATAATTAATGGTTTCTTTTCTACTAATTAATGTGGAAATAATATCAATGTATGCATCTATTGGTTTGAGTTTAACACTAGGCTAATAAATTTTCTTGTTTATGAGCTTTGTTTCATCTTATTTGCAATTGAATGTGCTTATGCAATTTGATGTGAATAAGTAACTTTCATGCAACATATGCTTTCAGATATATGTGTCTCCTTTCCTTTTAATTCTTAACTACATTTATTTGGCTTTGAGTATTACACTATGGTTTGTGAATTTTAGTTTTACATGTTATTGTCATAGAAGTTATAATAATTGACACCTCTAACCATCTAAAGAAAATTTTCTTTTCTGTCTTACCTTGGTTACCTTTGGATCTATCCCATGAGTCACTTTAGTTTAGTTCATTATTTAAATATTCATGGTTTGTTTGTGTTTGGGCAATAATTGGAAAAGTTTAGAGTAATTTCACAAAGATTAGCAAGAAATAGAGTGTCACTGTGTATAATCTAATGTCCCTACAGTAGGGTCTACTTGTAAACTTACAAGTGGTGGCCATATCTCACTTATTTTACTATTTTTAGTATTAGTTGTATAAGAAACTCAAACCTGAGTCTTTCAGGAGTTAAATTTGAGTTTATTACTTTCCCTCCATTCCCTAGTGACACAGGGAGCACATTAAGTGCATCAATAGGAAGGAAAATTTAGCACTAGGAGCAGCACCCCTATGTAATTACTTTCATGAATCTTGGTGAAAATGTAGTGTACTTAATTAAATATATGCATAATCATTTAAAAGTACACAAATATTGTTAAAATAACACTAAAGATTTACATTATTTGTACTAATCTTTGCATTCTTTGAAGGATTCCATCAAAGTTAGTGTTCATCCATATGAAATTGGAAATTCTACTATCTAAATTTATGCAGAACCTTAAAGATAGTTTATATACCCCATTCTTTAGGCATATTGAAGGTTGTTTTGATCATATTTGCAAAGGTTGATAGAAATTTGTTAAATAATCTAGATATTTGTGAGAATTTGTGTAGAGGTCAATTGTTGAGACCTCGCTTGTACTGAATCTAGGCATTTAAGATCATAATTGTTGTAATTTGCTTAAGATTGAGGAAACCTTTTCATAGTTTCATGCTAAAAGATATTTTGAAATGCTTAAATGCTCTTAGATTGTTAAATTGGGCTTATAAATGCGTTGAAATACTGGTCTAACATTGATATTTATAGGTTAATGTGCAAAACCAATAGTATTTGTGTAGGTATTGAAAACCCTAAGGTTTCAAAGCCCAGATCCTAAAGGATCAAGGTAAAAGTTATTTTATTTGGTTTGCAAATGCTTTTCTTTAAGAAGTTAATTGATCTTTGTAATATTTGACACCTATGAAGATACCTTTGAATTTATTATACTCTCTAGTTATTAATACCTATTCCACATCTCGAAGTTGCCTAAGATTATAACCAATTCTTTATCTAAACCTAGGATCTATTTAACATCCATAAAAATTCATAGGAAGGCAAGAGAAAACAAAGGAAAATGTAGGAAGTTTAAGACCCAGCCAAATTCCCCATCTAACCAAAATTTTCCACCCCTCTTTCCAATCATGGCATGGTTAGTTGGTTCATCCATCAATGTCCCTATAGCTATGCATGATCTACCAAAGTACCCATAAAAATAGCTGCCTCTCTTTACCCTCCTGGTAGAATAACTATTGAAGATCATATAAATTCATTTAAAGCATATTTGAGGATGCTTAATGTGATTCATGATGACATGGTTTACCACCTTTTTTCCTTTACATTTCAAGATGTGGTTTATGATTGGTTCCTCAACTTGCTAGAAGATTCCATCATGGGATGGGATTAGGTCAATGATACTTTTATTACCGAGTTTGGTAGGGTAGTAAGCTTGGGAGTTATGTATCAATAATTCACCACCCTCAAAAGGGACGTAAAAGAGCCAATTAGAAAATTCAATGCAAAGTTCTAAAAAATGTATAGCCTGACATCTCTACCCTATAGACTAGTAGATAATTTAGCTTTATAAATATACATAAATGCTTTAGACCCAATGACAGTGGTCTTCTTGAGAAGAGCCTTGAATATTATCATGTTGCCTTTGGCATATGTTTAATCCATCCATATCAATGAGCAAATGCACCCATAGGGACATCTCACCTTTACTATACCAAACAATGACCTAACACTACCTGCTATAAATGTCATACCCAATATGAATCATAATCTATCTATATTAAACCAAGTGTCAATAATCAACCAATTGTCATTGAGCCATGTTTCACCCAACCAGTAGCTAGGATTCTTCAACTAAGTGAATTCTAGAGCACATCCCCAAAACAATATCAGTCAAGCACTCGCACCCATAAATAACACCAACATTCAAACTATGACTCAAAACAATAACTCTAAGCCTCCAAAGGGAGAATTAGATTCGATACAAAGAACCATTTAGAAACTCACTAAAGATTTCTTAGATCTCAATAAATAAATGGGAAATACTGATGAGAGTTTAATAGAAATTATAACTTCTAGAGATATAACAGACCATTCAATAGGTCTAACAATAATAGTGAGCCTCCTTGAGCAAGTTTTTTGAGATCAACATTTATGAGTTAGCCTTGCCTAATTGGTGTTGAGTTCGTAATACTGTCAAATATGGAGAACTAGACTACATTGAATTATGTCATGCACTCGAAGCCATTCAGATCCAAATGGAAGGGTTTGAGATGATTCCCACTGATCAAAGTAATGCTAAAGGATCTCATAATACCAATGATGTTTCTAGAGCTCTAGAAACAGTCATCATGGTTAAGACTTATGATTTTCCTAGACAAGATGAAAATGAGCCTAAAGATAATGTTGAGGAAATGCATGTTTTCCAAGAATACTAGAGGAACAACTATGTTTTAAGAAATAAATGTCAAAACCCACCTTTGATAACTTCTACCTCACCTAATAAAATAGATACACCTCTTAATGGTAGGATAAATAATAATCCTCCACCCCCTAAAGGTAAGGAAAGTTAGCCAATAGCAAAATCTCCCTTCACAACATCAAAAAGTGAATATAACATAGTGGAAGATATGAAAAAGATCAAGTCAAAGATAATGTTGCATGAACTCACTAAAATCACTAAATAGTGTGATTTGCTATTGAAATCATTGAATGAAAATCCTAGCTCCAGCAAAGCTAAACTAGATCATGCAAATGTGGTAATGTATAAGATTAAATATGAAGTTCCACCATTTATATTGATTGTAAGGATTTTTGGTAAGAATATTCATAATTGCTTACTAGATTCTAGTGCTTTAGCTAACATTATGCCTTTAGGAATCTATGAAAAATTATGATTAAATCTAGTCAAATAAAATAAGGTAGTGGTACAATTAGACAAATCAAGAGTGAAAATGGTAGGTGAATTGTTAAATATTCACATGTAACTCGCCCATGAACCCTGAATCTAGTAGTTCATCAACATTCAAGTTGTTGACATAAATGAGGTTTATAGATTATTATTGAATCATAACTAGACCAAATCCCTAAATGGATATAGGTCCATTGATTGTTCCCACATGTGGCTAACTTGTTGTTAGATTCCTAATCAAATCAAGATTGACCAGGAACCTAAAATGAAATACATGATCACTAAATATAACTCCAAGAATTAAAAGGTAAATAACCAATCCTCTAACTTAGGTGTTTACACTTTAAAAACCACTAATGTTGGTGCACATGATAAGGTGAAAGAATAAATCAAAGGTCCCTAGACATTTCACTTTGATGGTGAATGAGTTAAGTAAGGTTCTAGCATTGGAATTGTTCTGAAAAACTCAAAAGAAAATAGTATCCAACTTCTTATAAATTATAGCTTGCTTACATTAATAATTTAGAAAAATATGAAGCACTTATATTATGACTTCAATTTCCACTAAAATATAAGGTAAAAGAACTATTAGTCTATGATGATTTAGAATTAGTTGTTAATCAAGTTAGGAGAAGATATCAGTGCAAGCTTTCTTATTTAAGAAATTATAAATTTAGAGCCTGGGATTTGATTGAGTATTTTGACTCATTTAATATTTTTTGCCTACCCAAAAACCAATTGGCATATTCTTTAGATTCCATAGTAGCAAACTTGGTGCTTCTAGAACGTTTGTTCTTGCAAGAGTTTACTATGTAAATAATTTCATGTCCCTCTGTGCCAGATAATATCAATCACTTCCAAGTTTTTGATGATGACAAGTAGATAATTAACTTCATGTGTAATTATGGCATATTTAAATTCCACATTATTGATGAATAGAACTAAATTATTGTAAAAAATTCAAAGGATAATGAAGATGGAGCAATCCAACTCAAGGAGAATTGAATCCCCAAAGGCATGATCTCCTTAGAAAGGATGTTTAACCTGGATAAATAAAGAACTAAAGCTAAACAACCTAAGGTGAATAGAAAAGATTATAAGCAATCCAACTTGAGAAATTTTAGGAATAAGCAAAGTTTCAACATTAGTTTAGTTTGCATTGATGAAGAACTGAAGGATGCTATTACCACTTTAACCAAGTTCAAAGATGTCATGCCTGGTCATATGATGATCTTAAGATATTTGATACTAGTGTGATTACTCATACTATCCCATTGAAAGAGGCCTATAGACCCTTCAGGCAAGGATAGAGGCCAATGAATCTAGTGATAAAACCACTAATTTATAAGGAAGTGAAGAAATTTTTAGATGCAAGGATAATCTTTCCCATATGACACTTGACATGGGTTGTGAATCTTGTGCCAATATGAAATAAGAATGGAGAAATTAAACTCTATGTCAATTTAAGAAACTTAAACAGATCCTTAGATAAGGAGAATTATCCCTTGCCATCCTTAGATGATGTCATCTAGTTGGTGAGTGGGTCTAAAAAGATGTCATTATTTGATGACTTTTTAGGCTACAACTAGCTCCTAATAATGAGAATGATAGAATGAAAACTACCTTCACCACCAAGTGGGGAGAATTTGCATATAAATGAATGCCATTCAGATAGATCAATGTAGGAGAAACTTTCCAATGAGAAAAGAACCATGTATTCCAAGGATTAATAGGTAAGTGCATCATTATTTACATGGATGATCTAACAATTTTTTAAAAAATAGAGATCACATGATGTATTTGGAGCAAGTTTTGGAGAAGTGTAAGAGGTATGGCATTTCTTTAAACCCCAAAAAAAGTATCTTCTATGTAACTGAAGGTAAATTTATAGGACATATAATCACCCAGGAAGGTATGACTATTGACCTTGATAGGATAAATGCAATGTCAAAGGTAGAAATTCCTAATAGCAAAAAGGAGTTGAAATATTTCTTTGGTAAGATTAATTTTTTTGGAAAAATTATCTCTAGTTTTGTAGAGACTGTGAGACTACTCAATGTGGTATTAAAGAAAGATGTGAAGATAGAATGGACTACTAAAGCAAAAAAAGGCATTTCAAAAAATTAAAGATGTTATTGTCTAATCTCTTATTTTGATAAGTTCTAATTTTAGTAGACTTTTATCTATACTCTTTTGCTTTTGATCACACTATTTTCATTATCTTGATGTAGAAAGAAGATGAAAAAGAGCACCCTATACCATTCATGAACACCAACTTAAAGAATGGAGAATTTAACTATTATATTCTAGATAAGCAAGCTTACACTCTGGTAAAGGCCATTAATAAGTTTAGACATTACATCCTGAGGAATAAGACGTATGCCATAGTTTTGATCTAGTTGTTAAGTTGATTTTGGAATAGAATGAAATTGGAGAATGAAGAGGGAAGTGGATAACCAAACTCTAAGAATATGATATAGAAATAAAATATGCTAAGTTATTTAGAGGCTAGTGTCTATTCTAGCTTATTTCAAATTATAACCCACTCATTGACATTTTACAGGTTGAAGTAGGTCAAGCGTCCAGTAGTGATTGGTATAAGGATATTTTTTACTATTTTCTACATGGAGTGTGTCCCCCACACCTTAAAAGGGAGCAAAGAAGGGCCCCCGGGTTGAGATCATCTCATTTTATGGTTAAAAGGGGAGTCCTATATATAAAAAACTATGAGGGTATCTATCTAAGATGTGTGTCTAGGATGAAGCCACATAAATCATGAACAATTTCCATGACAAACTTGGAAGTGGTTACCCTTTAGGGCATATCAAAGTGCATAAGATATTGAGAATAGGCTAATATTGGCCAACCATATTCAAATATACCCACACTCATGTACAACATGTCATCAATGTTAAGTGTTTTATCTATGAGAGATAAAAGCATCCATGACTTTGCAACTAGTGATTGAAATGAAGCCATTTGCATAATGGGGAAAAGACTTCGTAGGAGTGATCAATCCCAAATCCTCAACTAGGAATAAATTTTTAGTCACTACCATGGATTATTGCACTAGGTGGACTGAAGTAGTGGCCACCAAGAATAGTAGAGTAATTGACATCATCAAATTTCTAGAAAAAAATATCATCACTCAGTTTGGGATGCCCCTATCCTTGGTATGCGGTAATGGCCTAGCCTTTATGTCAGTTGAATTCACCGAGTAGACATATGATAATAAAATACTCATCGAATCTACTTAAAACTATTAACCTAATGGTAATGGATTTTTAGAATCTACCAACAAAAACTTGATGGGTTCCATCAAGAAATTTGTAGAGAAAAATCCTAGAAAATGGTAGTCCTTACTAAAGTATGCTTTATGAGTATATAGAATAGGATACAAACAAGCACTCAAGGTGTCCCTATTCCTACTAGTCTATGGGAATTAGCCTATTTTTCCTATCATGTTGAATTTTCCTACCTATGAGTTTATGGCTAAATATATGGAAGATGATGGATGAGTATAATCCTAAATACTAAACATCATCCAAATGGAAGATAGCAGAGATGAAGCATTGAAGAATTTCAAAAATTATTAGGATGTTGTGAAGATATGGTTTGATAAATAAGCCAAATTTAAAGTGTTCTACATATCAGACTTGGTCCTACTATAAGACAAGGCCCATGAGAGTAAGGGAAAACATGACAAGTTTACTCCTCTCTAGATTAGACCATATCAAGTGGCAGAAATATTAGGTGAAAATGCATTCAGGCTCAAAGACCTACAAGGTAATAACTTAACCTTGTCATTCAATGAGTGGTACATGAAACATTATTTCTCTATCACTTTGTTAAAAACTCTAGAAGGACAATAAGCTTTTTTAGAGTTAGAGTAGGTAGGATTAGAGTAGCTTGCTTTCATGTTATGTTCTTTCTCACTTTCCACTTCTTGTTCATTTTCTATTGTGTGTTGTAGCTTAGTAATAATTCCTTTAGAAAAGAATTCATTAGCTCAATTTCTGTTAGTTTGGTCTTAAAAATGAGAAGAAGGGACTTTTGGTTTTAAACATTGGTCATCTAAAGTTTGGAAAACTCTAGCAGTGTTTCAATTTAGAAAAGTTGGGAAAGGCTAATTTGAAATTAGTTTTCTCGTGAAAATCCTAAGTCATTTTAAGACTATAATATAGTTCAAATAAATGAAAAAAATTGAATAAGATTTTTAATTTGTGTGGACCATCATACTATCACTTAAATTCACCAAGTAAATTGTCAAGATAGAACTTGATATTTGAAAGTGAATTACATCCAGACTATGTCTTGATAAAACCTTACACCTGGATAATTTTGGTTCCCAACCATTCTAGTGTATGAATGAAGTTATAATAAAAAAAGGGATACACCATGATGTGAAATTATAAACTACTTACAGATTCCATGAATGGTGATTTAGGCAATCCCTATCAGGACTATGGACATCTGGCTAGTAGTAGAGCAAGGCTTAGAGTGGATCCAAATGTATCTCTGTCAGGGCTATAGATGCCTGGTTGTTAGGAAAGAAATACCCAAGCCATCTTTAACTAAGAAAAGTATGATTGTATAAAATCTAAAAAATGCTTAAGTCATTTCATGTTTGATGTCTTGTAACTTGAAAGTTATCATTTATGAACCTAATGGCAATGGTTAAGAAACCTCAAAACACACACATAGTATGTTTGTCCAAAAGGTTTAAACATAATTTCAAGATTGTGGGCTTTCATTAGTTCTAGAAAAAAAATTGGTACTAATTGAAGATCATAATGAGATAATTAACTCTTAATTTATCTTTGAACATAATATCTAGAATCTAAAATTTTGCAATGTTTCCCCACAGAGGTCACCATTTTTTGATGATCAACATTCCCCTATTCTTAGAATGGGGACCCTCCTTCAATTTTTGAAAGTGCCCAAGATGCTAAGCATATTAAATCATTTGAATACATGTAGAATTGATTTAATTTACTAGTACCTATGTTTGTAAAAAATTTGGTTAATCATTCATTTTTCAATAAGGACTGATACTTAGAAATATTCAAATTATTTCAAGTCTTATTCAAGTTTTATTTAGTAATGAATTATTGACCATGGATGGTTCAATGATATGCAGATAGGATTTTTCTAAGTGTGACCTGGCTTTCTAATGGACATAAATACAACAAGACTTGTTGGGTTTTATTAAATTAACATCATGTTGTGTTTAAAGCATTTGCTTGAAAATTTTTGCTTCAAACTTTAATTTGCCTAAGATGGGCTATGATGTTTTCAAGAAGCTAACTTATTTTCTTGCTTGACCTCATAGGATGTCAAATTAAAGTAACAGTCTATGATGCCTCATGGGATGTCAAAGTTTAGACTATGGTCTAAAAAGTATATGTCCACCTCATTGGCCTTCACAATGCCTTAAAGATTCATTATGTCCCACACAAGACACCTAGAGTAAATCTACCAAGTTTACAAGATACATGGCATCATCTAGAGGACTCATGAGAAGATAGCCATTGGAATTAAAATCTTGGGGCTACATGTTATGATCTTATCCCCCACTAGTGATCCCATCCAATCCAAGCTACCACGTATTTTGCCATAGTATAGAAGCCATTAAGATGCCACTGCATGTCTCAATTGCAACCAGTCAAACTTGAGCAACCTTCCAAGGCAATACATGTCCCCCTTGGGTCCATCTGAGGTCACCACATGTCTACACCACATTGCATCCATAAAAATCTTTTGAAAGCTTACAATGAATACATGTAGTTGTACCCAAACTATCTGATCAAGGTTTGGTTATATACAGCTATCTAAGGTGCCTTTCAAGAATGACACTTGGTAAAAGAAAAAATAATATCCCATAAAAATGATGCATTCCCCTTTGGGCCTACATGACGATGCCATGTGTCATTCCCACACTATTTTTATTCAAGATCTATGAGATCACCTTTGAGAGGGATACATGTCTCCACTCGAGCCATCTTATCAGCACCAAGTTGTCATAATTGTCCAAAAGCTCTTTGAGAGAGACACTTGGTAAATAAATCTATAATTTCCCATGAGAGCGATGCATGGCATTCATACGGCCAATTAGAATTGAATAGTACCACCTAAGAACTTGTTATGAATTGAAATATGCCATGTGGTGAGATACAAATGAGTCATCATGCAAAAATGCATTTTGAGAATCTATGATGCAATCAAAAGGTGCCATATGTCTAAATTTTAAACCAACTAGGCAGCTTAGTCATCTTCAAGCCATGAAAGTGCTTAGTTAGATTTGAGGTGGCAACTACATGTCAAAATGTGGAAATATTTAAATTTAAAGCTAAAATTGATGGTAAATCAAATTCAAATTAAATCTAAATCAAATTTTGGTGTAATTAATTACTAAAAGCAATAGTTTAAAGATTATTTCAAATATATGCAAGGTTGACAAGCTTACCATTAATGACACAAACTAGGATCACCATCAACATTATATTAATTAGAGTGATCATTCAAAAGGATAAAAAATTAAGGATATTTTTATTTGAATTTCAAAGCTATACACATTTTCTTTCTCCACTGTCTCTCTCCCAAAATTCAAAAAAACTCAAGCCATTTGTAGATTGAAATCTTGATCACCATTATTAAAGTTTAAAAGTTGCAAAAGGATAAAAAATATGTTGCTTACTACCTAAAGTATTATAAGAGATGGCACAAATAGGTCTTCGTACTCAATTTAAGATAAATTCCTTTAGGAATGATGAATTTCTATTTTAGAATGGTACTTTAGTCATCTTCAAAGATACTAAATTTATTTTTAAGACCATAACATCTGGTGACCTGCATTACAGTAGCATATATTTTAATGTAGAAGTAAATAGGGATATTGATGAGAATAAAACCATGCCTCATATAATCTAATTGGCTTTTGATATCTTTACCATTAACATATATGGTCTTTATAATGTTGTAGCTAAGCCATAGGTCATGCCATGCACTGACCTACTTTATGGTATTTTTGGAAGGACAAAGTGTGAAGATTGACTAATCAAATAAATATCCCATGGGATCCCTATTTCTTTCATATTAGGACCAAGCTTCAAAAATTAATATAACCTTCCCTCGCCTCAAATGTAATATAAATAAGTCATCTTCAATAACTAGTATGAAGTACTGCCCAGAGAAGGTCTTGGCTTTATGGGTGAATGACTTAGTGGGAACTATTTTCATGGATGATCAAGGAAAATTGCACATCCAACAATTTAGACAAGGAATCAAAATTATCCTAGCCCTCCTAAATATTTGGTAGTCCATACATTGCTTATGTAGACATAAGAAATATTCCATTGCTACAGATAATCCTAGAGGACCAGCAAATTCCCCCACTTGGGGAAATTATCAGTAATAACTTGGTGTATGTAATTTAGAACACTTTCAAGAATGATTCCCCCTTATTTATGATGAGATACTTATTAGATGAAATCTGTGCAACTACTCAATTGGGTCAAAATTCATGATCTCTTGAACATCAAGATGTTATGCCTCAACTCTTCTCTACATTATAGATTCATATATTTAGATGTAATATAAGAGTGATTATAGAAGAATTCTACCTAGTGTTTTATATGTCAATCAATGAAATCAAGATGCATAGGGTTTCCCCTAAAATCAAGAAATCCTTAGGGACATGGGTAGCTACTGGTTATATGTAGATTGCATAGTTATTAGAATGGAAGGAGTGATTATGGCCCCTCTTAGACTACCAAGGTTTGCACCAATAAAGCTAACTAAAGAATAAATAGCCTATCAACTTTTGCATGGATTTGATGAAATATTCAAGAATAAGAATAAAATGGCCCCCCATAAGGTTCCTTACAAACTAGGGAGGACCAGGATTACAAGTGGTATGATATTGATGTATCTGTTAGGCATAGGGATTCATACCTATTACCTAAAGATGAATTCAGACCATGGAATCCCAATAATGTCATTTCCAAGCATCTATTCAAATTCAATAAATATGTAGCAATGGAATACAAGCATCAAAAAAAAATCCATGAGTGGATATAAAGAGATGCTCTAACTGATGAGGTGGTGCTCCAAAATGCTATAAAGAAGAACATTGAATTGGAAATGCTACTAGATAGGGAGAAGAAAAAGGAGCATATTTTTAAGTCTTGGCCACCATTAACACATGGGAACATGTTTTATGCTAACTATGAAGAAGGGAAAGATTAAAAAAGATGAAGATAATGATCCTCTTGTTAGGAATAGGCCAAATAGACCTCCATAACTTCCCACTTCAAGCATTTAGGACTTACCTCCAAAATTTGAGCAAGTAGGATCTATTAGTCAGCCTAACCCCTTCTAAGGGCCCAAAATAATCTTTGCATCTATTATGAAAGCCATTCTAGAAATCCTATGTCTACCTAACCCTACTATTATTTACCTTGAGGAATTTGAATGAGGCATTGAGATTTTCATGGAGGAGGTACAAGCACTAGTTATTAGAAACATTAAAAAAGTATACAAAAGGAAAAGGGAGCCTAAGATCACTATGAAAGGAGCAATAACCCCTCCATCAGCTTCAAAATCAATTGCTCCCTCCCCTTGATCCATCTACTACTATTATTACCATTAGTGCACCACATACTACCCTTAGAGTGAAACCTCCTAATGTAAGTGCCTCATGACTACATTCTTTTCCAATTTCAAGTGCATTTCAATTTGTTTTGATTTTACATTTACTCCTCCCACCATTATTCCTCCATTGGCTTCAGTATCACAAGTAACTATAACTACCACTACCTAATTTTTAGTTGATACTAGCCTAAGCCAAGCTAGTGGTTCCTTGGGATTTACTATCCCCCATTTCATTTATCATTCTACTATAAATATTGCATCTTTATCAAACACTAGTGTTGTTCAGAGTATTAGCTCCACTTCTTCCTAAGAAGTAACCACTACTGTGGTATTTTATATTGGTTCCTCTATATATACAAAGCCATTAAGGACCATTTCAAACTTTTCACCTTTCCAAATCCACCTTTGCCTACATCCCCATTCAATATTTCTATGGTTGCAAAGGTGAGTGTGCCTCCAAAATTGCCTTCATTTATTTTAAATATGGGATCTATAAAAACTCTATTTGACACACTTGAGTAGATAGACCCAACAAACTTGCCACACATTCCCACTACATCTATAGCCTCTACCTTAGCTTCACCACCTTCAATAAATCCAATGTCTATAGTTGTCCCAAATTGGGTCACATATATTATATTAGCAGTAAGACAAGAGAGACCCTAGATAGTCCTCTCTATACCATAAATTAGCATGACATTTGATATTGCTATAGGTACCATGAAAAAAGTGGTGAGGAGGTAGGTTAAATATCTCCAATATAGCTCATTTATGGCTCATCAAAGTGAAGATTCCCGCTTTAATTTAATAGAGAAGAGGAAAGATGGCCCAGGTAAACTAGATGAGTATGCAGAAGACCATGTGTCTACAATATAAGCTAATGCAAAATCCACAGTGGCCTTAATGAAAGTTATGCAGTAGGAGATGAAGAGATCAACGTAAAAATCATTACCTACAGTGCCAAATAATACTAAAGTCTAAGTAATAAATGCAGTCATTAACATATTCAATTTATTCAAGGTCATGAAGAGAAGGCAAGAAGATGGAACTCTACAATTTAATGTAGTCATTAAATATGACCAAATACTTGCACTCTATGAAGCCAAGTTAGCAAATCTAGTTAGAGTTTCAAGGAACAAGTTCATAGACCTTAAGATATCATCACTTGAAGACATCATCCTATTATAGACTATAATAATGAATAGATAGAGAATACTAAAAATTTAGCTAGAACAAGTTAAGGATGTAATTGCATCCTTAGAAAAGATAGAATTCAAGATTGCCCTATTACTAAAGGATTTTATGGTCACTAGGGTAAACAAACCTGATGGCATCTTCATGGATGACCAAGAATTTAGGGCTCAAATGAAGGCATTTATTGAAAAATTCCAACAAGACAGCTAATTCTAATATTGTCACTGAAGTAATGAACATTGTAGATTTTGTTAATCAAAGGCTAAAAAGAGTTGAGGCTATTGAAGAAGCATTGAGGTCAATACTTGTAGAGCATGGCAGGCTTAATAAATGTTTGACCTACTTTAGCCTATGATCCTGGATTTTGGTTAAATTGAATAGGACTACTTAGAAATCTCTAAAACTTAGACAAGGGAAGAGACAGAGAAACAAAGGATGCAATAGAAATCACCTCAACAACCTCTTCTAGGGCCTTGAGGAATATTCAACTTTATTTTGTAAATTCAAATTTGGAATATTCCATTATAATATGTGGCATTTTAGTTAGTATTATTCAAAATCTAAAATCCACTTGGGTATATTTGGACATCTTTTAATGGGCCCACTTGAAATTGAATTAGCATTTTTGAGGCTTATATATAAGGGTATTCCCCCTCATTGTAAGGAGAACAGGAATAGTTGTTAGATAATTAATGCAAAAGAGCTAAAAATTCTTGAGATTGTCTGAAAGCTTTGTTGTGTGTTCAACAGTTTTTGCTTCTCATGCTTTTAAAGAATTAATGGTTTCTTTCCTATTGATTAATCTAGAAATAATATCAATGTATGCATCTATTGGTTTGATTTTAACACTAGGCTAACAAATCTATTGGTTTATGTGCTCTACTTCATCTTATTTATAACTAAATATGTTTATGTAATGTGATGTGAATAAGTAACTTTCATGCAACATATGATTTCATATATATGCATCTCCTTTCCTTTAAAGTCTCAACTACATTCATTTGGCTTTGAGTATTACACTAAGGTTTTTGAATGTTATTTTTACATGTTATTATCATATAAGTTAGAATAATTAACACCTCTAACCATCTGAAGCAAACTTTATTTTCTACCCTACCCTTCTTACGTTGGGATTTACCCTATGAGTCACTTTAGTTTACTTCACTCTATAAATATGCATGGTTTTTTTGTGCTTGGGAAATAATTGGAAAAGTTTAGAGAAATTTCATAAAGATTAGTAAGAAATAAAGTGGCACTATGTATAATATGTTGTCCCTATAGTAGGGTCTACTTTCAAACTTACAAATGGTGACCATGTCTCTATTTTGTTCTATTTATAGTAGTATTTGTACAAACAACTCAAGCCCTGAGTCTACCAGGAGTTAAAATTGAGTGTATTACTTTCCTGCCATTCCCTAGTGACATAGGGAGCACATTAAGTGCATCAACACAACCTAGTTTTATAGCACCTCAGAGGCATACTCTAGCGGATGTACTTGGTGGAAATGTTGATGATGATAATATTGTTAGTAGATGTTTTATGTTATGTTATGTATTTGATATTTAAGTTTGATAGTGTTAGGTAAGTATTTATTTTTCTAGAGTTTTTGGAGATATCTATGTAATATCTAATGTATATTTGGTTTTATGTTTTGAATATACTTCATTTGAGGAGTTTAGATTGTCTGTGGTAATGCAGAGAGCACACCATGATATTTTGGATGATGTGTTGCTACATCATGATATTATTGATATGGTTGATCTTGTTATTCCCTCTTCCCCAATATATGCTAGTTGGTTATGATTGTTTAGTGAGGTAGCTCGAGAGTTGTAAAGACTAGGATATGTTACAAAGTTACCACTTGAAGTGGGTGATGGGGAGTTGTAGGCTTGGTAGATAGTGGCCAAGGAGCAGGCTACCCATATGACAACATCTAGAGAGTTAGGACATGTTCAGGCCCAAGTATCCAATATATAGGGATAGCTAGACGGCATGCATTCATGCATAGAGTCACTATAATGTATTATTATGAGAGGGATAGTACTCAACTTTAATGGGTAATGTGGCCCATCCACCAGATGAATAAGGTGGACCAAAACCATAGTGTTATTATTTTATTATGTTCATTGTATATTTTTGTATTATATGAAACATTTGATCCTTTGATATATATATATATATATATCTTGTTTGTTTATTATGACTTATGGGTGTTTGAGATATTATGGATGTATGTATTTTCTTTCTAGCACATGTGTTTAATTTTTGTTATATGCTATGATAAAATATATGATATATTTTGGATTCTTTTCTAACAATTGTGAAAAAATGCATGGTTAAAAATAATGATATAAATATGTAAAGTGTAAGAGTGTAATGTAAAATATACTAAATCTCATTTTTTAAAAACACACTAAATCATGTTGGGTGGTATGTAAAACAAAAAATAAAGAATCTTGTAAAACATGTTAAATCAAGTTTGAAAAGTATGTAAGATAAATGGAAATGGTAAAATATAAAACACACTAAATCAAGTTTGATAAGCATGTAAAGTTTAAATAAATGAAAACAAAAAACATAAACACATACTACGTTAATTTTGGGAGATGTAAATGATTTATAAATCAAAATGTAAGACACACTAAATCAAGTTGAGAATCATCCAAAACAAAATATCAAGTAAGAGATGTCAATGTCAATATTTGTAGTTATTTTTATGAGTAATCATGACATGTAGTTTTTTAGGGATACTTTATGAGGAAAGCCTGGTCCCATCCAATGTCTTACACTACCACTCACAAAGAGAAACCAATGAGGCAAATAATGGGAAATAGTTATGAATAATTTAAGGAAACATTTTTGAGGAAGGCATGGTCCTATCCAAGGTCTCATAGTGTAAATCTCAAAAGGGAAAATTCAAATGGTATGATTAATTAACATAACATATTCATCAATGAGGAATATTAGGAATGTTTTAATTAAGTAGGGAATGGAAAAATTATGACATGGGTGTTTAAAATAAACCTTATTAGGACTAAATAATACTAAGTAAAATAAGTAAACTCTAATAATTCATTTAATGCCAAATTTAAAAAATATTTGTTCACAATAAGCATAAAACTTTGTGGTTAAATAAGTGTAGTACTAAGGTCATCTCATGAAAGTTATATATACAAAAAAAATGGACATACTTTCCCACAATGTGTTCCCCATTCCTTGAGACCCCTTACAAAGTCATCGATCTACTGTGAAGATTGGGTACTTAGGTAAGAAAGTAGGTAGTACAAAAGATACTTTTGAAATATCCTAACCCAATCTACTAGCCTGTCATACTTTAATGGACCTAGGATCTATCATGAGGCCAACTATGGATTTTAAACTTTGATTAGCAGTAGGAGATGTGCTAAGATATGAATCACATCTTTTGATGTGATTTTTACTTTTGAATGTTTATTATTTCCTTTTACCATTTCCTTTTGTTTAAAATGATTTAGATTTTAAGTTTTTTGTGGATTTTTTATTCCTCCATACAAATTTGTAATAACCAAACATGAGTGATAAAATTGACAAATACAAATAAGTTGTAGGATTTGGTTATAGGATACACAATACCTAGATATTCTATAATGTTACTAAATAATTAGTCTTTCCAATAAACCGGTACATGATCTCAATACTAAATATATATGTGTTTAGTATGAGGGAAAAGTAAGGGCAATAATGGAGATCAATGAGATTTATGTATGTAGTGATATGATGAGGAATATGCTTACTAATTGATCATATGGTAAAGATAGGGTTTTAAAGGGATGTGGGGTTTAGAACCATATCACAATAATAACTATCTTAGTTTAAATAAAAACACATAACAAGCATAAAGATAGGGTTTTAAAGGGATGTGGGGTTTAGAACCATGTCACAATAATAACTATCTTGGTTTAAAGGAAAAGACATAACAAGCATAATAAATAAGTCCACTTAAATAAAGTAAAAGATAATAGATGAATGTAAAATTAAGCCATGAAACTTGAAATTAAAAAATAAATAAACCGTAAGACATGAAAGTAAGATATGAAAGAGAAATTAATCCATAAAAATGAAATAAATCCATGAGAAATCAGATTAAGAGAAAGAAAGTAATCCATGAAAATGAAATAAATTTATAAGACATTTTTAAATAGTAAGTCAAACATAAGATCCATATATGCTCATAAATCAAATCCAAATCATGTAGTAATTTAATAAATAATGTGATGAAATACCATGATGTGTTCACAAATACTGATAAATATCATAGTAAATATCACCCATAACATCCAATGCATCCTTGTGTAGCTAAACTCTAACATTAATCAGATTCTCATCAATCTTCATAGAAAGTGGTGAAAAGACTTCTTGATGTATCATCTCTATAGAGAAGGTTGGTATGATAGAATAATAATGTTGTTCATCAAGAATCTCTTGTATGGGATACTCAATGTGAGGAACTGATATCAAAATATGACTAATATCCTAAGATTTATGAAGAGATTTAGGTTACGAAGAAGTTAGAGCCCTTGTCCATGAATGTCCTAGAGAATGAGGTTGTGTTGGTGAAGGTATAGGCCAGGGAAAATCAAGTAAGTGTTGTTAAAACACTCAACATCTATTTATATGGTGTGTGGTACACTGATGCCAAAGATAATATACATCACCATATTTAAGGATGTCTTCTAGTAATATATTGGAGGTGGTAACCTCTTGTTTGTAGATTATGCCTTCTTTAGACCAAGTGTATTAATGTACTATTGAATTTGTTGGAAATAAGTAGAAGAATGATTAAATGTACCATTAAATCAACAAGTATGTCTAGTATTAGATGGTGAAGATCAATTTTCTATAGTAGAAGTATAACTTGAGGCTTATTTCCACTAATGTGCATGATAATCCTTGTCCCAAGGACCGAAAACTCTATGGATATCACAATAAGGCGCATTTTCCCATTATGATAGTAGAGGATCAAGCTTAGGAAAATATAGTATGGCATCACCACTAGGAGGAGAATTCAAAATAGGATCATCTCTAGTATGGGTTTCATCATGAGACATACTCACAATAGGTCAACATAATGTAGCTAACATATCTAGAGGAAATAAGCTAGATAGATCCTAGTATTTGGCAAACCTATAAGGTCATGTCATAGCATGGTCCATAAAAATAGTCTAAAGAGGCTTAGTAGTTACTAGAGGAGTAGTATATGTGTGTTCCATCTCAAACCTGTGAACATCAAAATAATAACTAATATCAAGAACTATAGAAGGAGAAGGAAGTACATGAAAATAACTAAGAGAATGTTTTAAAGTGGTATGGTATTTAAGTATCTCTACATTTTTATCTTGATAAAATATAGTTAAAAATGGATCATCTAAGGAATACCTATCATCATAATCAAGAGTATAAAGATCAATAGTACACACATCAATAATTTTATCAGTCAAATAAGTATGATGAATGGAATTTTTAGTTTTTGTTAGAGTAGTTGAACTTTCATCTAATGGTTTTTTATGAGATCAAGGTCATAGAGAAGGAGGTAATTGAGTGATTATATTAGGAGGGAGATCAAAAGTTTTGATTTTTAAATTAATCTCACTCAGTTTATCATCATCTAAATCTAGAATATTAGGTGGTATGTTGCCTATAAATTTAGGATGACTATTGTATCCTCTATTAGAATTGATGGGATGACTAAAATGTTGTGATTCATAAAATGGGATGCTAGGTAAAGGTTCAAGGGTAGGTATTTAAAAAACACCTCTTTCTTGGAATTGTATGAAATTCCAAAGATTGTTATATCCTTGAATATTATATATAGCACCATTATTAAAAAAATAACACATTAGCATGTTAATGAGGCTATAGATCTCATACAGTGTGTCCAAGGTTTTAGGAGAAAAATGTTAAAGTGGAAATTTAAATATCATGATTTTATCAACATGACTTTTAATGCATTTTTTATACTCCTTTAAAGGATCTACTACAACACTATGCACCTTTATTTGATAAAATACTCATGGGATATGATGAAAGGGATCCTATAGTTAAACTTTCACATCTCCCATCTCAAATACCTTTTTTAGAACTCATGAGAAGTTATCCTCATCATCATAATTGTCTAATGTAACTCTTATTCAAAATTAATATCCCTTCCCCCCACTTGTGGGATAAGTAGGTACTTTGTTAGGATCTGAAGATAGCATCCTTTAGTAGTTTGAAGAAATGGCTATCCACATTGATGAAATAGTAGATGCATCTCTTTCACTTAAATTCCCTATCTCTTCCATGATTCTCATTGAGATATTAATTTGTGCTAATGATCCTTCATTGTTCATTAACATCCAAATATTAAATATCTAAGTTAAATGTGTATTAATTTATGAAGGTTTAGGTACTTGTGTGGCTTCCCTTAATTTTATTAAAACACTTAAATACTTTGAATGTAAATTCAAATATACTCAACATACATGCCAAGGATATGATATAAAATAAATCTATCCTTTAAGTTGTGGTTGGATCCCTATCATGATTCCCCATGTGATAATGTGTGTTAAGGTGTGATTATTTTAGATCAGGTTAATGTGGGTTGACTAGTTGTATTTTTTTATGTTATGGTTGAGTTATTAGTTGTTTCTTATGTTTGAGAAGAAGTACCAATAGTTGAAGGTTTTATAATTTCTAATTCAGGTGTCATAGTTGAAGGAGTGGTAGAACTTAGATCAATAGTATGTGAGGTATTGTCTATTTGCATTGTTGGAGTTGATACTTGTGAGTTTGTTGAATTTGGCTCATCATGCCCCAATTCCATTAGATTGGATGCATAAGATTCATGAACATTATGGAATTGTGGGAAATTATTATGGTTGGAGGTTGGATAATGATCTATGTAGGAAACTAATCCCCTCATATTATTCATGTTGACAACATTCTCATTATTTATGTTAGGTTCCATAGAACTTTCAATGTTGTTGGTAATAAGAGGTTGGTTATTATTAGCTTGATGTTTAGGAAGGCGATCCTTTTAAATAACTAGGTCAGTATTGGATTAGTTTAAAGCTTCATGTTTAGTTTTATTTTCATGAGTCTTAGATGATATTTCATAGGCTTATTGATATGTACATATGAGTGATTCATGATCAAATTTAGGTACAAGGAGATAATCCATAGAAAATTTTCTTAGTTGGTGACAAGTTTCATGAGAATGGCCCCAACTTTCATGAAACTAAAAAAATTTGAGGGGATCATACCAATGTTTAGTATGGTATGTAGGGTTAATATCTCATGGGGAAGGTTGTTTAAGATGATTTTGAATTTTTACAAAGGAAAGTGGTTTATGGACATCTACATTATATACTTGAGAAAATGTAGAACTAGGATGAGAATTATTGGAGATTGATAATGAAGGATTAGGCTCCGTGCGATTAGTACGAGCTATGGATTATATGGTGTGAATATAATCATAAGTATCTATAACACCATCATTAATTACATGTTGATTTTTAGCTTTCATAAGCATTTACATTCCCATAAGAGGGTGTAAAGGTTTAAATTGTTGTATAAGGAAATATTGATATTTAGCTTGGTCAAGGACTTCTTCCAAATATTTTGGGGAAAAAATCCTCACATGATATTATAATTGGAATGAAGATCATTAATGAATAATTGGATGAGATTCTCATTTAACATGTTATGATCAGCTTTGTTAGAAAAGCTTTTGCATTATTTGATGAAAACTTGTGTTGTTTCAGATTATAATTATTTGTAATTGATAAAATGAGATAATTTTTTCTTAGGAAGATCACTATTTTAGAATTATTGAACCAATGCATTGACTAAGTCTTCCAAGCTAACTATAAAATGAGTTTTAAGTTGATTATATCAAAGCATGACCTAGAAAGTTTTTAGCTAATATCTTGGTGGAAGCAATGTGTTACATTCAACATAATCTTTGTATAAATTTCCAAAAGTCTTCCAATGGAAAGCTAGATCCATAGATCCATTATAAGTGATAGCGGGAACTATGGCACCTATGTCAATGTTTTTAATTTGAGGGACCAGAGGTTCAGTTTTTAAGTGTTTAATAGCTTTATTAATAAGTGGTGATTGTGGTATAAGGTTACCATGTGTATCTCTAAGGTGGGTGGGGGAATTAGGATTTTGTACTTCCCATTTAGTAAGTTGAATTTGGTTTTGGAAATGCATTAATTGGTTTTGTATTTGCATCATTTGGTTGGCACTATTAGTTTGAAAAGTAGCCATTTGATTTAGAGTTTTTAATAATAATTGATTGGTGTTAATGGTGTTTTGACTAGTAGGATCCACATGGAATGCATTATAATTATGCGAGGTGTTAATATTTTTGGATGCAGTAGTACCATGAGATGCACTAATAGTATGAAATGCACTAAAATTTGGGTGGAATTGAGCATTAGTATGGGTGTTTTGCATAGACCCACTAAAAGTAACACCTATCATGTTTGTAGAAATGCTTGGCATGGAGGTGTAAAAAGGCATGGAATATAATGCCATAATATTATAAGGAGGAATGAAAGAGGTTAAGGACGTGGTAGAATTTGTAAAATGACTTGTTCTAAATCCTATAAAAAATGTAGGTGAAGGTGAATGGGGTTTTCTAATATGAGGCGAATCATAAGGTTATAAATGAATATGGGATCCTTACCTCAATGTTGAGGGTTATCAATAATGAAGAGGATAATTTCAGCCATATACTCAAGGTCATGTTCATCCTCTTCCATTTTTAGGAATAAAGGATTAAGTGTAGTGGAATAGTGAGGAGTCTCATGTTGGTAGTTCTAGTAGTAACATGGATATTACTAGGTCCTAGATTAGTTACCATAAAACATGTATTAAATAATTTATTAGGATTAGTGAACCTCATTATGTTAGTTTTATTTTGATCTATATCATTGTCAAACATGTTTCATGATGAAAAAGTTGATTTAAACAGTTACTAGGGAAAATGAAAATCTAAAGGTTGAAAATGAACATGATCGAGTTGGTTGATCTAGTTAGACATATAAGATGACAAAAAATTTAGAATTAGACTAAGTCAAGTTGTTTTAATTAGTGGGATAAACAAGAAAATAAAATAATTTGGAATCAAACAAAGTCAAGCTAGTTGACTAGGTTGGATAAATAGGAAAATAAAATAGTCTATAATAGATTAGGTCGATTAAGTCAACTAGATTAAATAAACATGAAAATAAAATAGTCTATAATAGACTAGTTCAAGTAGGATGACTAAATTGAATAAATAATAAAATATAACAATCTATAATATATTGGGTCAATCAGGTTGACTAGCTTCAATAAATAAGAAAATAGAATAGTCTATAATAGACTAGGTGGAGCTGGTCGATTAAGTTGAATAAATAGGAAAACATAATAATATATAATATACTAGGTCAAGATGGTCAACTAAGTTATTTAATTAGGGAAAAAAATTAATTGATGTGAATCTGAATGATTTAGTTCTAAATATATAAAATAAATCTAAACATAGGTAACTAGGTCGAACTAGTTGATCTAGTTGCAACACACATCATAAAACTTGTACCAATATTGGATAATACAAGTCTGCAATACAACATATAATAGTAAAAACAAATAAGAATAATTTAATTTATAATCTAATTAATTATTTGAAAACAATATAAAGAAGTTGTACTAAAGGTTTTGATTGAAAGTGTAGGATTTTAAAAATATTTCTTATCCGTTGGATAGTGTTAGCCCAATATTTTAGAGTACTAACTATGAATGAAATACCATTCCCATAGCCATTAAACCTATTTTCAAGGGTAATTTTGAAGTAAATTCTTGTTCTAACCCCTAAATTATGCATCACATAATCAAATAGATGGTTGGATTATTAAGGTTCAATAAAGAGGGAAATCTTAGGCATTCCCAAAATACTATGTGGTGCATCGAAACCAAAAATCATGTTTAGATTTGTATTATGTCTATGAGTATTGGGGTAATCTCCTCATGCCATGGTATATATAAATGATAGACAAGGACTCTAAATAGAGTATATATTAGCCCTTCATGATAGTAGCTAAGTAGGTTTAAACTTGTCAGTATATAATTTCTAGGGAAATCTAAACAAATTGAAAAATAAAAGAAAAAATTAATATTTCAAAAGCTAAGTTGTAATTTTTGTAAATTAGATAAATATTTATCCAACTAAAAATTAAAGTGAGTTTAATTACAATTTAATGTAGGTTAATTTCCCTTACTTGAATCAAAAAGTAAAATAAATAGAACAAGATCAAACAGGTCGATCAAGTTAGACAAATATTTTTGAAGTCAAGCTGGTCAACTTAGTCTATTACAAAAGCAAGATATAATAAACACATATGAGTAGATCAAATTAGTTTTTTGGGGAAAAAATAGAAACATAACTAGGTCAAGTCAGTTGACCTAGTTGACTATGTAGGTGTAGTTTTATAAGACTAAAAAACTAGTAAAAATAGTACTAAATTTTAATTGACTAAAAGGTAGAAAAATAAATTTGATTAAAATTTGATAAAGTGAAATTAATGATTTGGTTAGAGTGAACCTCATAGATAAGACTAAGTTGACTAGGTCGATGTAGTTTTTTTCCTGAAGATGTTGAATTGTTGTTTGAAATGAACTGTCCAAGCAATTGTTTGAACCTACAAGGGTGGAAAACAATATTATTAAAAAAAGATGATCTAGTATAAATAAAATTGATAAATAACAAAAAAATAAATTTATGTCAATTATATCAATATATCTAGTTTAAAAAAAGATGCAAAAAAATAGAAGAATCAAGCAAGTCAATTTAGTTAAATGTAGAAAGCAAAAAATTAGGTCGATCAGTTTAATCTAGTTATCTAAGACTAAAAATCCTATGAGTAGAATATATAAATAAGTTGATGGACTCAATAAATTGTGAAAACTTGTGGACACATTTTAAAACTAGGTCAACAGGATCGATGAAGTTGGAAGACTTGCACGCGCATTGTAAAACTAAGTTGATAAGCTCAATGAAATTAGAAAACCTATAAACATATATCTAAATGAGGTTGATAGGCTTAATGAATTTCAAAAACCTAAAAATAGTGAGATAAACTAGGTTGATAGGCTCAACCAAGTTCAAAAACCTACACACATAAAGCCAAACTAAGTCGATAGGCTTAGTGAAGTTTGAAAACTTATGCAGAGAATGTTAAACTAGGTTAATAGGATCAATTAAGTTGACTATAACCTAGCCAAAAATATTCTTTAATCTAATTAAATGATTTTTGACAATATCCATTTTAGGAGAATGTAACACCTTTCTTAAGTAAGTGAGTAAATGGATGCCATTTATCAGCTAAATATGAGATGAAATGTTTGATAGATTGAATATTGTGTTGTAGACTATAGAGCTAATTCAAGGTAGATGGTGGTGGCATCTCTATAATTACATGGACTTTAGTTGGGTCAAATTCAATGCCCCTATGAGAGATAATAAAATATAATAGTTTTTACGAAGTGATGCCAAATACACCTTTCTTAGGATTAAACCTAACATTGTACTCGTGAAGTCTCTAAAAGATTATTCATAGTAAGGTTGGGTGATCATAAAAGGTCTTTGATTTACCCAAGATATCATCAACATAATCCTCAACAATATCATGCATTATGTCATGAAAAATCACTGGAATATCTCTTTGGTAAGTGGCTCTAGCATTCTTAAGTTCAAACAACATTCCTTGATAACAAAATGTTCCCTAGGGAGTGGTGAAAATTGTTTTATTTTGGTCTTCTAGTGTAATTTTGATCTAATTATACCCTAAAAATCCAACTATTAGATAGAGCATTTCATATCCATCTATTGAGTTGACTATCATGTCAATATTAGGCAAAGGGATTTCATATTTTGAGGTAGTTTTATTGATATCTCTGAAATCAATGCAGATCCTAATACCTACTAGTTTCTTGCTCACTAGCACAATGTTTGAAATCCACTTAGAATATTCAATCAATATGATGCATTTTGTGTCTAAGAGTTTTTCAAACTCTTTCTTTACTAACATAGTAATACGAGGATGCATCTTACATAAATTCTATTTAATAGGCTTAGCATCAAGATGTACATTGAGATGGTGTACAACCAAGGTGGGGTACAAACCTGGAATGTTTGAATAGGCCCAGGCAAATATGTCAACAAATTCCCTCAAAAGGGTTATAAAATTTCCACATTCCTCCTTAGTGAGGGATGTGCCTAGTTTAATCCACTTTGGGTCCTTTGGAGTTCTAATATTCACCTCTGAAGTATCTTCTACTAAAAGTGTAATACCATCATCTAGAATAGTTGACAAGGAGGTAAATTGATTTGCAAGGGTAAAGTCCTCCAAATGGATTGTCTCATCTAATTCTCCTAAACAAGACAAATCATAATCTCTTAATGTTGGTATTAGCCATTATCCAAAAACCTTATGGCACTCTTAAATAATTTGTACAAAATCTTGTCACTCCTCGATTTGATATTTGATCCATAAATAGACTGAGTTATTGGTATCTTGTGCTTCATAAGAATAGGGGTGAACATCTCCATCTAATGGCACCAAAAACCAGTTTTCACCAAGAGTCTTGCCTTTCTCTTTACTTTTTACCTAGTTAAAAAGCACCCCAAAGAGGTTTTCACTTTTAGACCTCAATATTTGATTTTATTTTTATTTTTATCTAAGTAAGTTCTCCCACTCTCCAAAGTAGGCAGGATTAAATCTAATGCAAAAACCCTACTTGTGGTCTTTAAGAGGTATGTGACTCCTTAATCTTAGAAATGTGTATATGGTCTCATCATTTTCAAAGTCATATAATGGCATTGTTGACTCTTGTTCATCCTAGTTTATCAATTATATATGGTAAAGGGTTAAATGTTAAGGTTGACAAACAAAGATAATGGTGCAAATATCATGGGGGCTAAATAAATTTATAGCATCAAGGTCACCATAGATGCTATAATAAGATCCTACATCATTGTCATCATTATTTTTTGGTATTCGAACATGAATAAGGTATGTGGGGTCACCATTAGGCAATTTAAATCTAATACCATGGGTTCCCTTGTAAGTAATTGAGACTAGTTTGATCGTGCCTTATTAATGTAACCCAAGGCCTCTGTCTTCATAAGCTAGGTGATTCATAATCTGATTAGCAATAAGATACTTTTCACTTTGGTAACCATAGGATAACTCATCATTGTAGAACCATGAATCATCTTCTGCTAAGGGGTCATATTTTAGGCTAGAGGCCAGTTTTAAAATAATGGGCTTCTTCAGCTGAGATTTTCCTTTGGTTTCCCATTCCATATTAGTCTTGGCCTTAGGTCTCCCATAATCTTTAGGAGTTTTAGGCAATTTGGCAATATGGAATGCATTACGGGTTTTATATTCTCCAACACCTTTTTCAATGACATAGAAGTGATTGGAAATTTCTAATAGAGGAATGGTAGATGTAGAGGCTAAGCTATTTGTGTTAATGTAATTAGCTTCTAGGATTGATTCAATGGCTTTTCCTTTTTTAGCCTTTTTTTCCATGTAATTTAGGAATAATATTCATGCCAAACTAGTAGTTGTAGTTGTTATTCTCATCCTCAAGACATTTACAATACTGATATGGCTAAAGATTAATAGGTCTAGTCACTTCCATTCTTGAATTTGGAAATTTTATACATTGATGCAATGTAGAAGGTATACCCCTAATTTCATGGATCCAAGGTCAGCCCAATGACCACTAGTAAGTTGATAGTACCTTGTGTTTCTCATTATTCATTATCATATGCCTTGATAACGATGGTATTTGGTTATAAATTAGTGGCAATATATCCAAGATGTTTGACCAACTTTAAAGACACAATTTTGAGACCTAAACCATTGTCTATAAAGACATGTTTAACTCTATGGTTTGTTATACTTACTTCAATGTAAATGGGTTAATATGTAGAGGGCCCAAAGAATACATATCACTTTGGTCAAAGGTGAGATTTTTACCAAGTGCCCTATCATGGTTTGGAATTTATTTAGAATGATATCATCTGGCATAAGGGATTGAGTCAAATACTCATTCAAAATATGTTTATAGATGGTATACGTATGCAAAAAATCTATGATGGAGATGTGTGTAGGTGTATTATTTAGTTTTTCCAATATATCATAGTATTTCCCCTTAGTTGCCTTATTTTTTATAGGCATAGAAGGTTGGTTAGGCTCATTTATAGTATTTGGTTGTGGTATTTTGATAGTGACCCTGGCTCATCGAGTTGTGATTGCATAATCTTGATCTATAACTTGGATTTGGTGGTTGGTTGGATAGGTAAAGAGGCTCTAAATGATTATTCTTGGATGGTATGGTGCATGTTATCAACATGGCCCATAGAAGAATCACCAACATAAAAATGTTTGTAGTTATCATTCAGCAAATAGGTATTATTTGGTGAAGGTCTAGGTCTGTTTGTAGTTGGTCAACATTTAATAGTGATGGTGTAAACATGACCACCTAAAATGTGTCTTACAACATTATTATAGGTATATGCAATAACATGATGACCTCTTTGGTTGGTTTGATCATTTTGCCCTTAGTTCTGACCATTCTATTATTATTGTTATGGAAAGCATTATTGTTGCTGATTTTGTGGAGTTCCATATTGTCATTATTGTTATGGTTGTACTATTGTTAGTTATTATTATTATGTTAAGGAAATATATTCTGGTAGACCCAAGTTATGATTATTCATATAATCACGGGCATCTCTTTCTATCTCTCCATTTTATAGCATGTTCTCAATTAGATGTCTGAGTTGGATACATTATCTTATGGAATGTCCTCTAACATGATGGTCCTCACAAAACTCATGTTCCTTATGCCAATCAAGAAAAGGAATCCCTTCAATAAATGGCTTTGGTATCAACCAAATGATCATACTTGATTACCTTTTTTTTTTTAAACTATATTGATTTTTAATTCTCAATGTTTTAAATTCTTTTACGTGATCCTTCATCAAGAGAAAAGATTAATGTGGAATAGCAGGACCTATCAGTTCTTAAAATCAAGAGGAAAATATCCATTGTAAAAAATTTCAAAATTAATAAATTATCCATTATAAAAAGTTTCTAAATTAAAAATTAGTCCTTGTTAAAATATTATAAAAAGAAGATTAAACCAAAAAAGAAAAAATAGAAAAATATTTCACATCATAAAATCAAAGAATGCTAAACCAAAGTAGTTAGCACTAAATTTAAAAAAACAAAAAACCATCAAAATAAAATTCAAAATTTTTAATATAATTAATATAAAAAAATAAAATAAATTAATTAAAGAACATTAAAAAACCACACAGCTATATCTAAGTACTAATAATTACTAGATAATTAATTGGTATTAAATTATAGATTTTGACCATCAAGACCCACTAAAAAACACCTGATGATAAAAGAAGACAAATAAATATAAGGAAAACAAACCACCAAACTAATCTAAGCAAGAAAATACTAACACCTATACATGAGAGGCTTCCATGCATGACTTATTCCAATCCCTTCATCTCTATTTAATTAGATGAGTGTTTCAAGATTTCAAGGGCCTCTCTTAACTTTTGTTTCTAAAAATGATCTTTGGTAGTGATGACCTTAGCCTCTTATATATTGATATAATGTTTAGGCTTGCAACAATGTTCAGTCAGAGCTGATTTTTCTTTCTTTTCAAGACGAATGTCTATTGTGTGCTCTTTAACTCAAGTATAAACTAACCTGCCTGTTTCACCTATGTAAGGGATGCCACAAGAGCATTTTATCATGTATACTCCACTATAGAGGCTAGATTCTATATGGTCCTTCACCGACCCTAAAGTCATATGTAATTTGTTCATTGGAAGGAAATAGAGTTAATATTTTAGCATTTTAGAATTTTAGCTAACTTATTAGAAATGCCTTCAACATAAGGTAGATAGGCCCTAGGTCCTTCAATTAAGGTAACCTCAGTTTTAGTTCTATTGAAATTTTTTTTTACCTATTTAATAGATTTAGCTATTTATTTTCTTGAAAAACCATTTAACTTGAAAACCTCTTTTAAATGACCAATTTCTTGATCAATGTTATTATTATCGCATATTTTGAAATCCCTCATGATCAGAGTTTTGAGAACCCCCATTTCATGAGTTGGGTGGTGGTGGGAAGAAGCATGAAGGTAAAGGTTTGTGTTTGTGCCTTTTTTTTAAACCTTTCTAGCCAAAGTTCCATTATCTTTCCTTGAAATGAAGACATCTAGAAAAGGTAGACTACCTTATGTCTCAAGTTCTTTGGTGAATTGTATGCTAGGAAAAAGGTTGTTGAGGTGGGAATGGAATTCTTCTAGGATTTTCATACCATGTTTCCAACACAAATTTGTGTCATCATAGATGACACAAATTTGTGTTGGAAACATGGTATGAAAATCCTAGAAGAATTCCATTCCCACCTCAACAACCTTTTTCCTAGCATACAATTCAGCAAAGAACTTGAGATAGAAGGTAGTCTACCTTTTCTAGATGTCCTCATTTTGATGATGGTACTCTAGCTAGAAAGGTTTAAAAAAAAGGCACACACATAGACCTTTACCTTCATGCTTCTTCCCCCCACCACCCAACTCATGAAATGGGGGTTCTCAAAACTCTGATCATGAGGGCTTTCAAAATATTAGATAAGAATAACATTGATTAGGAAATTGGTCATTTAAGAGAGGTTTTCAAGTTAAATGGATTTTTAGGCAAACAAATAGCTAAATATATTAAACATGTAAAATAAAATTTCAATAGAACTAAAACTGAGGTTACCTTAATTGAAGGACCTAAGGCCTATCTATCTTATGTTGAAGTCATTTCTAATAATTTAGCTAAAATGCTAAAATATTAACTCTACTTTCCTTCCAATGAACAAATTGTGTATGACTTTAGGGTATGTGAAGTACCATATAGACCCTAACATCCGTAGTGGAGTATACATTATAAAATGATCTTGTGGCATCCCTTACATAGGTGAAATAGGAAAGTGAGTTTATACTTGAGTTGAATAGCACATAGCAGACATTCATCTTGAAAGGAAAGAGAAATCAGCTCTGGCTAAACATTCTTGCAAGACTAAACATGATATTAATATAGAAGAGGCTAAGGTCATCACTGCCAAATATAATTTTTAGAAACAAAAGTTAGTAGAGGCCCTTGAAATATTGAAACACCCATCCAATTTAAATAGAGATGAAAGGCTTGGAATAAGTCATGCATGGAAGCCTCTCATATACAAGTGTTAGTATTTTCTTGCTTAGACTACTTTGGTGGTTTGTTTTCTTTATCTTGATTTGTCCTTTTTTATCGTTAGGTGTTTTTTAGTGGGTCTTGATGGTCAAAATCTATAATTTAATAATAATTAATTATCTAGTAATTATTAGAACTTAGATATAGTTGTGTGGTTTTTTAATGTTCTTTAATTTATTTTATTTTATTTTTTTGTTTTAATTATATTATAAATTTTGATGGTTTTTTATTTTTGTTAATTTAGTGCTAACTACTTTGGTTTTGCATTCTTTGATTTTATGATGTAAAATATTTTTTGTTTTTGCTTTTTTGGTTTAATCTTCTTTTTAGAATCTTTTAACAATGGCTAATTTATTAATTTAGAAACTTTTTACAATGGCTATTTTCTTCTTGCTTTTAAGAACTTATAGGTCCTATTGTTCCACATTAATCTTTTCTCCTGATGAAGGATCACAGAAGAGGATTTAAAACATTGAACATCAAAAAATCAACATAGTTTTTATAGAAAAAAGGTAATGTAATGTTATGGACTATGAAAGCATAAAATCTTTGATCATATTTATTTGAACTTATATTTAGAACACAAACTTAATAAACTCATAAAGGTCACTAAATTGTTGGGTAATGGGTGGTATTCTCCTCAGAAGAGGGGCTTGTAATTGGTTTTGATTTTGTGGTGGTTGGTTTTGTGAAGGTCCTAGTTGAATTTATGGACGAAGTGGTTGTTGAGTGGGTGGAGATAAATGAACAACTAGTGTTTTCACCATATGGACATGGAAATATTCAATAATCTCATTTCCAATTGCATTTTTATTATGTTTGTAGGGTTTAGGCCTCTTATTATTGTTGGTTTGAGGTGGCATTGAATCTGGTATTTGAGTTGAGTTTTGATTAAGGTTCTGACCTTGATTTTGGTTTTGGTTATGATTAGAAGAGGATAGCTTGATTATTCCTTTTTTGAAAAGGGATTTCTCAATCTGTATTCTTTTTGTTGTAACCTCTTTGAACATATGAGCACATTTCAGCTTGAGATGATAGGATATCTCACTATGTAAGCTCTAAGTAAATATTGCATCCAACTATTTATCTAGTAAATTATGAGTAAACTAACTTGCTAGGGCTCTCCAATGTTGTAAGTATGCATTGAAACTTTCACCAATATTTTATTTAGCTTGGCCTAAATCCACAATAGTAATCTCATGCTCGAGATTATATGAAAAGTGTTTTACAAACTTCTCTAAGAGATCATGAAAGTCAAGTACAAACTACTTTGGTAATTTCAATAGCCATTCAAAAGTTTGTCTAGCTAGACTCCTTAGGAAGAGTAAAAACAAGTATTTATCACTATATGCCACTAGCTAACAGGCAACAAATAATTCCTTCAAATGTTTTATGGGGTCAACTTTGCCTTTGTATTTGTCAAATTTAGGTGGCTCATAACCTATCAAAAATGGTATTTGTCGGTACTCCATGTTAAATGGGTAAGAGTATATCTCATCCAATTTTAATTTCTTTGAAAGTTTTCTAGCCTATATATCTTGAATTAAATCCTTCGTCTCTTCCAATTCTTGGGCCTAATTGAGTGGGCTATTTTTGTGGAGGTTGTGTGGTCAAAGGTGGATTACCCTGGCTGGGGTAGGTCTATTGTGAGATGTTGGTTAAATTGGTTAGATGACTAAGTATGTGTATTTATGCATTAGGATTATGGTGTGGGTATGGAATACATTTTTTTAAAAATATGTTCTACTTAGAGTTGGATACATAACCCTAGTTAGTGAGTTGTGGCTATGGTAATGGCATATGGCCATGTAGAATGTGTTGGTATTGTGGGGTTTGGGAGGGAACTTTTTTCCTACTCATTGAACCCTAATGTAAATAGGGAACACATTGCTAACTAGATCCCTATTATTGGAGGTGTTGGTAGTTGGATCCTTGTTATACCTATAATACCCATTGGGTGAAAGGTAATTATTGCCTAGCACTTGGTTCCTATTATGTTTAATAACCTTGTATTTGGCTAAACACCAACTTTTGGTTTAGTATTTGTTGTTAAATAAGCACTTATTATTGAAGTAACACTTTTTATTGAAGCGACACTTGTTATTAGTTTGGTGACTATTGGTTTGGTAAATGTTAGAGGTTTGGGATGTGTTTTTGTTAATTAACTAGAAATTTTTGACTAATAGGAACACATAGTTGGTTAGGAAACATCTATGATTGATAAGGTATATTATTTTATGTTAATTGTGGATAAACATTCATTATCACCTTTTGAGGTGGCATAGTGTTCTGCACTTGTTGTGATGTTAATTTGGTTTGTTGTTTGTTTGTTTCCCCTATTACACATTTGAGGCTGAAGCTAATTGAGGAGTGGAGGTTATTTGTTGATTTTTGGAAATAGGCTTACTTATTCCCTACTATTTTAATCCAATCATGATGTTATCTAGGGGAATATATTAGGTATTTCTTGGTGGTAAAGTAGACCTAATTTGGTTTAAATTGTAATGCACTTTCTTGTTATCCACAATATTTTAAGTGGTATCTTCGATTTGAGAAACACTATCTTCCATCAAAATATGTACATTATACATATCACCAACCATCATTCCTTGGCTAAATGGGTATAAATTTTGACTTACATAGCTTGAGGTGCCTATTTGTTACCCTGTTGATGGAACTATCTCAATAAGTGGCATGCTAAAAACAGCCCTTGTGTTAAGGTTATGAGCTAGGTTGAGATAGGTTTGGTACACTTGTTTTACATGTTCCATTTGTTCATCCATAATAAATTTTTATTTTATAAGCATATTTTTGTCTTATTATGACATTTGGACTAGAGTTTGACTATAACTAGTTGATGCCTATTTGAATTATTGAATTCGAGGTACATTACTAGAGTTCTAATCAAACTGATCTAATGAGCACTAGTCAAATTTTTCCCCTACTTAGATATAATGAGCACTTCATATTTATTTTCCAATAAATAATGTTCAAACAAGTATGGATCATAGATTGTCTATGTTGGTGTCGTGACATTGTAGGGAACTTGTTGATTTTATTTAATGTTAGACATCATTTGAGCAAGGTATTACACCATTTGCTCTAATTATTACCCTAGATAAGGAAGTACATTTAACAAATACTTTGATAAAGGGTCATTCCTTTATTCAATGTATGGGATGTTATAATATGGATAAGGATCCATCTCATAAGCTACATCATATGACTCTTGAAAAAAGGTTCATTGGTCACAAAGTTCTCATAGCTAGGATTATAAATATGTCCCAGTATGTGTGTAATGAGGCAAGTTTAGATCCATGGATAAGTCACATGAAAAAAAAGAGTCTAAAGGTAACAAATAATCAAGGTATAAAAATAAAGGACCTTTGTCTCTGTAAAACAAGCACAAAGGGATAAACAACTAAACTAGGCAAAGGTAAAAAAATAAATTTGATACCTATCTAACAAAAAGATACTAATTTGCCCAAAGGTAGTTATAATCAGTGGTAAAAGTAACACAAAGGCTCAAACTCATCTATGGATAAATTACTAATTTTCTCAAAGGTAATTATAATCAATGACAAGAGTGCTTAAATAAATTAGAACAATTATGAACTAGGATCAAATGATAGCAATGATTTTCCCAAAAGTAGTTATAAATGTTTTAATGAAAAAAAAGGATAGACTCAAAAATAAAGAAATCAAATAAGAACTCAAAAAAAAACTAAACTAAGTTAATTGGCTTGGATGACACTCAGTAATTGGTTCACTAAGACTCAAAATTTGATTCATGAGAGACTATTGGAACAATTAAACTAAGGCACTCAAAATTAGACACAAAAAAATTCAAAAAAAGTACATGGCAACAACTTGGCTTAAAAGGATGCTCTAAACAAGGTAAAAAACAAACAAAAATCACTAGGTCTATGCAAGGGTCTTTTAGATCAAATAGGAAATCAACCCAAATAACACATTCCAAACACAAAAAGGTAAACAACCTCAGCTCAAATTAGAGGAGACTTTGGTGTAAACTTAATTAGTTTAGGATTTAAACTTTTAAATGTTGAATTTTAGATTTAATACAAAAATACTCAAATGTTCAAAGGCAAAAAGTTCTAAACCAAAATGGGTAATGTAATTGCATGTTTGAAATAAGAGAGCTAGGATAATAGCTTGGAACTTAGTTTCAAAAGCGATAAGAGGTTAGAATAATTTTGGAAGTGTAACAACATTCCTTCAAACAAATGTCATGGTAAATGGTTTTGGACTAGAATATCCAAGGCAAAATTTTGAGGCAAAAAGTGCAACATAAATGGATAGAATAACTCCTCTTAGGCAAAAGTGGTGTGAAAACAATGTGATAGTTTGGACTTGTTTTTTATGCAACAACATAAATAAATAGTTTTAGTCTATAAGCATATTTAAATTAAATAAAAAATAAGTATCACTAATGGCTTATCCTATATCTAAAAACTAACATGAGTGTACATAGTTTCTGCCAAAGTTTCCATCTATATACCAATGCTTGTGAAAAATTAAGTGTTACTCTAAAAATTAAAATACAAGTGTATGTAGAGTTTTTATTCCCCCCTCTGTCTCTCAAGAATTGATACATGACATGAACTTAAAGTGAGGAACACATGGCATTTGGCAAGAAATTCCATAGCAAGTGGGGTTTTGACTAAAATCTATAAATCTCAAGCATACTCAATGGTCCTAAGTCTGGCTAACACAAGGGGGTAATCATGTCAATTGAATCCAAACCACTTAGATTATTATGTAAGGGTTTATTCATTTGCATAGTGACTCCAATGATGTACTGATTAATATATTTTGATGTCTTTCTACCACATGGCCCAGGTACCTGTTGGGATGGTCAAGATAACCGCTCACCACTATCCCATCCAACATTTTGTCCAATTTGTATACCCCGCAGTATATTGAGGTTGGTACAATGTTGGGAGATGAAACCTCAAGTTAATCTAACCATAAATAACTCATGTGGAGGCAATTAACTCTTACCATAATCCAAAAACATAAAAATGAAAAAAATGGAGACTTTAGAGTTTGTTTCTGAGTCACCCAAGTCACTTGGAGCTTAAGGAGAGCATACACAACATTTTTTCTAACATAAATTATCAAATAAAATCAATAAACCAAGAAATTCTGGTTACCCAAGTTCCCTAAAGGGGATAAGGGGAGAGCATACATGTAGATAACTTTTAATATTCCATAAACAAAGAAACTAGTCTAATAAACTTTAAATTTTTGCTAATAATGAAAAACAAACATAAAGTGAAAAATATATTCAGAGATCTAACTAGAATGTGTGTTATTTTTAATATCACTAAATTGAAGTGTATTTGAATATTTTGCCCCTTGGCCTTGTTTGCACTTGTAAAAACTTCAAAAACAACTAAAAGACAAATACAACTAAGTGGATTTTAAGCACCAAACAAAATTTATGTGAGATTTTAATAATGCTTAAGCTTTTCTCTCTCTACATTAGGTCTATAAAATGTTAGGGGGTTTACCTAATTATAATCCTAAAATCAATTGAGTAAACAGCAATCTATTTTGAGCTCTTAGGGTTTTTTTAATCTCAGAGAAATCATCACCAATTACAATATAGATTAGTGTTGATTCTTAAAATTGACATCGATTTGGTTAAATCATTGAGTTTTCTTGAAATCACATAAAAAAATGTGTTTTGAAATAAAAATGATTGATAAACAAGTTTAAAACTCAAACTCCTCATAGCTCTACAAGGAAAAAGTTACAAAGGCAATAAACAAGTTGTTCAGCACAAAAATGAAATCTAACATATCAAGAGAAATCAATTTTCATTATGTTCCTAACTTACTATATTTTGACATAGAGAACATCATCGATCCCTATAATCGGTGATAATTTTCCACAATCATCATTAATCCCTACAACCTTGTTATAAAAATGTGAATTTCAAAGCTAAAATTCTAAACTTAAAGATTTAATTGCATCCATTATAAAAACTAAAGTTAGCATATCAATCTTCTTAGCCATATGGGATGTTTGGTCCCACCAGGTGTGGAATTATGTACCTTATGTGTTTGAAGAGTAAATAATATGGAAATTAGTCTCTCGTTAGTCCAAATTGGAAAATATCAAGCATAAAAATACATTACGACTAGTCACTCTTACCTAAGAACTAGGGAGAGCATAACATAATAAGCAAGATCAAAAAATAGAGATAAATATAATATAAATCTCTTACCTCCTTTATCAAATTTGATGTGTATTTATTGGTATAAGGATGTTCATGCTCATCCTAAGATTATTTGATTATTTTAGCAATGCTCTTCCATGGTGGTAGCATCTCCCCAATAGTCATTTGTGGCTTGGTGTGAATCTTGGCATAAATTGGGCATTATAACACTACTCTCAAAGGCTTCAAGAAGGTATTCCAATAGAATAACATTACACATAAAAACTTATTAGCATATGGTGTGGGCACTTAAATTTATATATAAAATAACTAACTCTAACCTTAGTGAGATTAGGTTAAATTTTACCCTGGGTTAAGTCTAAATTAACATAAGTTAAGTTATTCTAACTCTGGTTGGGTTAAGGCACTCATGAAATCTTAACACCTCAATTTCATACATTTTTTAGGCATGACAACTCACTTTAGATATTTTTGAGGTGTTACTCATATTTTTGAATATTTAGGAGATAATAAATCACTTTATTAGCTTATTTGGCCTTTGACTCATATTTGTCTAAAATTTCCCTTTTTTGTAAATAAAATTCACTAATTTAATTTTGAATTTTTGTTGAGGTATGTTAATTAGGATTTGTAATTTAATTAGTCTTGATTAGTGATTTTTGACTTTTAGAAATTATTTTAAATGTTATGAATTAATAGCTTAATAGGCCAAAAGTGTCAAATTACTAGGACATAATTTGACTAGGATTAGAACTAAACTAGGTTAGTGATGCATGTAGGGTAATACACCAAATAATCTAGTCTTATCACATTTTTAGGTAATTAAATCCCTTACATGAACAAATTTGAGAAATTCATATGATTTTTAGGCTTAAAATGTGTCATTTTTTATAAATTAAATTGAATCTCAGTTTAGGCATGAAAGTGGCCAAAACTAAGTGTTTACAATAATTAGATCTATAATAGGCCAATTAGATGTTAAATTCATGTATAACCATACACTAAATTTATTATGATGAGATAGTCTAAATATAAAAAGTATAACTATGTTTTATATAGAAATGACAAAGAGGTGATTGCTTAGTTTGTTCTGATACTAGTGTAGTTCTAGAACTAGAATAGGCAAAAAATAGGTTGAAAAAAGATTTTAGAATAATCATCAAATTCTATATTTGACACTTCTACTTTCTAGATAGTAATGTTAGCCTAGGATGTTTGCATCAATGTTAATATCTAGGTTTGATGCTAGTGTCTTGTACAGAATACTTGATGGAATAGGATGCAACCACCTAGATGCTTCTGGGTTTTTCTTTACCTTCACTATGGTGCATTCAAATCTAGGTCATGCATATTTGCTTCTTATGAAATGGAAAAATCCTAGTTCTCCATCTTCATAGTGACCTTAGGTAAAAATTCTTTAGTGGACACATGATGTTAAGCTGACCCTAAAGACCCCATTATTAAAATAACACTGCCTACATATCTAATACTCTATAAAAAGGCCTTAGACTCATGTATTTATCCCCTTTGTGTTGGTTTATGTGTGAATCATATAAAATGTGAAAATTAAGTACGAAAGTGACCTAGATTATAACTTTATAAATCATGTTCTTGGGTTTCTATTTTAGTACTTTATACCTATAGATGTTTAGTCCCTATGACTAGTATTAAAATAATAATAAATAAGAAAACTTTATTCAATTGAGTGTTCTTGTATTTATATCAATCCCTTTGGATTAATAACTCACATTAAATCACTTATACTGACCATTGTGATATGTTTCATTTACAAATTGGATGACTTTAGGGTATTGGACATTTGTGTCAGGATAGGAAAGTAGTGTCGAGGCTACTATTCATGTCAGATGTTAATATGTAGGGAATAATAAAGTAGGTATAGGTTCATAACTTGCATAGATTATAGATAAATACATTTAAATCATTCTAGAAAATATATTATACATGGGTCATCAATATAATTCTAGTCAAACTAAGAGATATAGGCCAAGTGGCATAATTAGAGTAGATGTGAGACCTGTGGAAGCATGAAATGTAAAGAACTAAGAGGAACAACCAAGGTCTAAGTTTACCAAGTGTACATGACTAAGGTGTTATATAATCATAAAATATCATTTACATTTTATCCCCTTTAATATAGTAATGATATTTCTATTTTAAAGGAAACGATTGCATACATGGGTATGTATACATGCCTTATCTTTACATGTGCCCAACTTGAGTGTTTTATTTATGACTAACCTGCAACTAAGAACATTTTACAATATAAAATTAGTACATATAATATAGGTTTAAATTACTTGAAATAGATTGAAATTGAAATAATAAGGTTTAGGAGTACACATGTGTGTCAATGTAACCACCTTGCCTATTGACAAGTTGTTTTAAAAAATATGTATCATTATAAGGCTTTAAAACTAAGATTAGGACAAATATACATAAATATTTAAAGTGCATATATCCAAGTAGATAGATATATAGAGGGAGAGAGATGGATTAGAAGGCATGTGCCCCCAACTTTGATGCAAAAGTGAGTTTCCACCTAGTAGTTGAGATTAGCTCAATTATGCAACCCAATGATACTTATAACTTGATGAGGCTAGATGATCAAGGCCAACCTAAAAACTTGGAAATATTGAGTGATTTGATTACTTTAACCATACCAAAATATGAACTAACTACTATAGTATATTGGATCAATAAAGTTCATAAAATTCTATGGGGTATCAGTACAAAAACATTTTTGATATGGCAATAATCTATAAAAGAGTTTTGAAATTTGAAGTTTGTTTGGATTTTATAATATTATGCATGTGTTGTATAGCATATGCACCTTATATATTTCTAATGTTGAAATTATGTATAAAAATAGTACCAATATATATATAATTATACCACAAATATGAATTTAAATCATATAACTCTGTGCTTTGACCAATTTGGATAAATATTTAAGTGTGGAGAACATGCTTTCAAAGCATGCCCCACACTATATATGGAGAAGTCTAAAAATTGATATAAGTACCAATGTGGAGGACATGTTTCCAAAACATGCCCCCACTATAACATGGATATGTTGAATACTGAATAGGTGTAGAGAACATGCTTCCAAAGTATGCCCTCACTGAATCTGAGAACTGTGAATGTTTTGAATCCATACCATATGGCATGCCCCCATTGAATCTGAAAACTAATATAACTACCACATATTGATTGAGTATGAAAAACATGCTTCCAAAGCATGCCTCCACTAAATCTAAAATCTAATATAAATACCATCTATTAAATCATTATGGAGAACATGCTTCCAAAACATGCACCCATTGAATAGGAAAACTGTGCCAAGTGTGGAGAAAATTTCTCTATGAAATTACCACAGTTATATGCTCCCCGCTTGAGGTGATGAAAACATAGGAACTAGTAGTTACCTCACCTCAAAAATATAAGATTATTGTATAATTTTTTAATGTAGCCATGTAGCATGTGTAGGTAAATGTATCATTGAAGTGCATAGAATCAATGTGATCATATGTAGGCCTAAGATGCATTATAAAGATCATGGCAACATCTAGATAATAATAGTACAATCTCAACAAGCAAATAAGCACACACATAAGATCACTCAAAAACAAGTCAAAAAATAATGGTCTAAGGAGACCATAAACAAGGGAAATGTTCAAATGCCACATAATCAAAGGGACATAACTTAGTCAAATATTTATAAAAGCAATAATGACATATTCAAATGTCTATACAATAAATAATGACATATGAAAATGCCAATGCAAGCATATATAGGCATGAGGGATACAGTCAAAGGATCATATTCAAATTCTTAAATAATTAATATAATATCAAGGCAAGACACTCAAGGAAGTATATAAAGTAAAGCATAATAAACTATCATAAACATGTCATAGTAGCCCATGTATCCAATGTGTTAGGAAAAAATATCAAGTATATAACGTTTCAAGTACCTGTGTAAGATATAATCATGGATAATAGGCATGTGTATGTACATATGTAAGCTCAAATATGATAATGTAGGGTGATTATCAAACCATATAACCTGTATGTATGTAGGAGTAATTGAGTATGTCATCAATGAATCAACATGGAACTAACACATGGATGCCAAGGAGCCAATAGAACATATAGGTGCCATAAAAAAATTGGTATTTTTTAAGAAGAAAGATCATCCTATGATGCCATCTAATGGATAGTCATATATATCTCCCCATTACAAATCTTACAACTTTAAGTTAGATCTCTTACATTATTTACATCATGATTGGATATGTTGAAAAGGTACATAACATGTTCCTCCTCATGTTTTGCATGTATAGTAGAAGAAGTAATGTTGTCATTTGAAATATGTATTAATTTGCCTTCATGAGGAAAGGAGATACCTTGTTAATTAAGATCAATTTATTCTTCCATTTGGTATATACAAAGAGTTCCTAATGTAAATATATATGGAGATGTGATAGGCATAACCCAAACCCATGTTTGAATTAATTTAGGACCAAAATCAATTGGTATTAGTATGTTTCCTGAGGAGTCTTTTCAACTTCCTTTGTTTTGTAAGTTGTTTATATTGAAGCCCATTTGTTTTAAGTGTCTTATTTTTCAAGTAAATTTTAATTATGTAGGATCAATATGGTTATTCCAAAAATAAGTACGACCCGTGTATAAGGTAATTGTTAAATCTTGTTGGCATCGATGCTTTTAATGTTGTTCAATTTAAGATTCTTACATAGGATGTGTACCTTGGATTCACCCCATGTTAAGTAACATTTGTAAACTAGTCATATAATGATTATTAATACCACATTTTTGTTCATAATGTTCCTTAGGTAAGTTATCTCCATCCTTTTTGTGAGAAATAAAACTTTTGTATTTGGAGGGTGATATGTTAAGTTCCTTTGAATGAGTAATTATGAAGGAATCATATCTATGTACATCATTATATAAATGTGTAAATGATTCATATTATTTATGAAATGCCCTTTCCTTTAATGGGTAAATAAGGCATCTACTAAAGATAAGTTTTAATTCTAAATTTGAGTGTCTAAATTCTAGCTCATAGCATGTACTTTTGAATCGAATAGTATAGTCTTTGAGGGACTCATCATCACATTGTTTTAAAAAGTGAAAATAATCTAATGTAAGTTTTAACACCTTTTGGATATTAAAATCCAAGACTAATGCATCTTCCAATTGTAAAAAAAGTAATTAAGGAATCTTTTGGTAAACTATAGAACCAATTTTGTTCCCATAAAAAATACTCATATGGAAAAAAATTAGCAATAGTTTGTCATCTTGTGCCCTTTAACCAAAAGAACGTACATATCTAATCATGTGGTTGAATGGATCCTTGTGTATCAAAAAGAGAAATAAATTTGATAATGAAAAATATTTTGGATAAGGATATTCAAGTATACATTACACAAAAAGGTTGATTATTGAATGAGGTGACATGTGGATTATCATTATGGAAATACATTTGCATTTAGAGTATATAAACTTACTTTTGAAGGTGCCCAGTAGTAGTCATCATAGACATATATTATATGGGGATAGAGGTTTTTATCATAGGTGTTATCATTGATTGCAACCCACCACCTCTTTTGAATTTAGGCATATGAGTATCATCATCCTTATGTATAACAAGTGTAAGTTCATGATCACTAAATTTAGGACATTTTGGTAATGGTATGGGATATTTGAACTTTGGTACATTTGGTATATAATTTTAATATTTTTTACCATTTAAATAACTTTTTTCATTTTACATTGGTAAGGGTATAACAATTTTATCTTTGGAAAAGTTTGTAAGGGTACCTTTTTTGATATAGATTTTTTTCAATGGAGATAGGAAAAAATCATCACCCTTAAATAGAGGTATATTATTTGGAAATGTAGGAATGTTTGGGGGTTTAATAAAATTTCTTGAAGACATGTTCCATGTATTAATTTTTTTAAATTAGTCATATCTTTTTATATAGTAGTCAAAAAAAATTATGATTAAATGAAGGAACCTCTTGGTCATATGTAGCCACATTTTTGGTGAAATGTAAATTTTTAGTTGGATTGAATGGTTTGTGACTAAAGGATGTTTTTGAAAATACCCACACTTTCTTATTTATATTATTATGCTTCAGAGATATAGGGTGGTTTATAACTTGCTTGTGTTTCCCCAATCCTTGGCCTTGGTATCCATACTTCTACAAGTATTGAATGCCAAAGTCATACAATGGTGGTATAATAAGTATGGTTAAAGGATGTTTATGTTATTTAAGATAGATTAACTCATCTCTTGAAGTTTTGGAAATGTGGATCTAATTAGAGGGATAAAAACTACCACCATTCAAGGCTTTTATATTGCATGCTCTAACACTTGGAAGAATGCAAGAGTAGTCAATTCTAATTCCTTCCTTGAGAGAGAATTAGATAGTTTCATAATCATAGTCATCTAATCAATTAATATCATCAATGATAAGATATATGAAGTAAATAAAGATTGAGATAAAGCAGGTAATAATATATACTATGATATGTTTAGGTAGAATGATGTCCAAAGAGTAGCTTCATTAAATGTTTAACCTTAAAATGTTTGATCTAAGATGATCTTATTGTTAACCTTAGATTTTACATTAAAGGGGTATTGAAATGGCACAAGGGTGATAATTAGATCTATAATAGGCCAATTAAATTTTAAACTCATATATAAGCATACACTAAATTTATTATGTTGAGCTAGTCTAAATATGGAAACTACAAATATGTTAGATTTAGAAATGACAAAGAAGTGTACTTAGATTGTTTTTATGTTAATGTAGTTATGGATCTGCAATATGTATAAATTAGGATGGAATAATATTTTGGAACATTTGTTATATTTTGGATTTGGCACTTTTGGCTCTCTAGATAGTAACATTATCTTAGGATGGTTACATCGATGCTACTACCTAAGTTTGATGTTAGTGTCTTGTATAAAATACTTGATGGAATAGGATGTGACCACTTGGATGCTTTTGGGTTTTACTTCTCCTTTACTCTAATACATTCATATATGGGGCATGGATAGTTTTTCCTTATGAAATGGTAAAATCTTAATTCTCCATCTTCATAGTCACCTTGGGGGAAAATGGGTTAGTGAGCACATAGTGTTAAGCTAACCCTAAAGATCTCATTATTAGAGGGTGATACCTACATATCCAATAATTTATAAGAGGACCTTAGACTCATGTAGTTCTCCCCTATGTGTTGGCTTGTATGTGAATCATATATTATGTGTAAATCAAGTATGTCTGTGACCTAGCTTGTAGCTTGCCAAATTGAGCTTTTGAGATATTTCTTTAGTACTTAAGACCTATAGATGTCTATTCCCTATGATTGATATATAAATAGGAATAAATAAGTAATATTTTTTTAATTAAACTCTCTTTTAATAATCTTTGGTCTTTTTACTAGGTCTTTCTAAAGTGAGGAATGAATGAGGGTTGATATTATATCTATATCAATCCCTTTGGACTAATAACTTGCATTAAAGAACTTAGGCTAACCATTAAGATACACTTAATTTACAAATTAGATGACTTTAGGTTACTCAATACTTGCATTAAGATAGGAAGGTAGCGTTGATGCTACTATTTATCTTAGACATTAGTGTCTAGGGAGCAAGAAAGTAGGTATAGGTTTAAAACTTATAGAGATGGAATATAAGTACATTTTAAGAATTTTTGGCAAGATAGAAGACCTAGGTCACCAACATAAGACTGGTTAGACTAGGAGATATATGCCAAGGGGAACAATATAGAGTAGATGTGAGACTTACAAAAGTGGGAATGGTAAATAATTGAGAGGAATAACCAAGGCCTAATTTTTCCATGTGTACAAAATTAAGGTGCTATATAATCAAAAAATATCATCTACATAATTAGTATATGAAATGTGTCATTTGACCCAAAATAAGAGTTTAAATTTAATAAAATAGTCATTGGAGAACATGCAAATGGGTTTCACTAAGTCAAATATATTTAGTAACTGGTTCCATCTAACTATGGTCGAGGGCACCAGGGGATAGGAAACAATGATGTGAGATTAGGAAATAGTCTACTTAAGATGATAATGGATTTAGAAAAGACTTGGGAAATTATATGTGTGAATAAAGACAAATTAGGAAGGCCTTACCCATATGTAATTGAATGGCTAGGAGAGAGTGTGAGGAAGATTTATTTATGTATATACAAGTAATATATACTAAGGTTTGGTAAGAATTCACATTATCAAGTGTCTAATACCAAACTTAAGTATCCACACATACCTTGTGATTAATAGTTACATATATATTACACCTTTGTACCATATCATCCATGCTTCTACTACTATGGTTGTGTTTCATTACTACACCTATCCTTATTAGAGGTGCATCACATACATTGGGAATATCTTTTTATACATATATCCTTGGGCATACCCTATACATCTTATGCATAGGTATCATCTATTGGGACATCTAATTGGTCCCTCTCACAACTAATCCTATTAGATATATATATATATATATATATATATATATATATATATATATATATATATCTTTCCATATGTGGGAAGGATGATAATTTTTCATATGAACTTACATTGAGGTTGAGAATTACATGACTATATATTTATATACACATACCTTCATTCCTAAAGGGGCATGTCATACATTATCTATACTTTATAAACATTTGTACTATCATACTTCAGAGATCCACACTACCCATATGCCTTGTAATACTACTTTAATAGACCCTTGTGTGCTACACACCTTTTACATTTAGACACATTATTACTCTCATACTTGATTCATAAATTCCTATATTCTACACACATTATTGTACATGACTCATATATTATTATCAATAGCTTCATACATGTACATTCCCCATGGGTTACTCAATTGTTATATCTTATGTTGGTGAACTCATTACCACACTCTCTATTTTATGGGAGTTAGGTATTCCTTTGGGGGAATCATACACATTTACACTCCATGGGATTTCTTGACATGAATTTATATGCATGGAGTCTTATCACACATGATTTACCTATTATCATATATTTCCCACCAAGGGGAAAGCTTTCTATAAAATAAAAAATAAAAAATATTTTTTTTATCATTACTTACATATCTACCTATGTTATAGGCTTTCATATCCATACTTTACACACATTATTCTTGTAGTATTTCTTTGATTGTGTTTTATGTAGATATATAGGTTATATATGACACTATATCTTTCAGATGTTATGTGACTATATGGCCAACTCCCTATGGGGCATGATCACATTGGTGTCATGCCTACACTAGAATTGGCCTCATACAATATTTATCATGGTAATATTTTTCATCACTATCCATTTATCATATTGAGCTACTTTGAATAGATTACATATATCTTGCTAGTACCTAGATCTTGTGTGCCATATAGATATTTATATTAGTTTTCTAATGGGATACATATGATACAAGATTATTTAGATGTCATTTGATTATATAGGAAACTCCATATGGGGTATACTCACATTGGTGGCATGCCTATGCTATGGGAATCCTCATATAATAATTTATCATAGTGATATTTTTATTTGCATTGTCAGATTGAGCTACTTTATATAATTATAAATATTTTTCTAGTACTTATATCTTCTATGCTATATGGATATCTACATTGATTGGCTATGTGTGATTATTATAGTGCAGTTTGAGTGTGAGCCTTTATTTTTGTGTGCATGTGGTTGTGTGTTATTTTACATGGAGGATATCTTATTATGTTATCTTGGTTTTTTAGTCTTTTTTCCTAATGTTGACTTACTAACGTATGTGTTACTAACCTTGATGTGATAAATTGTGATATATTACAATTTTTTCCATGATGTTTATCATGCATGTTATTATATTGTGTTTGGTGTCATTATATATATCATACATGCATATTTTAGGATACTTGTTTGGTTCCAATGTTTCTATAGTACTTCCATACATCTATAGGAAGATGCTACTTGTGTGTGTTTCTAATTATTATATCTATCCCTACTAGGGTATGTTTTCTACATAAGGGCATGTTATTTTTCCCTATATTGATATGCAATGGAGGGATTATACTCTTGCATTGAGATATGTATGATTTTATCTTTTCTATGTTGTATGACACTTATACACAACATCAATACGCACTAGAGTAATAATTAAGTTTACATTATTTTATGTATCTTATGTGACATGACACTTGGGGCATGACCAGTTTCCTACATCTACCTTACTATGGAGCTTTACATGTAACTCTATTTATTTTGAGATGAATGATTTTAGGCATAGGTTATTCAATCCCTAACCTCAAAATGGGGGAAACTATAAAATCCTTTTTAGATTACTTCAAATGTAAGTCAAGGATGAGAATTTCTTGGATCACTTGTAAGTGAAAGTCAAGGGTGAGAATTTTTCAAATCACTTTCAAATCAAAATTAAAGCATGAGAATTTTTTAGAGTATTTTTAATTTAAATTCAATCAATTATATTTGGAACAAAAAAATATCAAATAAGAGAAAGAGGGTTCACAAAAATCCTAGATAAGTGTTGTCTATGTCTCGCACTTGTCAAAAAAAAATTAATTAGAGTAATTAGAATATTTTAAATATGGGAATTATTTTTCCCATCACTGCCACATTTGGTTTGATATAGAGCATATGTATTTATTCTTATGTTCTTTTATTTTAGTTTCAATTTCAATATTTCACTTACAATATGACATTATTATGACATTAACTACTTGTTTCAATTGGCCATTACTTTTAGGTATGTCAGCATACATAAACTCAAATATAAATGGAGTCCATCTCAAGCATCATTTAATCTCTATATCCTTCTCTACGTAATTCAATATGCATGCTTTAATTGTTTATATTTATACTTTAATGCACACATGTAATCACTCACACATGCACATAAAAGTAGGGTCATTATATGAACATATAATTTGAGTACAATACCCTCTCCCATAGTGTATTTTCCATATGTTATCTCACTTGGTCCATGTACACATGTTTGGATATTTTTGATACATTTTACCCATGTGTTCATCCTAGTATCATCATCCCATAACATAGGTATTCCTTATATATTGACTATATGTTCACTTTTAGCCAATGGTAACCTACCCATATAATGCATAATGTTTGATAAGCTACAAATTGACTAGTAATTTGACTTTATATGACCCCAAATGATCTGCCTAATATACTATTTTAGTGTATTTTCCTATGTCCTAATTGGTCATATAAGCTACTTACTCAACTTATGGGGACCCTATTCCTAGATTGTATCATTGTCCTATCATTTAGGGTCATCCCATGTGTATTTGTGCCTTATATAAGTCTATATTTATAAAGGTACTCTTATTACTTCACCCATCTATAATTCACATTAAAACATGTTATAAGCTAAATCTCTCAAGCCTCATCTATCAATATTTATCATGAGGAATTACCATTACTTTTTATAGATATTGCACATTGAGCTAAAAAAAATATACACTTTCTTGAAGTCTTGTGCCATCACCAAATTATAAATTTAGAGTAACTTAGCCACTTATTTTATTAGGTTATTATCCCCCATAACTCTTTCCAAAATGGTTAAACAAATCCATGTTTTCAACCTTTAGGAATCTAGCCAACCATTTAATTCTACATTACATCAATAATTGGTTAACCCCAAGAAGTTAATCCCAACATACCTCAGAGATGGGATATTGTGGCCATGGGTATAGTGGAATCTTCCATAGTTAGTGCCTTCATAAATATATTCACTATTTATGAATGGGATCAGTATATCTGAAAACCTGAAAGTCAAATAATTCTTTATAAATTTACCTCCCTATACTGATGTTTAAAAAAATTAAATTAAATTTCAGCTTCCTTCTCTTGCAAAATGTATCAACCAACCCAATACTATTTTATGTTTTTTTGTGAAATACATTAGCCATCTTGATATAATTTTGTGTGTTTTTAAACTGTACCATTTATTCCAATACAATTTTGTGTATCTCCTTGAATACATCCACTAGCATGATATAGTCTAGTTCTACAATCCTTAGATTGACTGTATCACCCATCCCAATATAGTTATTTCCTATCATCATATTATACTGAAGAATTTGATACAATATAATTTTTCTAATTTTGGTTCCCAACTATACTTATTATACTGCTATAGTCTATTGTTAGCATTCATATGTAATTAACTACACCGATTAGCCCAATATAATTATTATTTTCTCTTCCACCATGGAATATGTTTTTGATTAATCTAAAGAGAAAACACATCAATACTACATGGAACTAGCCAATTCCCATAAAATCCCTAAAACCCATATGCCTTAAAACTTTTGTGTGATTAAAGACCAAAATCTAAGAAACTTTCATGTGGATTCAACTAGATCTAAAATTTATGAGGCACACAACAACCCTAAAACTACTAGATGAGGTCATTTACCCTAATAAATTAAGGTGGAGGATGAATGTGACCTTGGGTATATTGACAAATTGATCATATATATTCATTATCATCTTGAGTATAAATACAAGGACACTATGGTGATTTATCACCTCATGATGGCACCCCATGTTGAAATCCATCCTTCCCCTACTCCTAGTTTTTATACTAGATTTGGGGTAATTTAATATGTGACTTCCTCATTCCCCTAACCATCCACCATGTCTATTATGGATACTAAAATGGTGGGCCTTTCCTTTAGTGGGTCTACCCAAAGTACTTACATTAACACCAACATTAATACGTGTCTACTGCATCCCAACAAGCTACTCAAGCTTATACCTCTAATCCAAATAATATTGATCCTAAACAAATCATGTTATAAATAATGACCTAAATGGTTGAATTTCAAGCCAATAGTACCACCTAGATGATAAAAATGTAAAATAAAATTTTGTAAATGCAAAATCACCCTCAATAAATTTAGTTAGGAGTACCAAATCTGAACTCCCCACCACCTCACTTTAGATATTCTCATGATAATCTTATTTTTTAACCACCACTTCATTAAACATCTTTAAAATGAACCATTACCCCTTCAAATAAAAAACATAGACCTAGGTGGAATCAATTCTTTGATCACCTATAATGGATCCATTGATCTCTCTTTACACTTGAAATATTTGGGAATCTCTATAAATATTGGATCAAGCTAAATACCTTTACGGCTACCAAACTATTAGCTAAAACCTTCTCTGATGACACTTTATATTGGTAAAACCAACTCAATTCTAACTCCATCTCCAGTTTATAATATGTATTTAATGCATTGGCTTAGTAATTTCAATCTAATTATCTATCTTAAAATAGTTTAGCTCACTTCATTAATTGCAAGCAAGTGGATACTAAGACTCCCTAAGATTTCGTCAAACACTAAAAATCTTTAGCTAACAAATCTAAGCATAACATGTTAGAGGATCACATCTTCCAATTGTTTACCAATTCCCTTAACCAAAAATTAGAGTACATAATCAAGACTCTTTATCCAAAATCATTAAAAGAAACCATATACCAAGCTAAATTCCAAGACTTTCTCATAAGACAATTCAAACCTTCACAACCCAAGACTAGAACTTGTGTGCTTATTAAGTCTTAAAATAAAAAATTTACTGATGATGGTGTATTAGACACATACAATTGCAAGATAACCATAAATTCTATTCTACTAAGAATATTTGATGAAGTGACCCTTTCCCAACCTAACAAGGGAAGTCCCTTCCAGCCTCCTTCACAAGTCAATAATTATGAAATTCACTAGCCTCTTTCCCTATATGAGATTAGGAAACATCTTCCTAAACCCTCACCTAAAGAGTTTGATACTTCTTGTCCTATTTCTCATTGGTATGACCTCAATTTTTTTTTTAGTTCCATACAAATAGGATCACTCCCATGAGATTCTAAAATTAATTAAATACCTTATTTTCAAATTCCTACTTGGTTCAAAATTTGATCATGAAGTTATGATCTGAGAATGACAAAAAGCCTATGACAAGGTATAAAAATCCCATGAATCAAAATTCATGAATGATAAACTTCACCAAGATAATACCCACCTTATTATATACTAAAATCCACTTCCTAACCACAATCAAAACCAACAATCAAATAATCAAAACCAACCTGTGTTTTCTAGTGTTTTTGAAACCATGATTAATCCACACTCTTCTAATGGTGCATATAACTTTTTTAATATGAAAAACATGAGTCACATATGCTCACATAGTTATCCTTATACTCATTAAACTCAATTCCATTATCATACTTACATAACAATTTAGTATAATCCTTTGCATTATTTCATAGATATCGAGCTCAAGGAAAATATAACCTTTGTATTTTTAGATAACCAAATTACATCGACCAACTTGATGCAATTTTCTTTATTCATAATTGTACTAGCCAAAATGGTGTATTTATCTACATTTACAACTACATCAACTAGCCCAGTGTATTCTATTTTTACATCATTCTCTATCCAATTATAATGGCCAACCAAATATAATCTTTTTCTTCCAAATCAAATCCAACTATATCAGCTAGTTTGATATAGTTTACTCTCTTAACCAATTTTCTTTATATTGTATTAGCTAAGACAATATGGTCTATTTTTACCCTTAATTATGATACTACTATATTAGCCAAGATGATATAGATTGATTTAAATATTTATGTGTAGCCAACTACATCTACAAGATTGATAACATTGGCTCACCATGCCTCAACCGTATCGATAGGGATGAGACCACACAATTTAAATCCCACTTAGTTTTTGTCTAGATCCTCTTCTTCTATAATTGATCTACTTCATAATTTCATACATATTTTATAGTCTTATCCAACTCACATTGGATTTGATGAATGGGACCCCATAGAATAAATTTATAAGTTCACCTTTTAAATTCCTTTCCTTGAGCTCATGAGGACTTCCATGCATCATATAAATAGATTGATGAAATTATTATTGAACAAGAAAATTTATTGAACACTACCTATGGGTCAAGTAACAACCTTTCCCAAGTTTGAGGATAGTATTTTACAACATTTTGAAGATATGTCCATCCAAGTTAATCAAACCATAGATGCCTCTCTTTCACTAAAATTTCTTATAATCCCCATGATTTTTGAATAAATTATAATTCATGTAGATGATCCTATTTTGTTCACTAGTGTCAAATTTTGAGATATTTGAGTCAAACACACCTTGATATATTATTTTTTGTCACCTATGTCATTTCTTTATAATTCATCAAAATTCTTGGATACTCATAATGTAATCTTAAGTCTACCCAAAAGATGTGCCAAGGATATGCCAAAATACAAATGCCTCCACTAAGATGCATTTGGCTCCCTATCCTAGTCCTTCCCATCATAGTTATAGTTAATATTATGATATTTAACTTTCCATTATTATATAACATCTTTCTTGATCATTCCTAGACTCATCACATGAGAGAATTGACCTCTTATGCATGTCAGTGTGTCAAATTTCCTCACAAGGGTGTTATATAAAATATTAAAGGTGACACTAACCCTTGAACCTTTGCCCAACATTCTCTTTCATGAATACTAATGCTTTAATTAGCCTATCAATTTTAACTATGGTTATGGTGATCATCTAAACTTGTGGTTGAAACCCCACCTAAAATCTTAGATTTTGATGATGATGAGCCTGATGAGATAATTATTAAGATCAAAATAATTTTCCTTCCCTCTAATATCATTGTTCATTTTCCTCCTTCCTTGTGACCTCGTTCTTACAATAATTTAGCTAAAGAATTCCCTAATTTTGTGGTTATCCCTAAGAATCATGTTTTCACTCCTACTCTAGTGATATAGTGATTGAAGCCATTAATATCAATATTTCCACTCCATACTATGATGATGGTTACAACCTCAATGACCCATACTTATTTGACTATGCCCAACCTAAGGATGTAGAAGTCCTCTATTATTGTTCTTCTCTTCAATGCTCTTACAAGTAATTTACATATTCTTAAGACATTACAGGTGTATTCCTTCTAATTTAGATGACATTATTCCTCCTTTTATTAATGCCCACATGTCTGATATGGGGTGCATTCCAACTTATATCACACACACCACTCTTATTACTTTTGAGCCTCTTTGGAGCATGCTTCAAGATAGATCCATGATTGGACCATACATGTTTACCAAGTTTTTTTATCCTTGTAGTTTGCTTCCTTCAGAGATATTGGTGACACTGATACAACCCACACCAAGATTGACTCTTAAAGATGTAAAAACACCTTTTTTTCTTTCCATAAGGTTTATGGTCACTCCTAATACTAGTGCAAAGTGTACTTAAGATATCTAAATCAAAACCAAGTTCTTGAATATACCATTATATGATATGACTATGATGACTTATTTGATGAGGTTCTAGATAAACCTCAGTATAATTCTCCACATAGGTCAGGTATAATACCACACCCATCCACTCAATAATATTAACCATAATGCAAGTTTCACAAGGTACCAAGTCAATTAGCCAAAGACTGTCAAGCATACTAGAGGTTTCTAGCATAGTAAAAGTTGTAAGGCCTAGATCCCACCACAAATAGTTGACCACCTTGGTATGCTACTCCTAATTGTGTCTATTAATTTTATGGGATAAACACACAACCTTTGACCCACTATAGAGCTCTCCAATAGTATTTAGATATAATTCATCTCAAAGGAACTAAACTTCCCAATCTTCTAAACATGACACCACCAAAAATTACATTAGATTATATCCCCAAACATGAGGACATATATTGTCTTTAGTACTAGTGCACTACACATCATAAAAATAGGTCTCTAACAACATCTTTGAGATTTTAGGAGGCCCTCACCTCAAACTTCCCAGTAGTTATCACATGGTTAACTTAGGATAGATGAACAACCTCCTCTATCACTAGAGCCATCTTGTAAATTAGAGGATGTATGTGACATGATGTCATAAGTTATTTACACTAGGTTTTATCACTAAGAGGCCCCATAACCTCCTCTTTATAGCATACCTACTTTTTCCATAGATCCCATGTGCCAAAAAAAATTAGCATGATTCTCAAAGGGATTAGAGGAGATTATGACTAAATACATATATTAGATACAATAGGATCTATTAGATGTTATAAATGATGTATGTTAACATATTTCATGATATTTATAATCAAATAATTGAGTCATATCATATTTTTCATAATATGTTATGAGTGGATTTCATTTTACTATTTTTTTAGCATATGTGATGCTTGTTGTATATAACTTTATTATATAATGTTATTTTAAATTTTTTTCACTTTAATTTCCAATATGTATGTCTTATTTTTAACATTTTATAGTTAACCTTTATTTCTCTTGTGGATCTTAGGTATCACCTTCAATTTATTTTTATCACAATTTTGTCACATTTTCATCAGTTTGCTTTAGTTTCCTTATGATGCTTTGGCCCATTTTTATATTACCCTTCTTTTGAGATGAATTCTCACATTATTTTTTGTGCTAGATCCCATGTAGGTTAGTACAAGTTCTCTAGTGACATGACTATCACCTATCATAGCATATCCTAGTCACTTCAGCAACAATGTTCTTCCTTTATGTGGTTAACTACAAGAATATTCATCATTATATAACATTTTTCAAATGGATAGATATTTTCATGATCCCCATTTTTTCATTTCCTTTCACTTGAGGCACATGTAGATCAGTTTTTAGATTGCATAATTCCATTTGGGGAAAGTATATGAGTCTTTTAGGTACCATGGTCTTTAGGTTCTCCTCTTTAGTAGTCAGGCATAATCTCTCTTGTTTTATCTATCTATATCACACATGTTTTATCTTTCCAAATCTATATGAAAGAGAAAAATAGAAAAATATAAAATAGTTAAAATCTATATGATAATAAAAGTAAATGTTAAAATTTTATTAAAATATTAAAAGTTAGATCACACCAAAAGATGTGTTCTTTTTTTGGCATATATCTTATTCTACTTGAATCTCAAACTCTATAGTTGGTCTTGTTGGTTGATTATTTTGTCTATCAACATACTGGTAAACAAAATAGGTCTTATCAGCCAAAAAAAGAAGATTAGTCATCCTAATGTGTAAGTTTATCACATCAGAAGGAGACTTCTCTCTCCTCTCATCAAGGGGAGGTTACCTGTGGATATGCTATGTATATATATGAACAGAAAATAGTACTCAAGGGTAGGACCAAACATCCATCTCTCTTTCTTCAGAGATGATGTATACAAAACAAAGGAAGAACTCAAGAGAATGACAGACAACACTCCTCTTCTTTTAGAAGAATTGTTCAACCAGTCACGAGAATACTTCTGGAAATAAAAGTAAAAAATGACTGAAGTATGGTAACCAGCAAATCAAGACACATCACAAAGTCTATGAAATAAATACTCAAGAATGATATACGAAGAACAATGAAAGCTCAAAGTCTTTCCAAAGTTCTTTACACAGCAATGAAAATACAAACACACTGAAGGTAGCTATGGGGGCACAAAGTCTCTCCACAGTTGATTCTTTAGGACACCTTCTTAACAAATTTACTAAGTCTACTTATTAAATCAATGAAACAAACAAGATATCACAGCACAAAGTCTAAAAAAGTCCCTTGTTTTCATTAACAAAATATGATAAATAGACTGAGCACAAAGTCTCAATGATGCCTCTCAATTTCAACAGAGTTTCGTTCAAATTGTCAAAAAGAAGATCCTTATTACAATAGAAGAAAGTCCCTTATATAGCCTCTTTAAAAAGGACTTGGGAACAATCAATACATCAATTTGCATTGAAATCTGTCAAGGAAACAAGCTGGAACTTAGGGGCCCTTTTCCTATTTGATTTTATCAATGTAAGGAAATAAGTCACGCTTATTGAAAGTTTATAACTTCCAATGCTCCACCTGGCAATCTGATCTTATCTTCATCATTCCTCCTTATTCGGCTAATTGAATCAGATCCTGGATTTAATTTGCTATTCTATTTCTTCCTCACTTTTTGTTGGTCTTGGCATTGAAAATTGTGAATGTATTCTATTCTATGGATCAAAGGATCAACGGCTATTTTACTGTCTCTAAAATTGAAGTTTACATGCCCGTCACTATGTTTCCAATGGCTAGTTGATTGTGTTGAATTTGACGTGTTCAGGCGCATCATCCCTTGGTCTTCTTTTATCTTTCCCGCTTGGCACTTTTCCAAATTGGACTTTGCCCTTTGAGGCCCTGAAAAATGATCCTTTGGAGTCTTTTGTCCCTTCACAAATTTTCCCTGAGCTTTTCCTCAGGCCATTGGCTTTGAACATTCCCGCGGACATTTTCCCCAGGGAAAATTCCCGCAGGCAAAAAGTCTGGGTGAAATTCCCCGGGCAAAAAGTCTGGGTGAAAATTCCCTGGGCAAAAAGTCCGGGTGAAATTCCCCAGGCAAAATATCTGGGTGAAATTCCCATGAGCATTAGACAAGTCTTTAAACATTCATTTGATGAAGTGTCCTTCACAAGGGCACTTGTCCTTCAGAAAAGTTCTCTTTTGCATTGAACCATCCCTATGAACCTAGTCGATGAACCTTTGTTGAACCAGTTCAAAGGTTCAATGAAGCGCGCCAAGCCTTTGAAGCAACGCTGATGAAAGCATTAAACCGCTTGATTGAACCCACCTTTGAACTGTTTAAGTTGAACTAAAAGATGAACCAAATGTTGAACTTGTTGTTGATTATTTGCTGATGAAAATCCCTATAGAAGTCATGAAGCTCATTAAACTTGGATGTTGAACCATTTGGTTCAAAGGTTCAATGAAGCACGCCAAGCACCTTTGAACCAAAAAGCTATGATCTTGTTGTTGAACTATTGAACTAGAAAGCCTTGAACCAACTGACAAACCAAATGATTGAACTAAAAGATGCTAAAATAAAGGAAATGAACCATCTGAGTGAAATAAAGCATTGAACTGCTTGGTTGAACTTGGACGTTGAACTGTTCCTTTGGTTGAACCGACTGTTGAACCTTTGAAACCGTTGAACCTGTTGAAGCGACTAAACTTTGAACCTTTCCCAAAAAATGAACAAATGTTTAAAATCAATTCTTTTGACTAAAAATTGCCTACAAGAGTCTGTAGATTTTCCTTTTCCTACACAGTCCATAGATTTTTCTTCTTTCTAAGTCCGTAGATTCAAGCTTGCAGAGTTCATAGATTCAAGCCTACAGAGTCCGTAGATTCAAGCCTGCAAAGTCCATAGATTTAAGCCTGTAGAGTCCGTAGATTTAAGAAAAGCTTGAAAACTAAAGAATTTGAATGCCCAAGACAATTTTTGAAAAGAGAAGAGATAATTTTGGTCTGTAAGACCAAAATAGTTCAAATGTTGTCCCAAAAATGAGCTGATATTTTTGGGGGACAATAGCTGGCTCCAATTGGGGAACTTTTGTCATTTTCAAAAGGAATTGAAAGGAGTAGAATCCAGAATCTCTAGTGTCTTCATGTGTACCATTGGGTTATGGAGTCATGCTACCTAGAAATGGAAGGCATCGAAAATGGAAATAGACAAAACAAAATAGAATTAAAAATTATACAAATATACATATATACATATGCAATGATCTGATACTTCAAGAATTGAATTATTTCAGATGTTGCTTCTTGAGAGATAGTGAAAATAGTGCACCATCTTGGTAAACTAGCAAGAAGACATTTTGTCCCCAAAAACGGTGACGGGCGAATGGAGCTCTCCACCAGGAAACCAATTTTCTACATCTTCCTCTTGGTCTTTCCTTCTTTTTGCTCTGTGATAGGACATGGTCTTCAAACTGAAAACCATAACTCCTTGCTCTCCCTGCAAAGGGTTCTTTTGCCTAATTTTGATTTACAACAGTATGGTCCACCATCATAACTTGTTGTTCTACTAGTCCAGTCCAACACATGCTTTGATTGTCAGCATCAGACCCCTGACAAACCATCAGTTCAACATCTCTTTTGATGTGAAGGAGTTTGACCTCTTCACCCTGAGCAGTGTTCAATCTAAGCAACAAAGATCTGTATCCAGCTATGGAAGAAATGCTGCCATCAAATTCCAAGATCCAAGCATCATTAGAAGCTGATCTTCTATCAAATTTCTCTTCATTAGAGATGGAAGATATTTCTTGATTTGTATTGCACCCTACTAATTCTTTTGATGCCTTGTTTGAATCGAATCCTAGATTGCCAGCTATAGGACTTTCATCAGCTGAGACAGGGGCATCACCCGTGGTCAAGAAGTAATTAGCCCTACCTAAAGGCTTAAATAGAATTTGAGCTATAAGGGCCGATGTTTGGGTGACCACAATTTTTGCCTCAGATAGGTCTATACTTGGTTCTCCATCAATGTCTAATTGCTCAGGATTGACTTGCAAGGATTCAAACTCAGTCATTTGAATTTTGGATTCCTTGACATGATCAATCATGCCAAATGACTGGAATGGACATAGAAGAGAAGATGGGAGTTCATCCTTTTCATTTTTGGGAGGGGGAGGATTGATCTGTGAAGTTGAAGTAGACGGTGCAGATATGTTTGATGTACTTACTTCTTTGGTAATCACCAAGTCCTTTGACTAAAAAGGAAGAGGAGTTCTCTGCTTAATAATTCAAATTACTAGTTGGGGTCACTCATTTATCTTCTCTTTGTCAGCTTGTTGTATTGACTAATTCTCAGACCTGGTGAATACAGTGTATGATCCTTTGACTGCTTCACCTTCACTTTTGGGTTCATCCTGGTAATTCAGGAAACCAACGTGGGAGTCACCAGTTGATTCTTCTAGATCCTCCCTGAAGAGATCAGCACCATTTTCTTGCTCTAACTCAGGTTGGAAATAGGAAACATGTTATGTTTTTAGATATCTAACTACTGAGTTTGTTGGAGGTGCTTCAAGGGCAGGATTCCTTTGTGGAGGAAGAAGACAATTTGGTTGCCCTTGACTTCTGGCAGCATTGCCTTGATATGGCTAATTAGGGAATGTCCTCCTTGGTATATCTTTATATAGAGGAGCAAAAGACATACTTTGTGCCATTTGCCTTTTCAAGGCTAGCAATTTATTTGCCAGCTTTTGCACCATTGGATCAGTGGTGCTTGTAGATGAATATTCAGAAGATGATGAAGCTCTATTTTTTCTAGGATCTCTCCTTATCTTTCCTACCAAGATAAGGTCATCTTCTAGCTTAGTAGCCAAGTCTTGAGCAGCCTCAAGGTCTATGTGTCTAGCCTGTCTAACTCACTTTAGGCAGCTATGAGTTGATGAAGAAACACATGAGATTCTGAGGTGTTGGCTAGGCGACTATGGGAATCATGTGCCTCAGCTTGTTGAACTTGGAAATGAAGTCCCTCATAGGTTCATGGGGCTCTTTATTCATCTGAGTGAGCTGGGCTAGCAAGGCATGCGCATCTTTTGCAAGCTTGAACCTAGCTTCAAACTTAGCTTTGAGAGTATCCCAGTCAGTCACTGATCCAGCTTGCAGATGGTAGAACCAATCTGCAATAGCACCTTGTAGGGTCTCCACAAAAAGCCTAACTACCATGTCTTCAAATTCCACCCCTATCACACCACATGCTATGGTGAAGGCTACAATGTGTTCATCAGGGTGGACTCTTCCATCACCAAAAAATTTGGGGAAATTCTTCCTTGAACTGAGTGGTAGCTCATGCAGGGGTGGAGTTAGATTAAGTGGACCAAAAGAGTTACCCCAAGGGCCTCAAACTGCCATGATCGGATTATGAACAATAGGGATAACACATCTCAGTGGATTTTCTAGATTATAGGACAAAAATGGAAAATAAATTGGCCCTACTTCAGCTTAAAGCTTGAGGCTTCAAATTGTGCTTTCTTTCCTAGTAGCTTTGGTTTTATAGACCAAATAATATAATGGAGATGGATGAAAATGGTAAGGCTATAAATGGATAATGGGTAAGACATGAAATAGAGTCACCAGAGTCTGTGATGGATAAGTTTATAATGATAACGGGTCATATAGGTGATGCTTCAATTTGAAACTTGAGGTTCCAAATTGCACAATATTATGTATATCCCCAGCAGAGTCGCCAAAAACTGTTGGTTGATTATTTTTTCTATCAGCATACTGGTAAACAAAATAGGTCTTATCAGCCAAAGAAAGAAGATTATTCATCCTAATGTGTAAGTATATCACATTAGAAGGAGACTTCTCTCTCCTCTCATCAAGGGGAGGTTCCCTATGGATATGCTATGTATATATATGAACAGAAAATAGTACTCAAGGGTAGGACCATAAATCCATCTCTCTTTCTTCAGAGATGATGTATACAAAACAAAGGAAGAACTCAAGAGAATGATAGATAGTACTCCTCTTCTTTTAGAAAAACTGTTCAACCAGTCACGAGAATACTCCTAGAAATAAAAGTAGAAAATGACTGAAGTATGGTAACCAGCAAATCAAGACACAGCACAAAGTCTATGCAAGAAATACTCAAGAATGATATACGAAGAACAATGAAAGCTCAAAGTCTTTCCAAAGTTATTTACATAGCAATGAAAATACAAACACACTGAAGGTAGCTATGGGGGCACAAAGTCTCTCCACAGTTGATTCTCTAGGACACCTTAACAAATTTACTAATTTTGCTTATTAAATCAATGAAACAAACAAGATATCACAACACAAAGTCTAAAAAATTCCCTTGTTTTCATTAACAAAATATGATAAACAAATTGAGCACAAAGTCTCAATGATGCCTCTCAATTTCAGTAGAGTTTCGTTCAGATTGTCAAAAAGAAGATCCTTATTACAATAGAAGAAAGTCCCTTATATAGCCTCTTCAAAAAGGACTTGGGAACAATCAATACATTAATTTGCATTGAAATATGTCAAGGAGACACGCTAGATCTTAGGGGCCCTTTTCCCATTTGATTTTATTAATGCAAGGAAATAAGTCATGCTTATTGAAAGTTTGTAACTTCTAATGTTCCACCTGGCAATCTGATCTTATCTTCATCGTTCCTCCTTATCTGGCTAATTGAATCGGGTCCTGGATTTAATTTGATGTTCTATTTCTTCCCCACTTTCTACTGATCTTAGCCTTGGAAATTGTGACTGTATTTTGTTCTGTGGATCAAAGGATCAATGGCTATTTTACTGTCTCTAAAATTGACGTTTACATGTCCGTCACTGTGTTTCCAATAGCTAGTTGACTGTGTTGAATTTGATGTGTTTGGGCGCGTCATCCCTTGGTCTTCTTTTATCTTTCCCACTTGGCACTTTTCCATATTGGACTTTGCACTTTTAGGCCCTGAAAAAATGATCCTTCAGAGTCTTTTGGCCCTTCACAAATTTTCCCCAGGCTTTTCCTCAGGGCATTCACTTTGAACATTCCCGCGGACATTTTCCCCAGGGAAAATTCTTGCAGGAAAAAAGTCTGGGTGAAATTCCCCAGGCAAAAAGTCTAGGTGAAAATTCCCCAGGCAAAAGTCTAGGTGAAATTGCCTGGGTAAAAATTCTGGGTGAAATTCCCCAAGCAAAATGTCCAAGTGAAATTCCCGTGAGCATTGGACAAGTCTTTAAACAAGTCTTTGAACATTCATTTGATGAAGTGTCCTTCGCAAGGGCACTTCTCCTTTAGAAAAGTTCTCTTTTGCATTGAACCATCCCTATGAACTTAGTCGATGAACCTTTGTTGAACCAGTTCAAAGGTTCAATGAAGTGCGCCAAGCCTTTGAAGCAAAGCCAATGAAAGCATTGAACTGCTTGATTGAACCCACCTTTGAACTGTTTGAAGTTGAACCAAAAGATGAACCAAATGTTGAACCTGTTGCTAATTGTTTGCTCATGAAAATCCCTACAGAAGTCATGAAGCTTGTTGAACTTGGATGTTGAACCATTTGGTTCAAAGGTTCAATGAAGCATGCCAAGCGCCTTTGAACCAAAAAGTTATGATCTTGATATTGAACCGTTGAACCAGAAAGCCTTGAACCAACTGACAAACCAAATGATTGAGCCAAAAGATGCTAAAATAAAGGAAATGAACCATCTGAGTGAAATAAAACATTGAACTGCTTGGTTGAACTTGGATGTTCAACTGTTCCTTTGGTTGAACTAACTGTTGAACCTTTGAACCCGTTGAACCTGTTGAAGCGATTGAAGTTTGAACCTTTCCTAGAAAATGAACAAATGTTGAAAATCAATTCTTTTGACTGAAAACCATCTGCAAGAGTCTATAGATTTTCCTTTTCCTACATAGTCTATAGATTTTTTTTCCTGCTAAGTCTGTAGATTCAAGCCTACAGAGTCTGTAGATTCAAGCCTGCAAAGTCTGTAGATTCAAGCCTGCAACGTCCATAGATTCAAGCCTGTAGAGTCTGTAGATTTAAGAAAAGCTTGAAAACTGAAGAATTCAAATGCCCAAGACAAATTTTGAAAAGAGAAGAGATAATTTTGGTCTATAAGACCAAAATAGTTCAAATGTTGTCCCAAAAATGAGCTGATATTTTTGGGGGACAACAGGTCTCATGATAGATTTAAGGTCCATTAGGGTGTGTTATGCCTATAGACTAGGGTAGGAGGTCTTATATCATGACACCATTACTCTATAAGGTGTCTTGAGGAGTAAGGAACATGTTGTGTGAAGGTAAGATCCTCTTAATTTTCATGCATGTAGCCTTCATGGGACTATCTATATGCTTCACTTGTTAGACCAAGTTTGCACTTGTCAAGTGGGTTTTATTAGGTCCTTAATGCTGAAAACTCTAGCATTGCCCACTTTATTATCATATCTTATCTTTGCTAAGTATTTATACACCACCTTTGTGGCACCTTACATCTTCATTTACATTATATTTCCCCTAGCATCTATTTGAAGGATATCACTTTTAGTTGATCATGTCCTTATTTGATTTCAAATACCACTTGAGGCACATATAGGTCAGTTTTCAGATTGCATACTTCCATATGGGGCAAGTATAGGTATCTTTTAGGTACCATGGCCTTTATTTTCTCCTCTCTAGTAGTTAAGCATAATCTCTCTTGTGTTAGTTATCTATATCACCCATGTTTGATCTTTCAAAATCTGTATGAAAGTGGAAAATAGAAAATACCAAAAGATTTAAAATCTATATGATAAAAAAAGGCAATGTTAAAAGGTAATTAAAATTTTGAAATTTAGATCACACTAAAAGACATTATCTTTGTTTAGCACATCTCCTATTCTAGTTAAATCTCAAACTCCATAGTTAGCCTCATGATAGATTCAAGATCCATTGGGGTATGTTAGGCTAATAAAATGGGGTAGGAAGTCTTATACGATTTCTTCATTACATCTTCCTACATTCTAATGCCATCTACTTTCTCACACAAGTACCTAATCTTCACAGTAAGCAAACAACTATATAAGGGGTCTTAAAGAGTGTGTAACATGTTCTAGGAAGGTAGGATCCTTTTACTTTTCATGCATATAGTCTTCATGAGATGATCTATATACTTCACTTGTTAGACCAAGTTTGAAATTGTCAAGTGGGATTTATTAGGTCTTTAATGTTGAAAACTCTTAGCCTTACCCACTTGATTGGAGTATCTTAATTCCTCTAAGTATTTATACATCACCTTTGTGGCACCTTGAATCCTCTTTTACACCATATTTGCCCTAACATCTCCTTGATGGATATCACTTTTAGTTGATCTTGTCCTTTCTTATCTAAGTTTAAATGCCACTTGACATTTCAGTTTATGAATTGTATTGTAAGAGATTAGGAAAAAAACCAAGCCTTTCTCACAAACACCTGTCACCATTTATATCCACACCATATTATTAATCATAGTCTTTTCTTGAGATGGTTGTGATTTATTAAATCATGTTTTAAAACAAGCACATAATTTGAGTTTTCACTCATTGGAGTCTCTTGGTCATTTTTTCATCATGTTCTTATTTGATATTAGTACACTTTACTTATCTTACATATGAAATTTATTTAGAATCATTTATGTCTTTCCTTATGTTTGATTTAAGTTGATTTGATGTATCTTACATTTCATTTTTACAATCATTTTTATTTTTTATAATGTTTGAATTAAGTTGACTTGACTTGTTTTAAATTTTTAATGACATTATTTATAATCATTTGTGTTTTCTTCATGTTTAATTTAAGTTGAATTTACTTTTCTTACATGAGATGACATCATTTTTCATGCATATCCTTGTTTGATTAACTTTTGCATTTTCTTACATTAGATATTTTATTTTTACGTACAATGTTTTACATATCTCATGTGGTGTGTTTTACATTCATTTTATCTTATTTTTACATTTTTTATTTGTTGATTTTTCTATCTACATATTCAAGATTTTGCTTCATTTTGTTTCTTTCTTTTTGACCATGCATTTGCTCACATCTGCTAGAAAAAATAAAACATACATCACAATACGTTAAATTTTCCTATAACATAATATTTAAACAATATAGAAATAAACTGACTCATACACCATAGTAATACATGTAGATAACAAAAATGAGTCACAAAAATATATCTCTCCATATATAAATGCCTTAGTTTTCTACATAAGTACATCATGATACATAATACATATATAAAAAATATAATTAAGTACAAAATAGGTTCTAGGCCTATGGTCCAACTTTTGTCTTATTAGGGAGAGGTGCCACTCTCTCCATGGAGGCTCCAGATCAAGTAACCTAAAAACTTTTCCATAATGTCTAAATCTATGACTGCATACCTTTGACCTATACCTATAACCAAGTAACATATGCCTATAGATATCCTACATGTCTAGTAGTAGGCATGTGGGTGACCCTCTCTATGGCTAAAGCTTTCCACATTTTTTCCTCACCTCCTCCCATCCTTACCATTGGCATTACCTAATTAGCAACCTACTCACATCTCTAAAGCTCCCTGACATCCTCTCCTACCAACTCAAACTAGCTATCAAGTAATCTAACTATTGGTGCCACATGATCTAACATCTTTATGGTGTAATGTTGAGGAATCATGGGGTATAAAATATGATGGTGGGTAGCCTCCACCAAAGTCCTCCCCCATGTATCCTATGTGATCACATCTATGAAAAAATAAACAAAATCAACATCAAATCTCACATATATATAAAAATCTATAATATATTTATCACTAATATATAACATGTATATCTATACCTATAGGAATTGAAATAGATAACATAATACTAAAGAAAAAATACTTATCAAAAGTGGTACCATCACGATGACCACCCAAGACACAAGTGTTATCATGGTCATGTGTTGGTATGAATCCTCACCATCTCTCTTATGGAACCACTATGACGTGTTGTGTCGATCTACACACTCATTGTTGTATGGTCTACCTATTTTTTAGAACTATGTGAGGATCTCTTTATGGTATCTAAGTCATCACTACTACTTGCCTGCCTCCTCCCTCCCCCTATGCTACCCATTATCACCTCTATATTTGTATAGCCACCACAAGCTAAGGAGGTCTCACTAAAGGCACCAAACTAACACTCCTCATACCCCCACTCTTTATGGATCCTCATATGTCTAGTTCAGTATCCTAGGAATAATAAAGGGGCCATCAGGTGTGTAAGGTTGAATTACACTAGGATAAAATCATAACAGTATGGCTCTACCTACCACATGTAGTGACTAGTGATCTAAATGTGTCATTTTACTTGTACCATGGTCAACCATGATGTCCATTCATCCACATTATCTTTATAAGGCATCCATGTAATCTAATCTTGCTTGATGTTATCCAATATTGGTACATGCTTGATTGCTCAAACAATATGATCCTGATCTCACCTCCTCACTCATGGGAGGTAATCATATATAATCTAAATAAGTCCCATAAATATATTCATTGGGAACCTCTCATGTATTGAACTTGAAAAAATTATAATATGGTCCATCATCTAGTGGCCCCTACTTAAAATGTTATATAAATTGTACACCAACTATACCCATACCACAGCTCCTATATCAACCTAATTACCCTACTCTAGCATCAAGTAACAAATAAGTATGATGTACAATGGGAAAACTCCATTTATATTATGACATGACACATATGTAGTCATAAACCTAATCAAGGCCTTCTAAATGCCCAAGATATACATTAGAAATAATTGTATGATGAGATTATGATCATTGTACTTGTAAAATCTAGTGGCCCATTTGGGTTAGCTCTTATCTCTCATCTATAGAATTTGGTATATCACACACCATAGGTGATATTTTAATAGCTATCCCCATGATTCCATGTACATCCTCCAAGGTGATGTCCACCTTAATGATATCCCCCACCACTCACTTGAATGTATCAGTGAGTCTTTCCCATTACCCTAAAAACATGGCTATCTAGTCTAAGTTACATGGTACCCAACACATCTACATAATGCCACTAAGGCCTAGTGTCGTAAGTTACACTTGACCCATCATTTATAGTCTCCTTAGAATATTTGGTAGCCAAATCTAATCGAGGCACATGTGTACATGTGAATCCTCGAGTCCAGGTTGAGGTAGTCAATGTAATAGATGGGCTATGGATTGGGCTACTTATTAGGGGAAATTAGATTCAAACTAAGTAGTGGCAAGGCATTCTCATGATGTAACCTAAAAATATTAGCAACATCATGGTGCTCTATGAGAGTGTCAAGTTATGAGGAAATAGAGCTTTAAAGTCCTTTAATTTCTAAGATCACAAGGAGGCAAAGTTCCTGGTGAATGTTAGGACTAGGGAAATATAGGAGATTAGGCTAAATTAACCACATGAAGAGATCTACTCTATCAATTTGGATATGCTCAATAAATTTCATCTACAAATATGAATGATATATGATGAGGCTAGACCTAAGGTGAAGAAGAATGTGAGAATAAGAGACACATTGTAATGATGGCCTTTATAATAAGGGAGGACAATGATCGATAGATCAAGAATTTATTCTATCTCCTCTAAGGCATTAAAAGATTCAACAATGAGGTGATGGATTGAGGTAGAATAAAAACCCTATATCCTAAGCTCAGTTTTAATATCAGGTTATATGCCAACTATGGGACTGGGTACACTAACCCTAGGGAAAAGACATTATCTAACAAGACCAAGTGTTTTAAGAAGTGTCATCCAAGAGGGATTAAGTAATATGTAAGTGTATGAGCTTGTTTGATTAGATTGTGTGAAGACTTGTGTTATTAAAATCAAGGTTTTATTTGGCTTGTGTAATTGGATAAGGCTTTTGACAATGTTTTTATTATTTTTGTGTTTATTTTCATTGAAATGGAAACTAGTTACTTGTTGAAATGAAATAACTAAAAGTAGAGAGCAATAAGAAAATTGAAATTAAATAAATAAACACACTTTTTCATTTTTTAAATGTTTTTCAATACATGTAAGTATTAGATGTGTGCCCAATATCATTGGATCATGTGAATGCATAGGTTCATGATAGATGTGAGTCAAGTAAGCACACAACACACAATAGCTATAAGTAAATGAAATCACTAATATGATAATATTATAAAAGGATTAAAGGTAAAGGATAAATGTTCCATATGAATAGCTCAATATCGCATATGTACAAATAGGGAGTGAAATATGTAACTCCCCCATGAAATTAGGTCAAATGTGCTAAGAATAGAGTGTAACTCCCATACCTAGAATAACCATCTAGAGTAACTCCAACTAGCTAATAATGAGTCAAACATGTAACTCCGATGACAATGTGCACCTAACCAAGCATATCCCACAAGTGTAAGAAAACTCCAAGTGAGATGGAATAACCCATGTCGCATGTGTAAGAAATAATAAACAATAAAAAAATATGTGGAAAATAAACACCCTACACTAACACCCCCAACATAAGTGTAGCTTAGGAGGGTAAAAATAAATGCATCCTAAGAACAAGGATTTATAAGGCACCCATGTACATATAAACTCTCATAAAGTGGATAAAATTATAAAACTCATAGGATAAAACTCCCCCCAAAAGAGAGAAAATATATAGTGCATGCTCTAAGGACATCGAGCATAGTAGAAAATGCATCCACAAGTGAGAGCAACAAAGCACATATAGATAAGATCTAAGAGGTCTCCATAGAATATGTTGAATCTACCTATAGTAGAGCTCAAAAAATGATGAATATCACTAATGAGATCCTCTACCTAAATACTAAATAAGTTCCATCTGCATTGAATAATGTTTATTCCTTTTTATAAAGGAAGACCATGAATGGTGTGCTAGAAGTATGCCCATTCCATAGTGGAATATAAATCTATCAATATAAATAAATATGAGTAGGGTCCAAAACAAAAGAGTGGCATAGGTTTGGTAAGATCATGCATAAGAACTAAATTTAATGCCACTAAAGTGAACCTATTAAAAGTAGGTGTAATGAAGAGTGGATCACCCTGTAATAATGAATGAGTTTGCCAAATGTCTGATGGATATCTAACCAAGGTGTAGTCCCTATGCAATGAATTGTGCTCCTCATGCATAGTAAGAGGGAAAACTAATCTATTCAATGAGGGTGTAGTGAAATCATAGGCTATGAAGGACTATAGAATGCCCTATGACTATGTCATAGACTGCTTGATGTTTGATGAGTCTTGAATCAATATAGTTACACCCTATCATGTATGAAATGGACCACTAGTAGGTGGAAATAACTCTTCAATATCTAAAAGGTGACAAAGAGATGATGTAGGTGTGTCCACATCACTACTATAGTTTTATGTGCCATAAAAAGGAGTCCTTTGTCCCAAAAATGTGCTCAAGATCAGAAGTGCCATCAAGTATAAGTGAGTTTTATTGGAAGTACAATCACTGAGAAGGGGGTGAATTAGTTACACAAGATATTTCAAACTTCAATTATAATCCTTTCAAATTCTTAATTAATGACCATAAGTATCTATAAAGCATACAATATGCTCATAATAATTAATAATAAATATGATGCAAGATCACAGACATAACACAAGATCTATATGGGAACCCTCTTAGGTAATAAAACCCACTCTCAATCCTATAAACACATGGACTACTTGTTTTATAATATGATCATAAACATGAGACTTTTTAGTGAAGCATCCACTTCAAAAGGAGCACCCACCCCTAAGTATGAATAATCACCCACTTGTTCTAGATGTTGATCGCCCATACAAGACCTTATGAAAACAACTCCAAAACTTTGATTGCATTTTAATTTGATTAGAGAAATAATGTATAACACCATTCTTTCAACTCATCATACACAATCAAACTTTCTCATATAAATTATGCATCCAAACACCCATTTAGATCACTCTACGCTTCTTCACTCATCTTCAATCTACTATGTACTTCATTCCATTGACTAAGCACACTCCCTTTGATCTCTTTCCTTCATCTCTATCTTCTGATCTCTCAATACTTCCTCTTCTAGTCTAGAAACCATCACCTTAGCTTTCACTCTTTATAGAGTGTTGGGTGAATATTTTGTCACCAACTAATTGATGAGCAAAATAGGTCTCTTCAACCATAGCATAGGGAGATTGGTCAGCCAAATGTGCAGGTTTACCACATCAGAGGTGGACAAATCTCTCCTCTCATCAAGGGGAGGTTCCCTATAAATATAAAGAGTTTATATATATATATATATATATATATATATATATATATATATATGCAGAAAATAACACTCAGAGGTAGGATAACACCATCTATCTCTCTTTTTTGAGATGATGTTCACAAACAAAGGAGAAAATCCTAGTGAAGACACTGAAGGCACTTCTCTTCTTTCAAAAGTGATCTTGCAGGAAATAGTAAGAGTTCTTTCAGGTAGTGACAAGTGACTGGTAATAAAGTACGTAGTAACTAGCAAACTGAGATGTAGCACAAAGTCTCCACCTTGACTACCCAAGAGTGAAATACGAAGGATAATGAGGGTACAAAGTCATCCCAAGGTCCTTTACATAGAAATAGAAAATATACAAACACACTAAAGGCAATTGTAGATAGCACAAAGTCTCTCCACATTTGGATTCAGGACACCTTCTTGATTACTTCCACTAGTTCTACTTATTTCAATAATATGGACAAGAATGCATTTAAGAAACAGACATAAGAACAATCTCCTAAAATGACAAAAGTTATAACAGCACAAAGTCTAAAAGTAACTTGCTTTCTCATTTAAACAAAGAAATATGATGAACAATCTGAGCTCAAAGTCTCAGTAATTGCCTCTCAATTTTGGCAGAGTTTCACTTTTACAATGGGAAGATCTCCCTTGCATAAAAGAAGAGTTTACAATATATAGTAGCCAAGAAAGTCTTGGCACTTTCTTCCATAGAATGGCCCATGCTGCATTCAATGCTTTGAATGTATTTTTAGTTCTGTCAAGGGACCATGCTTGGAATAGTGCATCAGCCTTAATTGTGGCATGCCAATTCATCTCATATGTCTCCTCCAAAGTGTAGGCCATCTAGTCCTTTCCTTCTTATTTACATAGCTTTCCACTTTGCCTTTACTTCATGGAGAAAAATAGGCCATGTCCTTGATTTGGTGTGCCCAAAAGTCTAATTGGTGGATTGTTTCGCCTACTAGAAATAACTCCCTTGTAGATATTTTTGATCTTTTTTTATTGTTCTCTCTTTCCTGTAGTAATTCGAGCTCCTGGGTTATCTTCTTCAGCTGGTCGCTTGGTTCATCCTTCAAGTTTCATGTTATATTTGAAATTTAACAGATATTCCATTACCTTAAATTTGACATCTACGGGGATGTCAATGGTTTCTAGTTGTTTAAACCATATTGAACCATGAACCTTTGAACCTTTTAAAGTTCATTGGTTCAATAGTTTAACAGTTTAGGTGATCTTTATCAGTTTCTTGGTTCTATCACTTCCATGGTTCAATCACTTGCTTGCTCTTTGGTTGAACCATCCCTTTGAGCTAGTCTCTGGAATCTTCCACTTCTTTCCTTTGTCTAGAGCTTCCTTTGAACCATTGAACCTGTGAACCATTGAACTTTGAACTCTTTTGGTTCAATCGGTTCATTGGTTCATTCTTTGTTTCATTGCTTCCTTGATTTTTCTAAGTCTCTTTGAAGCCTTGAAATTCCTTTGGCCTTTTGTCTTTGGAACACCCCAAAGGGAAGGTGTCCCTTCAAATCTTTTATAAAGGTCCATTTTCTTGGTGCTGAGAGCCCCCCGCAAGGGTACCTACCCTTCAGGGTCTTTCGAGCGATCTTCGAGTTAATTCCTTCAGACATTCTGTTTGAAAGAAACCTTTCCTTTGCCTTGTCCACTTTTCTTTGGGCTTTTCCTTTTGGGAAAATTCCTTTGGATAAAAGTTTTAAGGAATTCCTTCAGACATTTTATCTGAAAGAATTCACCTTGTCTTTTGCCTTGAACAAATCCGAAGGAATTCCAACTTTTCTGCCTTGTTCACTTTTTCAAAAAAAATCTTACCCTTTTGGCCTTGTTCACTTTTCTAAACAAAATCTTACCCTTTTCACCTTCTCTTTTATCTTTGAGCAAATGTTCCCTGCCCTTCGTAAGGGCACTTTAGACTTTGGGCTTTGGGGCACTCCTTTGAACAGACCATTTGAACTGACCGATTGAACTAACTTTGGTTCGATGGTTCAATCTTGTGTTCCGCTCATTCAATTGACTGCTTAAACCAATCTCTTTGAACAAACCACTTATTGAACCTTTGAACCGTTGAACCCGTTGAACCTTTGAACAATTTTGGTTCAAGGTTCAATGGTTCAAGCCTTCTTCTTTTCATTAAGTCTTTTGAAGTCATTGAACTTGAACTTTTGCTGAAGCGCTTAACTCTTTAAGCTTGCCAACATCGTTAAATATTTGAACCCATTGAACCTTTGAACCTTTTGGAAGCGGGGTTCAATGGTTCAATGGTTCTATGGTTCAATCCTTTGTTTGAAGCTTGCCGGTGAACATTTTTGGTTGAACCGAGGCATTGAACCATCCTTGAAATTGTCTAAGTGTTGAAAACTTACTCCTTTGAGAGAGCTCCTTTGTTGAAGCTATTAAACCTATTGAACTTGTTAATCTCTTAACTGAAAAAGCTTGAATAATGAAGAATTAGAATGCTCAGAATAATTTTTTGAGAATGGAAGAGAAGATTTTGTCTTGTAAGACTAAAATAGTTCATATGTAGTCCCCAAAAATGAGTGATACATTTTGGGAACATTAATTGGCTCTAGTTGGGGAACTTCCTTCAGTTTGAAAACTTGGAATAGCTAAGGGGAGTAAAAACTAGAATCTCCAGTGCCTTCAAGTGTGCCATTGGGCTACGGAGTCATGCTACCCAAAAAAGAAAGGCACCCAAAAACAAAAATGAAAAGCACAAAATAGAACTAAAGACTATACAAAAATACATATGTGCAGGTGATCTTATTTGATGCTTCAAAAATTGAAGAACTTTAGATGCTGCCCACTATGAGATAATGAAAATGGCATTTTATCCTGATAAACCAGCAAGAAACCATTTTCTCCCCAGAATCAGTGATGGTTGAATGGAACTCTCCACTAGGAATCACATTTTCTATGCACACCTTTTAGTTCTCTCTTCTTGCCCCATGGCAAGGCATGGTCTTCAATCTTAAAACCATAAATCTTTGCTCTCTTGGTGAAGAGTTCCTTTTCCTAACTTTGGCACACAGCAGTATGGTCCACTACCATAGCTTGTTGCTCTTCTAATTTAGTCCAACACATAATTTGATTTTCCCTATCAGATACCTACCAATGATTATTATTGTCAGGCACACTTGGTCACAAGACCAGGGTGAGGAACCATGAAGGTTGGAAGGATAGCCAATGATTTTTCATGATTATGAGGCCCTCTGGGCACTAAAAAATATTGAAAGCTTGAAAACTTTTAATTTGATCCCATACTAGATTGTGATAATGGCACAATCCTTTATTCTTGGTTTGACATAGGTTCCTCACCTGAAAAACCATTAGTGCATCATTTCTTTTAACATGAAGGAGTTTAACACCTGTGTTTTGAGCAGCCTTCAACCCGAGCAACAGAGATTCATGCTCGGTAATGTTTTTGGTGTTGCTAAATTGTAACTTGTTTGAAGAAGGAAAAATATCTCCTTGAGGAGATATTAGAACAATCTCAGCTCCAACACTGGTAGAGGAATTTCTACCATCGAATTTTAGGATCTAAACATCATCCAAAACTGATCTTCTATCAAATTTATCTTTATTAGAGAGGGAAGATCCTTTTTCATCTATACTACACCCTACCAATTCTTCTAATGCCTTGTTTGAATCAATTATGGGATTGCCACCTACAGGATTTTTGTCTACTTTTATAGGAACGTCTTCAGTAGATAAAAAATAATTACCCCTGCTTGAAGTCTCAAATAGAATTTGAGCTTCAGGTACTGACATTTGGGTGACAACATATTTTGCTTCCTTCTCAAGAAGTAGCCTCTGCATGATTCCTTTGACAGGGATCCTCGCCTCAAACAGGTCTATGCTCAATTCTCCTCTAACATCCTTGCAAAGATTTCATCCAAGAAGGATGCCATATGAGGCTAGGATGTCGGCCACTAGGACAATCATCTTGATTCTCTTGTTTGGGAATGCTGCAAATGCAAATTGGGCATCCTTGATTTGTCCTAGTAGTGGCACTTGTTTGTTCTCCATGGAGAAACATCTCCCAAATGTCTTGGTTAATGTGAGACTAAGGGATTTTACCACTTTGGTAGGCATGGCATTGTCTAAAGCTCCATAATCAATGATGCAGTTTCTCAGCTTGTGACCATTTATCAATAGGGAAACATAGAAAGGCTCTATTTTCCTAGGGGCAATAGGAGGAGTAATGACAAGATTTTTTGGGATGGACATGTTCCTTGAGGGATCATGAGTTACCTTCTTAACATCTTGTCCTATAGGGATGGCTTTATTCTTCACACACTCAACTAACCTATCCAACTGCTCAGGGTTGGATTGAAAATATTCAAACTCAATCATTTGAATTTTGGTCTTCTTAGTATGGTCGATTATGTCAAATGACTGAAATGGACTAGGAACAGAGGAAGGGAGTTCATACTTCTAGTTTTTATAAGGGGGAGGACTAGTCTACAAATTTGAAGTTGGGGGTGAAGTTGCAATTTAGGTACTCACCTTTTTAGCATTCACCAGGTCCTTTGGCTGGAAGGGCAAAGTGGTTACCCACTTAGCAATTGAAATTGTAGGCTAAGTTCCCTCTAATTTTTCTTTATCAAATTGTTGGGTTCACTGATTCTTGGACTAGGTGAACATAGCATATGATCCATCAAATACTTCACCTTTACTTTTGGGTTCATCCTGGTAATTCAAGAAACTAATGTTGGAGTCAGCAGCAGATTTTTCTTGTTCTGTTGCAAAGAGATTGGCATCATTTTTTTGATCAAACTTAGGTTGGAAAGAGAAATCATGTTTTATTTCCAGATATCCAACTGTGGAGTTGGTTGTTGCTACTTTAATGGCAAGTTTTCCTTGAGGGGGAGGTAGATGATTTGGTTGCCCTTGACTCTTGGCAGCATTGCCTTGATATGACAGGTTTTGAAATGTTCTCCTTGGCATATCTTGATAAGGAGGAGCAACATACCTTGGGCCACTTATCTTTTTAAGGCTAGTAGTTCATTTTCTAGCTTTTGCACCATTTGATCAATGGTGCTTGTAGATGAATTCTCAGAAGATGAAGAAGATTTGCCTCTATTAGGATATCTTCTTATCTTCCCTACCAAGATGAGATCATATTCCACCTTAGTGGCCAAATCTTGAGCAGTAGCAAGGTCTATGTGGTCAGCACATCTCAAAATAAAACTCACTTTAGGAAGCTATGAGTTGATGAAGAAATATTTGAGATTTTCAGGGGTTGGCTGAGCAATGGTGGGAATCCTATTTCTCAGCTTGTCAAACTTGGCTACAAAGTCCCTCATAGGTTCATGAGGTTATTTATTCATTTATGTGAGGTGGGCTAACAAGTCATGTGCATCTTTTGTAGGCTTTAACCTAGCTTCAAATTTAGCCTTAAGAGTGTTCCAGATAATCACAATTTGGGCTTGCAAATGGTAGAACCAATCTGTAGCAGCACCTTGAAATGTTTCCACAAATAGCCTAACTGCTACGTCCTCATACTCCACATCTGTCACACCATAGGCTATGTTGAAGACAAAAATATGTTCAATGGGATGAACTCCCCCATCACCAAATAATTTGGGGAAATTCTTCCTTGAACTACGTGGAAGCTCATGTAGGGGTGGAGTTAAATTAAGTGGGCCAAAAGAGTTACCCCAAGGGCCTTGAACTACCATGATCTAATTATGGAAAGTCAGGGTAAAAAATTTGGGTGGAGTATGTATAGGCAAAGCTCTATTAATAGTATAAAAAGAAGCTCTACCTTATGTTGGTGACCTGGTATAGGTAGGAGGAACACTCCTGGATCGTTGAACTTGAAGTTGGGGAGGGAACAAATTGAAATTGCCTTGTTGCACCAACCCAAAAACAAGATCAACAACACCTTGGGCTCTCTAGTTTCTAGTAAAGCATGGAGTTTCTAGATTTTAGAACAAAAATGGAAAAGAGCTAGACCTACTTCAGCTTGAAGCTTAAGGGTTCAAACTACATGCTCTTCCCCAGCAGAGTCACCAAAAAACTATTATGTGAGGCTAGGGGAAAATGGTAAGGCTATAATGATAATGGGTAAGACACAGACCAAAGTCACCAGAGTATATAATGGATAAGGGTAGGAACTACTTGTTCATTCTCTAGCAGAGTCACCAAAAAACTATTGCACAAGGCTGGGGGAAATGGTAAGGCTATAATGATAATGGGTAAGACATAGACCAGAGTTGCTAGAGTATATAATGGATAAGGGTAGGAACTGCTTGTTCATTCCCCAACAGAGTCGCCAAAAAAATTATTGGCATGGAGCTAGGAGTGCTCTTTCCTATTTCACATCATTCCTCAGTGGTATGAAATGCTTTGATATGAATGGAGTGGAAAAGGACTGGAACAGCTTGTTCTTCCCCAGCAGAGTTGCCAAAAAATTGTTGGGTGAATATTTTGTCACTAACTAACTGATGAGCAAAATAGGTCTCTTCAACCATAGCATAGGGAGATTGGTCAACCAAATGTGTAGGTTTACCACATCAAAGGTGGATAAATCTCTCCTCTCGTCAAGGGGAGGTTCCCTATAAATATGAGGAGTTATATACTATATATATATGTAGAAAATAACACTCAGGGGTAGGATAACACCATCCATCTCTCTTTTTTCATAGATGATGTTTACAAACAAAGGAGAAAATCCGAATAAAGACACTGAAGGCACTTCTCTTCTTTCAGAAGTGATCTTGCAGGAAATAGCAAGAGTTCTTTTAGGTAGTGACAAGTGACTGGTAACAAAGTACGTAGTAACTAGCAGATTGAGATGTAGCACAAAGTCTCCACCTTGACTGCCCAAGAGTGAAATACGAAAGACAATGAGGGTACAAAGTCATCCCAAGGTCCTTTACATAGAAATAAAAAATAGACAAACACACTAAAGGCAATTGTAGATAGCACAAAGTCTCTCCACAGTTAGCTTCAGGACACCTTCTTGATTACTTCCACTAGTTCTGCTTATTTCAATAATATGGACAAGAATGCATTTAGGAAATAGACATAAGAACAATCTCCTAAAATGACACAAGCTATAACAGCACAAAGTCTAAAAGTAACTTGCTTTCTCATTTAAACAAAGAAATATGATGAACAATCTGAGCTCAAAGTCTCAGTAATCATCTCTCAATTTTGGCAAAGTTTCACTTCTACAATGGGAAGATCTCCCTTGCATAAAATAAGAGTTTATAATATATAGCAGCCAAGAAAGGCTTAGCACTTTCTTCTATGGAATGGCCCATGCTGCATTCAATGTTTTGAATGCATTTTCAATTCTGTCAAGGGACCATACTTAGAATAGTGTATCAGCCTTAACTATGGCATGCCAATTCATCTCATATGTCTCCTCCAAAGTTTATGTCATTTGGTATTTTCTTTCTTATTTTCAAAGTTGTCCATTTTGTCTTTACTTCATGGAGAAAAATAGGCCACGTCCTTGATTTGGTGTGCCCAAAAGTCTACTTGGTGGACTGTTTCACCTACTGGAAATAACTCCCTTGTAGATATTTTTGATCTTTTTGTATTGTTCTCTCTTCCCTATAGAAATTTGAGCTCTTGGGATATCTTCTTTAGCTAGTCGCTTGGTTCATCCTTCAAGTTTTGCACTATATTTGAAATTTAACAAATCTCCCATTACCATAAATTTGACGTCCATAGGGATGTCAATGGTTGCTGGTTATTTGAACCATATTGAACCATGAACCTTTAAACCTTTGAAAGTTCATTGGTTTAATAGTTTAACGGTTCAGGTGATCTTTATCAATTTCTTAGTTCTATCGCTTCCATGGCTCAATCGTTTGCTTGCTCTTTGGTTGAACCATCTCTTTAAACTAGTCTTTGGAATCTTCTGCTTCTTTCCTTTGTTTGGAGCTTCCTTTAAACCGTTGAACCTGTGAACCATTAAACTTTGAACTCTTTTGGTTCAAGGTTCAATCAGTTCATTGGTTCATTCTTTGTTCCATTGCTTCCTTAATTTTTCTAAGTCTCTTTGAAGCCTTGAAATTCCTTCAGCCTTTTGTCTTTGGAACACCTCAAAGGGAAGGTGTCCCTTCGAGTCTTTATGAAAGGTTCATTTTCTTGGTGCCGAGAGCCCCCCGCAAGGGTACCTACCCTTCGGGGTCCTTCAGGCAGTCTTCGGGTTAATTCCTTTAGACAAAATGTCTAAAGGAATTCCTTTAGACATTTTATCTAAAGGAAACCTTTCCTTTGCCTTATCCACTTTTCTTTAGGCTTTTCCTTTCAGGCAAATTCCTTCAGACAAAAGTCTGAAGGAATTCCTTTGGACTTTTTGTCTGAAAGAATTCACCTTGTCTTTTACCTTGAAAAAATCTGAAGGAATTCCAACTTTTCTACCTTGTTCACTTTTCTGAAGAAAATCTTACCCTTTCAGCCTTGTTCACTTTTTTTAAGAAAATATTATCCTTTCAACCTTCTCTTTGATCTTTGAGCAAATGTTCCATGCCCTCCACAAGGGCACTTTCGCCTTTGTGTTTTGGGTCACTCCTTTGAACCGACCGATTGAACCAACTTTGGTTCAAGGGTTCAACAATTCAATCTTGTGTTTCGCTCATTCAATTGACCACTTGAACCAATCTCTTTGAACCAACCACTTGTTGAACTGTTAAACCCATTGAACCTTTGAACCATTTTGGTTCAAGGTTCAACAGTTCAACTATTCAAGCCTTCTTCTTTTCATTAAGTCTTTTGAAGCTATTGAACTTGAATTTTTGCTGAAGTGCTTAACTCTTTAAGCTTGTCGATGTCATTGAACCTTTGAACCCATTGAACCTTTGAACCTTTTGGAAGCAAGGTTCAATGGTTCAATGGTTCAATCCTTTGTTTGAATCTTGCCAGTGAACATTTTTGGTTGAATCAAGGCATTGAACCAGCCTTGAAATTGTCTAAGTGTTGGAAACTTGCTCCTTTGAGAGAGCTCACCTATTGAAGCCATTGAACCTATTGAACCTACTAATCCCTTAACTAAAAAATCTTGAATAACAAAGAATTACAATGCTCAAAACAATTTTTTGAGAAGGGAAGAGAGGATTTTATCCTGTAGGACCAAAACAGTTCATATGTTGTCCCCAAAAATGAGTGATACATTTTGGGAACAACATAGAGTATTCATGAATATCAACATCTAGGTCAGTCATAATACTTGCCTTAATCCTTAAGACTTCTATAATGCCAACACATATCTTAATACCATCCTCAAAGGTTGGCCATAGAATCCATGGGTCACATTTAAATACCTACACCTTTCAATTAGGCCTTAGTAGCCCTTATAGGTCTCATGGAGACCTATTACCCAATTATAACTTCATCAAAAAAAATAACATAATATAACTTTAAAATACATGGGTCCACTCCATATAACCTCTAAGACATCTTCAGGTGATTACTCCCACCAAAACATTCTTCTACTAAAGCACAAATTGCTTAAACAATATTATGTACACAAGAACACCATGAATGAACAAATAATTAACTTCCAAATAAAATAAATGTATCTATATGAACATTAAAAACTTCAAACCAATGTTTTTGGATATCCTTTAAAATTTTATACAACTTTGCCTTTTACACCATTATCAAATTTTGTATATATCAAAAGTTATAGCTCAAATAATACAAACTACTTTTTCCTTTGTTAATTTGAAAATTTAAATTCCAACAGTCACAATGTATTAAAAAAAAATTAACCATAGGTCTTCATCTTTTTTTTCCTACAAATTTTATCACATAATCTCCATAAATCTCATTGGGATTCTTCTTGACTTTAACTTCAATTGCTGACCATTGACCTTCGATCCATGCTATCAAGATTGAGACACTTGGTAGTCTTGCATGCCTTATGAGCATTATGTTGACTTATTGACTCAATATGCACCATTGATCTTTATCTATGTGATTTAACACATGTCATTAGATCCTTATCTAGTTATATTAAATGTTCACCATAGATCTGTTACTCAAACTCTATGATTGTGACACATGTCATCAACGCATTCATTCTCAGATTCTTTTGACTTATTGACTTCATGCACACTATTGCATCACTATCTAATAATATCACATGCTCTATTAGATCCTTATCTATTCAGATTAATTTATCACCATAGATCTTAATTACCTGATTAAATGCTCACCATATATCTTTGATAATGCAAATTTGGCTAAGTATGGGAACTTGGTGAACTCTACCTACGAAGCCAACTTTGCATTGTTATAACTTTTACTATGCTCAATGTTTAGATCTAAAATTTGAATCACGTGATCACCTCTCATAGGATAATCCATCCATGTATCAAACTTATCCTAAAACATTCACACATGTGAAATAATATGTCATCAAACTACTTACTCAGTCTTATCTATCAAGATGGCTACTTGAACCTAGACCTTCATATGACTACTCTAAAGAATTCCTTTCACTTTCATGAGAACTCTAAGCACTCATAACACCAAATATGGTTTCTATAACATATCCATACCATCAATATCATCCATCAATTGCCTTACTAAGTCAACCACTGAATAACCATGCAAGAACACTAAAGAACATTGAAGCACACTTTGTCATTGTCATTCTAGCATACATGACACCTCATCAACATCCTTGGTCACCTTGGAGACATCATTGACAAACCTCAAAAAATCTACCCCTTTTTCATTAATGTTAAACACCAATACAAATCTTATGCTCAAACTTTGTCTCTCTTCAAGTACTTTCTCCCCCTTTGACACAATGATAAATTGGGCTCATCTTCTGATCCTAAGGACCTAAAAATACTTCAAGAACAAAAATAGGAAATGAACACATTTTAGAGATGATAAAAACTCCCCCTAACACTTTTCATACCTAATCTTAACTTAAGCTTCTTAAACATGCTTCAAAACTATACTCTTATTTGATCATACTCAATTCTGTGAAGACAAAACATATAAGAACAATAAAAACTACTTGAACTCACCTTGGAAACATCAAGAGAGACTCCCCTTACATTATACACATCTCTTAAAGCCTTTCAAACTATCTGAGTTAGCCCCCGAACTCCATGCTCCACCTAGATCATGATATCTTAAAAAGACTTCTCAATGAACAAGATATATCATCAACTCTTCAAACACTTGGAATCAACCAATTTGACCCTTTAGGACCAAAAACTTTGAACAAGTTACCTAAAGCATTTTAATACAGACTATTAGAGCAAGATCATGAACCAATTTTTCCCCCTCAACCAAGAACATTCTATTGATTTGTAGACAAGGAAATGACTCACAATCTTTGTCTTAGATACTCAAATGTTGCTTTTGTTAAAGGTTTGGTCATAATGTCTACAAGTTATTCTTTTGTAGGCACATATTCCAACTTAACATATTGATTGCTCACTTTTTCTCTCAAGAAATTATATCTAATAGGAATGTGTTTAGTTTTTGAGTGCATTATAGGATTCTTTGAGATATGGATTGCACTATTAATGTCACAGTAGATGGGATAAGCTTCATTTTACCTTACTTTATAGTCTTTCAAGGTTTGCTTCATCCATATAGCTTGAGTGCAACATGAAGTAGTATTTATATACTTAGCTTATGTATTAGATATGAATATTGAGGCTTACTTATTGCTTAACTAAGATACCAAGCATTCACCTAAGCAGAAAACACCACCACTGATGTTTTTCCTATTATCCACATAACCATCCCAATCTGCATCAGTGTATGTCTTTAGAGTGAATTCTTTGCTCTTGGGATACCATGAACCATATTCTATGGTACTTTTAATATACCTTAAGATTATTTTGGCTACCTTCAATTGAGATTCTATAAGATCAACTTGAAACCTACCAACAAGTCCTATTGCGTACATGATGTCAGGTCTAGAGGTAGTGGAGTACAAAAGACATCCAATCATGGATCTATACAAGGTTTGATCAACCTTTGGTGAGTCATTTTGATACTTATATTGCAACCTATAATCATTGGTGTACTAATTTTCTTAAACTCCATCATATCAAATTTCCTTAGCATATCATTGGTGTATTTATCTTGTGAAATGAATATCCCTACATCTAGTTGGTTAGTTTTCAATCCTAAAAAGAATGAAATCTCTCCCAACATAGACTAAAAATCAATCTTCATGATATCTAGAAATTATTTACTCGTATTTTTATTGTCATAACCAAATTTTATGTCATCAACATAGACAACTACAAGTAATTGATGACTACCTTCAGTCTTAATGTATAAATTACTATCAACTACCCCTCTTTTGAAACATTGACTCAAAATATACTTGTCTAGTCTATCATACTAAGCTCTAGGAGCTTATTTAAGACCATATAAAGCCTTCTTCAATTTGAACACAAATTTATTGATCACTTGACAAGAAGAATCCTTTTGGTAGCATAATGTATACTTCTTCTTCTAAGTTATCATTCAAAAAGGATGATTTCACATCCATTTGGTATACCTTAAAATATTTGAAACTAGCATATGCCAAGAAGAGTCTAATCTCTTCCATCCTTGCCACTGGAGAAAAATTCTAATCAAAATCTATCCCTTCAACCTGAGTGTATCCTTTACACACCAATCTAGCTATATTTCTTGTGACCTCTCCTTTCTCATTCATCTTATTTCTGAAGACCCACTTAGTGTCTATCACATTCTTGGTTTTTGGTCTAGGAACCAGATCACATGTTTCATTATTTATTATTTGATCAAGTTCTTCATCCATAGCACATGTCTAACTTTCATCTTTGCTAGTTTCTAGGAAATTTTTGGGTTCAACTAATGACAACAAAATAGTGTTTTATTTATTTTGATTGATCAACATTATTCTTCTATTTTGCAACATTATATTCATAATACCAATTACCTGGGAGGTAGGATGATCCTTTTGTATTCTCTTAGATGGAGCTTTAGTGTCAAGTCTTGCTTCTTCCTCTACATCTTCATCATCTATTTGAATATATAACTCATCCTTATTTGAAAATATAATTTTGAATAGTATTACTTGCAAGTTTGACTTCTTGACTCTATTTGTCTTATCTACACTCATATTTGAGCTTTCAATTATGTTGTGAAGTCTCTTGTTGAAGAATTTAAAGGTAGAGATAATAGAAGAATAGCCTAAGAAGATGCCCTCATCAAATATTGAATCAAATTTTCCAAGATTTTCTTCATCCCTTTTGATATAACACTTGCTCCCAAATACTCTAAAATGTTTGACATTAGCATCTTTATTCTTCCATAGCTCATATGGAGTCTTATCACCAATTATGCTAATTTGGAACCTATTAAGAATGTAAACTAAAGTGTTTATTGCCTCTTCTCAATAACCATCTGATATTTTAGCATCTTGAAGCATAGTTCTACTCATTTCTTGAATACTTTTGATTTTACTTTTAACAACACCATTCTATTGTGGTGTTCTAGTAGAAGAATATTGTCTTTTATCCCATGTTCTTCATAGAAGTCATCAAATTCATGAGACCAAAACTCACCTCCTCTATCTAGTATTACACACTTAAATTTAGATTCTTTTTCTACAAGTGATTTGAATGTTGTAAATCTTGCAAAAGCTTTAGATTTCTCTTTAAGAAAGCATATCCGAGTCATCCTAGTGAAATCATCAATGAGAAGCATGAAATAGTTATTACATTGAATAATTTGAGTTCTCATAGGTCCACACAGATCAGTATGGATCAATTCTAATGGCCCTATATTGGAATGTTCCTTATATTTGTATTACTTCTTGATTTACTTCCCATGAAGACATGCTTTGTAGAGAGGAATAATTTTGGTAACTTTTGGCATATGTCTTACTAACCCCTTTGAATTGATCCTTACCATATTGTTAAAATTTATATCTCTAATTTTTCTATGCCAATTCCAGCTTTCATCCAATTGAATTATGAAACATTCCTCCTTCTTGGGTTTATGGAAGATATACAAATTATTTTATGCTTTATGAATGTTTGAAATTATTTTTCCATACTTTTCCCTTTTAACTTCACATTCCTTGTCATGAAACTTTAGAATATTTTCTTGCTCACACATTTAACTCACACTTAAAATATTATGTTTCATACCTTCTACATATAAAACATTCTTGATTCTAGTATGACCATTATCAAGACTCATAGTACCTTTTCCAACAATATTAGTAGATTTGTTATCACCAAATATAGCTAAACTTTGATTAGTCTTCTTGAGAGAGATAAAATTGCTCTTATCTCTTGTCATATGACTTGAACACCCACTATATATATACCACTTCTTATTCTCATCTTCTTGAGTGTGAAAAGTTGTTTGAACAAACATTGATTCTTCCTTTGGTGCACTATAGGAGTTTTGTTTATTTTCTTCTTATTTTTTAGGCTTAGTTTCCTTGAACCATTTGATGGTGTCAATCACTTTTAATTCCTTTTTCCAAAAGGCTCTTTTTCAATTCTTGGTACTATGACCTTTATGATTTCATTTTTAGCAAACCATTCTTTTTGAAGTGAACTCAACTTGCCTTACATGATTTGGACAAAATATTTCAAAGTGTCCTATGTCATAACAACTAAAGCACTCAACCTTGTTCATGATATTTAATGGATGATTCTACTCATTCTTATAAAGTATTATACACTCTCTATCCCAATGACCAAATTGATTGCAAGTATAATATTAACCATTGAAATTTGCATACCTTTTGGATTTTGGTTATCTACTCTAATTTGTCCTCATTCTACCAACATTTTTATTCCAAGATTGATTATTTACCCTCAAGGTCTAATTGTCTTTGTTCACATTAGTCTTCACTTTGTCTTGAGTCTCAATCTTTTGTTCTTATTTATAACCAAATCTAGTTTGATCACTAATATGCTTTTGACTATTCAGAATGTTATCTAGATCACTTTACCTCTTTAATCATCATAAATGACTTCATCTTATTGGATGTCTTTTATAACTCATCTTTCAATTACTCATTTTTAATTAAATACCTTAAACACTCATCTTCTTTAGCTTTCAATATTGTAGATGTGATTTCCAATTGACTATTTAGATGCTTGACTATACCTTTATGCTCCTTGGAGTCTCCATCCATTATAGCCTCATACATACTAAATTGCTCTATATAGTCTTTCATATGTAACTTTAACTTCTTGGTCTTCTTCTTCTCAATCTTAAGATCTTCAAGGGTATTCACCAACTTATTCTCATAGTCTTTGTCTTCTTCATTATTTATGTCACTCCAAGTAGACTCCTTTTGATATGATCAAATTCCTTCCTCACCCATGTAGAAGACTTCATCTTCAACAAGAACATCATCTTCATTATCAAACTCAAAATCACTATGTTCACTCTCATCTGATGAGCTAAAATCTTCATTGGTGTAGAGAATCTTCCTCTCATTATACCTCTTTAATCCTTTCTTCCTCTTATCAAACCTAAACATCTTATTACCTTCATCTTGGTCTTCATCATCATACTTCTTATGCTTATAAGGTCACTTATTGGCAAAGTGTCCTACCTCTCCACAACTGAAGCATTTGAAGGGCAATTTACCCTTATACTTGCCTAAACCTATTTTTAATTCCTTGTAAACAAATCAATTAGTTAATATTCATCAATATCATCATACTTAACTTCCTTACCTTGAGTTCTCTTCTTCTTTGGATTCATTTATATCTTGAATTTTGCTTCCTTTTTTGGCGGTTTGTCATCATTGACTCTTATCTCATAGGATATGAGAGTACCATGTAGTTCATCCATCTTCATTTTTGTGAGACCATGACTCTCTTCTATGGTAAAAACATTTGAATCAAATTTGAGGGTAAGAGACTTTAATACCTTTTGCACAATAATAACTTTTTCAAACTCCTCTCCTAGACCTCTGATGATGTTCACAATCTCATGAACTCTTTACAAAATTGGCGTCATTGAATCTTCTTTCTTCATCTTGAGACTCTCAAATTATCTTTGGTGAGTTTACAACTTGGCCAACTTGACCTTTGAATCCCCTTCATAAATAATCTATAATTTATCCCATATCTCTTTGGCAAATTTACAATGGATTACCTTGGTGTAATCAATCTCTGAAAGACCATAGTGATGGCATTTATTACCTTAGAATTGCTTTCACACAGCTTCTTATCAGCAACACTAGTTAGAGGGGTTGAGGGGTTGAATATCCATCCACAAAAGATTGAAAAATGTCAAACTCTATTAACATGATGTAGGTCTTCATCCTCACATTCCAAAAATCATAATTAGATTCATTGAACATTGATGAATGCTTAGTTGAAAATCCTCCTCGCATTTGATGACTACCCATATGGTACCTTGGATCATCTTCAAGTGGTTAAACATGCAAGAAGGTCCTACTATAATACCAATTATTATAGGTATAATCACTGAGAAGGGGGGTGAATCAGTTATATAAGATATTTTAAACTTTAATTATAATCCTTTCAAACTCTTAATTAATGAACTCAAGCATTTATAAAGCATACAAGATGCTCATAATAATGAATAAAAAAATGATACAAGATCACACATATAACACAAGATCTATATGGAAAACCCTCTTAGGGAATAAAACCCACCTCAAGCCTACAAACACATGGACTACTTATCTTTTAAGATGATCACAAACATGAGACCTTTTAGTGAAGCATCTACTTCACAAAGAGTACCCACCTCTAAGTATGAACAAGCACCCACTTGTTCTAGATGTTGAGCAACCACACAACACCTTATGAAAGCAACAACTCGAGAACTTTGATTATATTTTAATATGATTGGAGAAATAATGTATAACACCTCTCTTTTAACTCATCACACACACTCAAACTTGCTCATACAAGCAATACATCCAAACACCCCTTTTGAATCACTCTAGGATTATTCACTCATCCTTAATTTGCTCTATAATTCATTCCATCCACTGAGCATACTCCCTCTACTCTCTTTCATTTATCTCTATCTTATACTCTCTCAACACTTCCTCTTCTAGTATATAAACCATTACCTTAGCTTTCACTCTTTATAGAGTCTTCATGAATATCAACATCTAGGTCAGTCATAATACTTGCCTTAACCTTTAAGACTTATATCATGCTAACACATGGCTCAATAGCATCCTCAAAGGTCAGCCATAGCATCCTCAAAGGTCAGCCATAGCATCCATGGGTCACACTTAAGTAGTTATACCTTTCAATTCGGCCTTAGTATATGTAGTCATATAAAATATCAAAATTGGTAGCTTGAGTGTGGCTTGTGACACCCAACCCATAGGTCCCTCTTGCATGCTCTCATGACCCTTCTAGACACCTTTTTTTATTATTCCCAATCATCCATAGACTTTCGAGACTTGATTCTAACTCAACCAGGCTGCATTGCCCATGTTATTTCCATCCCCCTAGGTCTTGAGCCTATAGGAAGGAGTGTTGGGTTTGGAAAATAGCATTGGACCCTAGGGTGTCTCATTTATAGTGCTCCTATCCAATAAAATTTCAAGCCTAGATGACCATTTCTTTCCGATTCTTATTCTTCATTATGTCAACCTAGCATAAATACATTTACCTTATGACCAATAGATCTCTATAAAATCCCATTCATATTTCATTTAGAGGGGGTTGGTAAATATTATAAAAGCAAGCAAGAATATAAGCAAGACCACCAAGACAAATTTCTTTATTCTCTACATAATAATTTCCTTAACCTTTGAGACTTCTATCAGGCTAACACATAACTCAATACCATCCTCACAGGTCAGCCATAGCATCCATGGATCACGCTTAAGTAGTTATGCCTTTCAATTAGGTCTTACTAGATATAGTCATATAAAATGTCAAAATTGGTAGCTTGAGTATGGCTTGTGACACTCAACCCATAGGTCCCTCTTGTATGCTCTCATGACCCTTCTAAACACCTTTTTTGCTTATTCACATTCATCCATAGACTTTTGAGACCTAATTTCAACTTAATCAGGCTACATTTCCCAGGTTAGCTCCATCCCTCAAGTCTTGAGCTTGTAGGACAGGATCATTAGGGATCAACTATAGAGCTGGACCCTAGGGTGTCCTATTTCCAACACTCTTGTCCAATCACATTTTGAGCTTACATGATCATTTCCTTCTGATTCTTCTTCTTCATTGTGTTGACTTAGTGTGAATACATTTAACTTATGACCAATAGATCTCTATAAAATCCCATTCACAATTCATTTAGAGGGGGTTGGTAAATATTACAAAAGCAAGCAAGAATACAAGCAAGACCACTAAGAAAAATTTCCCTATTCTCTACATATAGCCATCCAATATAGCTACCAGCATATTCAAACCCTCACACCAATCCTTAACCACCTCAAGCACTCTCAGTTTGGCATTTTTACATCTACATACCACTATTACATAAATCACATACAATATTGATTACACTTATGAAAGTAATAAATGTGAAATTAAATCAGAATAAGTAACTAGAATGATAAAAAGCAAAGAACAAGAGATACAAGAAACCTCCCTAAAAACTTGTATTAAACTCTTTACAGAAGGAATACAATTGAAGAAACTTCTTTTCTTCCACACCTCTCTCAGATGTATAGATCTCTCTCTAGATCTCTTTCCCTCAAGAGCTCTTTCTCTCAAGTACAATCAACTCCAACAACTTGGATTGATTCACATATACAATTTTGTACTATTCTTCAACATTCTACAATCCACTCCAATAAGCTAAGAAGAATTATCCTATTATATAATAATTAGGAAATATGAGCATGCATTTGCAACCAATAGTTATGCCTCTTAAACAAGGGCTCTAAAATAGTCTTACTAATAATAGAGACGTAGACGTAAGACTATCACTTAAATCTATCATGCAAACACTCGGTTATGTCCATGGAAATAGCTTTCTGGATGCACAGGTAACCGACATCAGTTCTTGCCTATTTGTTTGTGACCGATGTCAGTCGATTCCTACCGATGCCGACATCTCGTGAATTGCTCCTGACCAACGTCAATCACTCCTGACCGACGTTGGTCACTATGTAAACCTACAACTATCAAACTGCTCACTTGGTGAAGCTTTTAGGCTCCACACCTTAATAATCTCCCACTTAGAGATAAACAGCTGCACCAATACCTGTACAGTAACATGTTCTAGCTCTTCCATCTTCAACTCAATCATGAAGACCAACAAAAGTTGAATGAAGATACAACTTCTCATTTGTAACTGGCTTGGTTAACATATCAGTAGGATTCTTATCTATATGGATCTTCTCCAGCTTCAACTCACCATCCTCCAATACCTATCTTATGAAGTGGTACCTAAGCTGTATGTGCTTTGTTCTTGAATGAAAGGCTAAATTCTTAGCCAAATGAATTACACTCTGACTATCACTGTATAATCTACAACTCTCTTGCTCCTTTCCAAGCTCTTCCATGAACCGTGTAATCCATATCATCTCTTTGCTAGCCTCTGTGACTGCAATATACTCTGCTTTTGTAGTTGATAAGGCAACAACTTTCTGCAACTTTGATATCTAGCTAACCGTCATTCCACCAATAGTGAAAACATATCCTGTGGTGCTCCTTCTGCCATCCAAATCACCTACCATATCTGAATCTACATAACCATGTAGAGAAGTATCTGAACCTCCATAGCACAAATGCCTATTGTTGGTTCCTCTCAGATATCTAAGGATCCACTGAACTGCTTTCCAGTGTTCCTTTCCTAGATTGGCCATATACTTACTTACAACTCCCACTGCTTGGGTAATATCTGGTCTAGTACACACCATTACATACATTAAACTCCCAACTACAGAAGAATATGGAACTCTACTCATGTACTCTACCTCATCATGTGAATTAGGACATTGTTCTTTACTTAACTTAAAATGTCCAGTCAAAGATATGCTTACTAGTTTAGCATCCTGCATATTAAACCATTTCAACACCTTGTTCACATAATCCTCTTGAGACAAAATCAACCTGTGATTTTTCTTGTCTCTCTTAATGCTCATGCCAAGGATTTTCTTTGCTTCTCCCAAATCCTTCATGGCAAACGTGTGAGCTAATTTCACCTTAAGCTCAGAGATATCCTGCATGTGTGATCCTGTAACCAGCATATCATCTACATACAACAACAGAATAATATATCTACCATTATTCAATCTCTTAAAATACACACAATGGTCAGATTGACACCTACTATATCCATGCTCAGTCATAAACCTGTCAAATCTCAAATACCACTATCTAGGAGCTTACTTGAGGCCATATAAGCTTTTCTTCAATCTGCACTCTAACTTTTCCTTACCTTTAACCTCAAATCCTTCTGACTGTTCCATATATATTTCCTCATCCAAATCTCCATGAAGAAACATTGTCTTAACATCAAGCTGCTCAAGATGCAAATCCTCAATAGCAACTAAAGACAGTACAGTCCGTATAGAAGTCATTTTAAAAATAGGAGAAAAAATCTCACCAAAATCAATACCTAGTTTTTGTGCAAATCCTTTCACTACCAACCTGGCCTTATATCTCATCTATCCATTCTCACCTTCTTTCAATCTATAGGTCCATATGTTCTTCAGTGTCCTCTTTCCAGCTGGCAGCACAACCAAATCCCATGTTTGGTTCTCTCTTAAGGACTCCATCTCCTCAACCATGCCACGCTCCCACTGACTCTTGGATTCTACTTGTATTACTTCTTCAAAACTCTCTAGTTCTCCACCATTAGTAAGTAATAAATAAAATAATGAAGGGGAATATCAAATTGGAGGTTTACTTACCCTTTCTGACCTCTTGATGGGCATCTGAGACTCATCCACAACACGTTGTCTGCCCAAATTCTCTGATAGTGACTGACCTCAGTCACTTCCAAGCCTGTAACTGGCCGACGTCGGTGTTACCTGACCAATGTCGATTCCTATCCTACCAATGTTGGTCTCTATATGACCAACATCAGTTTTTATTCTGCCGATGTCGGTTCCTGCCTTGCCGATGTTGGTCTCTGTGTTTTCTTGTTTGTGATTAATTTTTCCCACGAGCTCATTTTAGACCGTCACCTTGTCTAATTCTCCATTGCTCTACCCAGATTGATTTAGCTTCTTCAGCTGATCACTATATATCACTTTTTCATTGAAAACAGCATCATGACTCCTAATTATTTTGTTAGTTCCTAGATTCTAAAACTTGAATCCAAAATCATCAGAGCCATAGCCAATAAATGTGCACCTCATAGACTTAGCATCCAGCTTCTTTCTATTTTCCTTATCAACGTGCATAAAGGCTTCACAACTAAAAACTTTGAGAAATGAGAGATCTACCTTTTTACCTATCCATGCCTCTTTTGGAATTCCACCATCTAGAGCTGTAGAGGGTCCTCTGTTAATCAGGTACACTGCAATATCAACAGCTTCTGCCCAAAATTCTAAGGGCAAACTAGCATGAAATCTCATACATCTTACAAGCTCCATAATTGTTCTATTCATCCTTTTAGCAACTCCATTTTGCTAAGGTGTCCTTGGAACCATCCTTTGCCTATGGATTCCATGCATATAACAATACCAGTTAAACTTATAGCTGCAAAACTCACCACCATTGTCAGATCTCAGGCACTTCAATCTTCTGTCTATTTCATTCTCAACCATAGCTTTCCAAATCTTAAAACTCTCAAATACATCAGATTCCTTCTTAATACAATAGACTCATACCTTTCTTGTAGCATCATCTATGAACGAAACATAGTATTGTGATCTTCCAATAGAAGCAACCTGAGCTGGTCTCCACACGTCTGTGTGAACAAGCTACAACTTATGCTTCTTCTTTGTTGACCCAGTCTTGAGAAAACACAGTGCCCACAAAAATCCAAATCTATGCTTTTCAAATCTGAAAGCTTACCTTTTGACTTAAGAATGGACATTCCCTTCTCACTCATGTGGCTGAGCGTAGAGTGCCACAATTTTGCATCCACATCTGAAGTAGATAATATAGAAGGAGAATTATTAGTAACACAATTACATAAATAGAGAGTACCTACTCTCTTACCTCTGGCCATTACAAGTGCACCCTTGGTCACCTTCCAAAATTCAGCTGTGAGAGTTATTGTACAACCCTCATCCCCTAACTTTTCTACAGAAATCAAATTCCTCTTCAAGCTGGGAACATGCATAACATCTCTTAACACCCATGTGTTGCCATTCTATATTTTCAGCTGCACTTTTCCTTTTCCAATAATTTTACAAGGCTCATCATCCCCTAAATACACTATTCCAAAATCTCCATGGATATAGTCACTAAAATATTCTCTATTAGGGGTAGCATGAAAAGATGCACCAGAATCTAACACCCAAGATTCTATATTATTATGCAAAGAGAATATTAAAGCATCTTGTGTAATACCTACAACCTTTGCTTCTTCTTTTCCTTCGTGTTGATTGTCCTCCATAGGCTTTGACCAACAATCTCTGCTTGTGTGCCCCATCTTTCCACAATTCCAGCATTGTGGCTTCCTGCCATTTCTAGATTTGGATCTACCTCTCACCTTAGACTTAGACCTTGATCTCCCTTTTTTGCTCTTCTCTTTCTACCTTCCCCTACTTTCAAAACTTAAAGCATTCCCTGATGTTTTCTCTGTGTTTTTTCTGTGAATTTCTTCATTCAAGATAATACTAACAACATCCTCTACTTTTAAAATATTTGATGCAGATACAGTATTACTAACTGCCATTACTAAGCTATGCCAGCTTTCAGGCAAAGAACATAATATTAAAAGAGCTTTAATTTCATCATCAAACATAATATTGACTGAACTTAATTGATTTACAATTCCATGGAAATCATTTAGATGATTAGATACAGATCCACCTTCCTGCATATGCAAATTAAATAACTGCTTCATAAGATATACCTTATTAGAAGCTGAGGGTTTTTCATATAAATTTGCTAAAGTAGTCATCAACTCTACCATTTTTTTTGCCTATGATAAATTAGATATCACAGTAGATGCTAGACTTAGTCTTATAGACCCAAGAGCCTTTCTATCAAGAACTTCCCATTCGTCATCATCCATGTCTGTGGGCTTCTTTGCAATCCCACCTAACGGTAAGTATACATCTTTCTGATGCAGATAATCCTCTATATACATTCTCTAATGTTGATAATTTTTTCCATTGAACTTCTCCATTCTTAGTTTACTTTCTTCTGCCATTGCTTCTCCCACTCAAACAGAAATCCCTGCAGAAACCCTGTGAGTAGCCTGTAATCAATACACACTACACAGATCTGAACCACCTGTTAGTGAACCTGAGCTCTGATACCACTTGTTGGGGATCAACCAACAATATTGATTACACTTATGAAAGCAATAAACATGAAATTAAATCAGAATGATAAGTAACTAGAATGATAAATAGTAAAGAACAAGAGATACAAGAAACCACCCTAAAAACTTGTATTAAACTCTTTACAAAAGGAATACAATTAAATAATCTTCTTTTCTTTCACACCTCTCTTAGATGTATAGATCTCTTTCCCTCAAGAGCTCTTTCTCTCAAGTACAATCAACTCCAACAACTTGGATTGATTCACATATACAATTCTGTACTGTTCTTCAACATTCTACAATCCACTCCAATAAGCTAAGAAGAATTATCCTATTATATAATAATTAGGAAATATGAGCATGCATTTGCAACCAATAGTTATGCCTCTTAAACAAGGGCTCTAAAATAGTCTTACTAATAATAGAGATGCAGACTTAAGACTATCACTTAAATCTATCATGCAAACACTTGGTTTTGTCTACAAAAATAGCTTTCTGGACGCACAGGTAACCAACATCGGTTCCTACCTGTTTGCCTGTGATCGACGTCAGACAATTCCTGCTGACACTGGTATCTCTTGAACTGCTCTTGACCGATGTCGATCGCTCTTGACCGATGCCGGTGACTATGTAAACCTACAACTATCAAACTGCTCACTTGGTGAAGCTTTTAGGCTCCACACCTTAACAATTTTGAGCTTACATGATCATTTCCTTCTGATTCTTCTTCTTCATTATGTCGACTTAGTGTGAATACATTTAAATTATGACCAATATATCTCTATAAAATCCCATTCACAATTCATTTAGAGGGGGTTGGTAAATATTACAAAAGCAAGCAAGAATACAAGCAAGACCACTAAGACAAATTTACCTATTCTCTACATATAGCCATCCAATATAGCTACTAGCATATTCAAACCCTCACACCAATCCTTAATCACCTCAAGCACTCTTAGTTTGTCATTTTTACATCTACATATCACTATTACATAAATCACATCAAGTGGGAGAACTACATATGACATGATCTCTCTTTAAATTATTGGTATTTAGGTAGCATGCCCACATAAGGGGTGTGGATACATGTTCAGTGCATCTTACACACACTAACCCCCCCTCTTAATCAAGTTTTATTTAATCACTATGAAGGTCTAGGGTTAGAAATTAAATTATCTCTATAAAGATATTTATTGACATTCAAGATCTAAAATTTCATAAGCAAGCTCACACAAGGACAACAAACAAAACCCAAAAAACTCATATCTCTATGACTAGTTTGGTTAATAACGGTAGGACCTAGACTATAGCATCAAACCCCAAAGCATCTTGCTTTTGACACTCCTATCCTTTCACCAAATGAAATTCAGATCTAGGTTCATGAAACTATCCTAGTCTTACACAGCTAGTTTTAACCTCTATCTCAATTGTCTCAATCTAGTTTTAAGCTAAGTTGCGTTTCTCCATATTTATTACTATTTTTAGAAAAATACTAAAGGAAAATAAATTATACAAATAAATACTATAATTATTTCAATATTATTTACTAATTTATTTATTCTATACCCTTAATTAAATTAGGAATAAGACTCCAATATTCCTAAAATTGTTAAATCATTTGATGAACCTGACTTACTTGGTTGGTACATAAAAACCCTAGAAACCCTAAGGTAATTCCTTGATAATTTTTCCAATTTTATATATTTTTTTCCCTGCATATTTAATTCAAAAATTCATAGTTAATTTTTAAAATTCACCTTAGTAATTTTAAAAATTATTTCCTTTGAACCCTAGTTTCCTATACTAGGTCCTGATATTTTTCTAGTATTTTTCTAATTTTTTCCTGAATATTTAAATAAAAATTTCACATTTAATTTTTCAAAATTTCCATAATAATTTTTAAAATAATTTTATTTCAAACCTTAGTTTCATATACTAGGTCCCTTTGCTTACTTGAGGTATCACTTTACATCTCTATCAAATTTCACATAAAATCAACAAATAGATCTCACTTCTTTCAGAACATTTCTTGAAAATAATGAGTCCATACTCGGTCCTATCGTGTATATGAATGATGAAGTTTACTATATGTTATTTCAAAGATTCATTCTTTCCCTTTCATGCTTACTTTTCATAATATGGGATGATATTAAGAAATTTACTGCTAAACATGTTCAGATCCCTTTCCTTCAAAGCACTGTTTACCTTTTCTTAATACAATGTTTCATTACTTCTTTAACATACTATATCCCTATTATGTGAAATTAAATTAAGAATAAAATCCTTACATACTTAGAGGATCCATTACATATGCTAACAACCACCTGTCAAGTTTCAATGTCATATCTTATGCATAGGAAAGAATTTCCTTCTCCTCCTCTCCCCCAAGAGGGTGATAACTACTTTCCCTCTAACCAGGTCCATGCTATTACCCATCCAAAAGGTGAGGCATCATATACTATTGTTCCTAATTCATACATTCATCCAATAACTTCTTCAAACCCTCTTCAACATATGTGTTTACATGTCCAATCAGAAGCAACTAGTGTTTACACTTGTGAGACTCTAAGAAATCAAATCACCAATATGAGCAAGTTAATTTCAGATTTACAAACACATAATAAACTATTAGATGAAAATTCCACCACATCATAAAATCAAAATATAATATAAAAGCCTCAAAGGCACCCTAGTGTCAACCATGTATATGCACCTTCACCTAGTCAATTGGTTGCAAGCAATGTTACATATCACAACAAGAAATCACAATAAAGTAAATCTATAAACAGTGATTCAAAAAGAATTAAAATATCAAATAAGAGTTAAAGTGAGGTACTAAGGGAAATGATTAAATATAAGTTGATCAAACTAGCTCCTCTATATCCAATGAGAAGATCTAGATATTATTATGTATATCATAGAATGCATGGGCATCACACAGCTTCATGTTTGGCATTGAATAAACATATACAACAAATAATTACTAATGATGACCCTATATAAGGAAAATTAATCAAGCAATCCATAGTGACATAGGAATGCATTCATAAAGGGTCAAATTTAGAAACAATACAAAATTGGTTACCAAAGTATAACTCAAAATAATAACAGGACTAAAAAGTAAAATCAGAGCAAGAAAAAATACCATAAACACAAGTAAAGCACAAAAAATATGCAAATATACCTCTCCAAAATAAGGCTAAACTTTCAAAGTAGTATGTGTTTGGTGAAAAATATCTACAATAGTTTATTATCAAGGTCAAGGGTTGGTCAAGCAGGCTCAAGGCATCACTACTCCTATTCTAGCAGTCGATAATGTTTATCACCAAGGTTTGGGATTTATTGAACATCTTAAGATAAATCATTCATAGATAAAATTTATCAAAGGAAAAGATCCAGATACAACAAAAGCCAACACTAGCATTCTATTAGTTCAAAATCAAGATGATAATGATGAGTGGAACAATACAAGTTATTATGATTTCTAAAATACCAACAATGAATCTGAATATTTAAAATCATATTTGTGGCCATTCTCTAATGCTTCATAATCATGCATGATTATTTTGTTTGATATAGGACACCATGATAGGGAGTCTCTTATGAGATCATTAGTTAGTATTATTTCTTCTCAATCTTTCTTGTACATAGCTTTTTTTTAAATTGTCTCCTTATGATTTATTATACATAACTTATTTTAAAAATACCAAAAATAATATAACATTTCAAAATTCAAAAACATTCAAATAACTTAAAATATAAAAAACATTCAAATAAATCAAACACACCAAAAACATTTCAATTATATGCATTATCCTTGCTTTACATTTCTACTAACATGATATACTTACATTTTGTTGTTTTATGCTATTGTATGTCAATTTATCTACATTACCATGATTCACTTGATCTTATTTGAGTGTGTATAGTGACAACGAAATATTTGATTGTTTCACTCTACCCATTAATGGGGCATCATATTTATACATTCAATACATACAATGACATATCTACCCACTAGGGGAATCTTCTACATGAGTACAACATCTAGGTTATGTCATTCCTACACCACACACTCTAGTTATCATGTTGATGTACATTACTTACTAGATTACATAGATTATTCTTTCGAAACTCATTAGTATATAGCACTTGTGTGTTTCTTAGCATATACCTAATCTTATACTATATGTTTTGCATACTTTCACCTCTTGCTTTGATTCGTTAGATGTGATTGTATGCCCAGCATTTGCATGCCTTCCTTTCTTGATTTACGTAGATAAATGTAATTAAATTTCAAATATCCTATTTTATCTCTTGTATGTGCCTTAGAACATTTGCCAATGTCCTTTCCTTCTATTCTTGTGTGTGCCTTAGGACATTTTCCAATGTCCTTTGCTTGTACTCTTCTATATGTTTGTATCCCTTATGTCAACCTTGCTTGTTTTCAATTGTATTTATATGTGGGCATTTGAAAATGCCTTGTATGTTTGCTTTCTAGTTTGAGTGGCATGTGCCCATGTCCCTTATTTTCTTGACCCCTTAGCCACTTTTATGTGCTTCTTGCTTCTTGCCTTGTGTGTTTTTTGATTTTTTGTTTTTCAATTATTTGTAATGCCATGATCCACATCATGAATTATCTTTCTTTTTTAGATGCCATGATGGAAATCATGCTCCATCCCTCCTTGACAACTAAAAACTAACATTTACAATTTAAATTAAGTATACTACACATGTTATTACATTGTTATATCTATCTAGGCATACACCTGTTGATCTAACAATCTCTAATACCAACTATGTTATATCTCAAATCATCATTTCATTTATCATTACTATATCATGTATTTCATGACATAACACACTTATAGGGCTCTTTCTTCTGAGGGAAATCATTACAAGGTCTTCATTCCTACCCTCAAAAGAGGGAGAAATAAATAAGGGTCTTGTCATAGATATCATAGCTCCTATTGGTCAAAAAATAGTTTTTAGAACACTAAGAATAACATCCAAAACCCAAACCAAGCAGAACAAACCCAAAAAATAGTGATGATTACAAAATAGTAATTAGATTTAGCAAAAAAAAATAGTTTTGAACCTGGACAATAGTTCTAGATAGCAAGGTGTCTTATTTTTAGTGCTCCTATCCAAACAAAAAAACCCATATTTTTTAAAAATAGGCAAAAAGGTAAGCTCAGCTATAGTTTTATCAAATATAGATCAATTCAGATTTAGTAGTTTTCGTATAGTTTTTTCTCAAAGAATCCAAATATAGGGGGAATTATGTTTGGCATGATGGCTCTCACTTCTATATTTAGATTGGGTAGTTGGTATAACTTCCAGATTAGAATCCATGTTACAGACACCAGTGATTGGGGGCAATGTGTGCAAGACATTTGACTTCTTTTATTTTTGAGTTCAGTATATTACGTAGGCATTCTTAGTAGTTGCATGCCTTATTCCATCTATAGGTGGTTGGCATAATTCTGGAGTGGCTTTCATATAGGCCTAACCTCCACATTCCTAAGTGGCTTCCACATAAGCCTAGTTTCTAGTTTCAGAGTATATTTCATACAAGCCTAATCTCTTCCTTTCAGAGTGGCCAAGATTGGCCTAGTTTCCAGTACACATTTGGCTAGCTCTGTCACATTTTCAGATTACAAAGCAATCATGGGTTTTAAGATCCATCTCATATGACACACATTCATACTGGTATTAGTTTATAACTTTACTTAGTGGGCAATGATGGATCCAAAGGTCTAACTAGCCTTTGTATTCTTGAGCCACCTACTTAGAGGGATTGGACACATAGTCCAAACATTGATTAGCACATGCATGATCACATAGCTTCACTTAGTGGGTGGTGATGGAGCCAAATGGCTAGCCTTTGTATTCTTGAGCCACTCTCAGGTAATTGATCACTCAGCTCCATTCATGATATTATTTTTAGTATAACACATACCTAGCATCACTCATCATCATAACAAGTTTTGTATTGGTTCATATAGCCAATGAGGTGTATTCATTCCTTTCTCTTCCTCTCTCTCTCCAAAATTTTTATGTTCTTAATTTAGATATAGTGTATCTAGTAAGAAATGATATACTCTTTGTTTTCTCTTATAGATTTACACTTCACAATGTGTTATCTATATGCACACCTAGCATGACACAGCTTCATAGGCTTCACCCTTGTAGGTAATTTCAAGTGCACTTTCTATTTTTCATTTATCCTAGAATTTCACTTTGTTACATCACTAGAATAAAGGGGGGGTGGGTGGGGGCGGGAATTTAGTTATATAAAATGTCAAAATTAGTAGCTTGAGTGTGGCTTATAACACTCAACCCATATGTCCTGTTGACCATTTTTTGCATGACCAGTTTGTGTTTTCCCTTTGGATCTTTTCATTCCTCCCTTGTTCATTTTTTGTGTTTGATCTCTTACTTTGTTTCTTTTCCCTTCGACCTCTCCTGGTTTGGGCTCTTCTCTCTTGTTCTTTGTTTTTCCCTTTGCCTTGTTTGCCTTAGCTTGTCAGGCTTTGTTTTACCCTGAAGTGCCCTTCAAAACCTTTTTGAAGTGCCTTTCTTACCTTGACTTCCCCCTAAGTGTCCCTTTTGACTTTTTTGAAGGGCACTTTTCTTCCAAGTGACCCTTCAAAAAAGTTTTGAAAGGCACTTTTCTTCCCAAGTGTCCCGTCAAACTTTTTTGAATGGCACTTTGTTGTCCAAGTGACCCTCTAAACAAGTTTTGAAGGGCACTTTTTAACCCAAGTGTCCCTTCATAGTTTTTTGAAGGGAACTTTATTGTCTAAGTGACCCTTTGGAAAAAAATTGAAGGGCACTTTTCAGCCCAAGTGTCCCTTCGAACTTTTTTGAAGGGCACTTTATCTTTGGAAATGCCCTTTGGAATTTTTTGAAGGGACCTTGTGCCTTTCCCAAGTGTCCTTCAAAACTTTTCTAAAGGACACTTTCCTAATTGTCCTTCAGGAAAAGTTCTCAAAGGAACTAGCCATTGCCTTTTAGGTAAAATTCTCAAAAGAATTACTTCAGACAAATTATCTGAAGGAATTACTTCGGGAAAATTGCCCAAAACATAAGCTTGACCCAAATAGATCCCCATAATGTGCCATATGAAATCAAATCTGATACAACTAACTACCATTATGATTTAAGGAGGTGACATGCTACAAGACATAAAATTTAGGGTGGCCAACTAGTTGTTGGGATTCAAAGACATGACGTGATGTAGGATGTCTAATTCAAGGTAGCCAACTAGTTATTAGGGTGCAACTTGGTGACATGTCGCAGGATGTCAAATTCATGCCTAAAGTCTTCAAATAAGAAGTAAAGTCACTGGGAAAACATGAATGACTCTATAGTGCAAATCAAGTTTCCTAACATGCTTGACTTATGGCTTTTATAAGTAGAAGTAATTAAAAAACCCAAAGGGGCAAGCAAGGAGTAAAGCCATTTAGAAAACCTGATAGGGTCTTAAGTAAAGAAAAATTAGGTTTTTAAAAGAGGTTTGTTTATGAATTTTATAATTAAAATCAATAAAAAAACCCAAAAGATCAAGGATAGTGAAAATTGAATTTCCCAACATGCTTAACTTATAGGTTTATAAGTAAAGCCATTCAAAAGGCCCAAATGGGTCTACAGTACAAAATGTAGAAGCTTTTAGGAAGAATCTAATCTTCATAGCAATGTTCTAAAACATTTCTTATGGAGGGTAATCTCACCATTGATTTTTTAGTGATCTTAGTCATTTTAAGAGGGTTAATCAAAGAGAATGACAAACTCCAACTGAATGAGAGAATAACTGGAATCAGTTTTACTAGGATGGTGACTATAAACCATTTTGGAGTCTTCTATTTTGGCACCTAGAAGCTCTCTCTTCTCTCCCTATTTTTTTATAAATAGGACCCTTGGGCTCTTGTTTTATCATCCACAGATAGTACAGTGAAGCCCTACTAGAATGTTTTGCTATTTTCATGCCTTTCAGCAAAGAAGCATAAGTCTATTTGGTTTCTAAGTTCTAGGTATTTATCTGGGCATGCAAGAGACATAGAGTGATAGCAAGTGATATGTTATCCTTATATTCTCTATCCTTAATGCTTTTGAGAAAATAGTTGATCCAATAGGTCATGTAGAGTGCATTCTAGTTGTATGAGATTTTGCACATGTGTAACCCTTTTCTAGACTATACATGTTGTCTTTCAAAGTTATTTACATTATATGATCTCATTAATTTTGTCTTTAAATTGAAATACTTATGTTGAAATATTCTAGAGATTGAATTATAGACTATATTCTATTGTATTGTGCATAATTATAGGGCATACATGTGGATACTAATTCTTGGTGTATCAACATTTTAGATTAGGCTTTTCATTTATACAAACTTTTGACTCTTTTCACTCATACAAAATGGTTCAATAGTTTTATTGCACAAAATCTAATACAAGGAGCTAGCCCTTTCAACCTAGAGGTTCATTTCCACTTATAGGCACATCCACAGGCCTGGAAAGGTCCCAATGTTGCCCAAATCTAGAAGAGGCCTGAACAAGCCTCTTTTAGGGTGTAAGATTTGGAACCAACATTTATAGCACACCTAGTGGGACCTAAATTATTTCTAAGTCAAGGTTAATGCTAGTCTTGATAGGCCTAAAGTAGCAAAAATACCCCTATCCCATCATTTGGCCACTCCAAAAGGGTGTGAATCCCTGGTTCTAGACCAAGTTTTATACATTATCCTATATGGTCCTCACAAGGTCCTTAAGATTATTTGACCAAGCCCCTTCAGCTAAAGCTTTTCCTAAAGAACAACACCCTAAACCACTCCTAGCCATATTAAATCATTGGCAAGGAGGTTTTAGGGAAGAAGCAGAAGAGGTTGAAGATGTTCAAGAAGAGAAAGAAGTAGAAGAAGAAATAAAGGATCATAAGGGAAGAATAGAAATAGGGGAAAGGGGAGAGATAGATAGACATCAACCCTTCCCTAATTTTAATACCTAAAACCCAATAGAGCTTCCTGCATATGACCCCATCCCTCCAAATACTATCAAAAATATTCTTAGTTTTAATGGAGAGGGTCTTATTACCCCATCTAAACATATTAGAGACATCTCTAATTTATGCAATTTCCATAATGTTACTAGGGCCAACATAGCCATTAGGCTACTTGCTATGTATTTAAAAGGCAAAGCACTTGACTGGTATAAAACATTGAATGGGGGATAAATTATAAGTTGGGATGGCTTTAGAGACCTATTGGTGACAAGATTCAAAAATAAGAGTGATCATGCTTCCCTAATACATCAGTTAAATGTAATAAGAAGGGGTAATGAATCCATAGGAGATTTTAATAAGAGATTTCAAAGAACATGGTATAGGCTACCAAAAATCATGAGACCTCCTCCTAGATTTGTGTTCCTAACATACCTTAAAGGGATTGGTATTGATGTTGTTGTCATGTTGTAGTCAATGGGAGGATTCACTCTTCTAGGTGCATATGAGCTAGCAATTAAGGTTGAGAATAGTTTGATTCAGGTTGGAAGACTCCCTCCAAGAGTTTGCATGCCTTTGTTGTCCCATAATTTGGTTGAATCTCCTAGCATGTCACAAACTCCCAATGCCAATGTGAAGCCAAGAGCCTTTCCCAAGAAGGTGGATAATGTTGTAGACAAGGATGAAAAAATCAGATCATTGAAAGCTTAGCTCAAGCAAGCTCAATATTAGGCAAGTGCTCTTCTTAATGCACAATACTATCCTCAATAAGGATATAAATCTCCATCCCAATACAATTATCAAGGGAGAGAACAAAATCAATAAGGTTATAGTAGGCAACCTAATGCATATAATCCAAATTCTACTCCTCTCGTAAAGGTTGTTATTCTAGTTCATGTAAATCTAGTGCAAGGAGAATATCATGTGGACTAATGGAGGTAGCCTCAAGGTTAATTTACACATGATGATGGAGGAACCAGCTATGGTTTGACTACACAAGAAGAAGTTACTCCTTACATGATAGTAGAAGAAGCATGTCCCAGCCAAATGGATAGTACTAGAGAAGGTAGGAGCCCAAGTGTGGGAATGATGAATTTTCAAGTAAAAGATGATTTTGCGTTAACTCAAGGCATGTCAATTGTAGTCAATACAAGGGAAAATAAGAGAGCATTTGGAAAAGTCTAGGAGCCACAAATAGTTTTAAGTGATGCCTCTCTAAGGCCACAAAGTGCCAATCAAAGTACGACACCTTCTACAAGCCATGTTCCTCAACAAATTAGAATGTAAATGCAGCTACCAAGATTGTAACATAGCAAGAAAAAGCTCATTTATTACCATCAAAAATTTAGGAGAAAGTGAATACTCCATCTCTAAATATTATGGACTCATTAAAGAACACTAAGACAAGCTATCCCTTTGGGAGGTTCTACATATACCTAGTCAAAAGGAGCTTTTACAAGAGTAGTTAGCAAGCATACAGGTGGATCCTCAATCTTTAAAGCATCATATTGTGGCTCTCAAAAATCCTCTAAATCATCTTTTAGAACCTTCCACTAAATTTGAAAATCCTCTACCCTTCTACCTCACCCTCATTATGGGAGATAAGTTGGTCCATAATTGTATTGTGGATAGTGGAGCAAGCACTATTGTTATGCCTAAAGTAGTGGCTAATAAGCTAGGTTTGAACTATAAGCCACATAGTAAATGCATGTTCTGGCCTGATAGAACTCCAACCAAGATGGTTGGATTGGTCAAAAGTCTAAAAGTGTTTTTACATGGCTGCTCAAGCTTCCCTATCATGCAAGATATTATGGTGGTGGACTTTCTAGCATACTTTGCTATATACTTGTCTAGGGACTTTACGGCCAAGATAGGAGGATACCTTTCTGCTAATTGGTTCTTTCTAGATTTTAAGATAAGGTATGGAGCTAAGGTAACCATAAGGACTCAACCCTTAGCAAGGTTCCACATTAAGCCATACTTCAAAACATGACAAATCAAAATTATCTAATCAGCAAAAAGGAAGAAACAATCCTAAATAGTGAAACATCTTCTCCTCTTGAATGTATTTCTAACCTCTATCTTGACAAGTACATCACTAAAACACATGGCCTTGATCCTTACACTTTCATTGAGGAAACTGATTTGGGATTTACTACATGCATGAGGATAATGTCCCAATTCCTTCACTCACCAATGAAGATCATAAGCTTAATGGCATGTGAGAAATGTTTTTTGATAGTTTAAAGAGCAAAGTAGGTGTAGGAGCTTGTGTCATATTGGTTTCCCCATCAAGGAATCATTACTACTCTTCTTATAGGTTTCACTTCAGCTGCACTTTTAACATGGCAGAATATGAAGGCTTAGTTCATGGTCTCTAATGGGCAAAGAAGAGAGGAATCAAGCTTTTGAAAGTCTATGGAGATAGTGAGCTGGTAATTCATAAAGTGAAAAGTCAAGCTACAACCAAGAACCCCTAGCTTAAGTCCTAGAAGCATAGGGTATGGGATCTACTTGAGGATTTTTATGCCTTCAATATCCATCCCATGCCAAGAGAATTGAATAAGTACGCTAATAGATTAGCTACAATAGGAGCATATTTTGACTTAGCCACTAATATTGAATAAGATAAAGATCAATCCCATATCAAGATCATTGTGAGACCTTCCATTCTGGATAATGAAATATCATGACAAGTTTTTGAAAGTTATGAACATGTTACACACTTCTTGAAAAATGAGGTAGGCTTCTCTTCAAGAAATCAAAACAAGTTGCATGATCATTATGAAGAGCAAATTATATAACTGAAGATAATAAAATACCCAAGGGGCTGATTACCTTGGAGAGTGTCTTCAATGAGGATGATCAAAATAAAAACTAAAGAATGAGCATGTTAACAAAAGAAGAGAACTGTGAGAGGGTTCTGATTTTCAAAGACAAACTTTTGAAGATTGGCAAGGCTTGTTCGCAGCTGGAAAGGTAATATTTTATTGCATTATGTAAAGAGTTTCATGACATCTTTGCTTGTGAATACAAGGACTTGAAAGGCTTTGACCCAAGTCTAGCTCATCACACCATTGATTTGGAGCATGGAGCTGAATCGATAACACAAAATCAAAGGCCTATCAACCCCAAGGTAGAATAACTCATGAAGAAAGAGATAACCAAATTGATTGAGTCTAAGATTATCTTTCATATCAATCACTCAACTTGGGTAGCCAACTTTGTGCCAATTTGAAAGAAGAATTGAGAAATCAGACTTTGTGTGTATTTTCATGATCTAAATAAAGTGTTTCTCAAGGATCATTACCCACTCCCTTCCATGGAATAAATTCTACAGGTTGTTTTAGGTTCTCAACATTTCTCACTTCTTGATGGTTATTTAGGTTATAATCAAATAGTGGTAAATGAAGGGGATCAATTCAAAACAACCTTCACCACCAAGTGGGGGACCTTTGCCTACAAGAAGATGCCATTTGGTTTATCCAATGCTGGAGCTACATTTCAAAGGGCAATGGACATGGCTTTCAAAGGTTTGATCAATAAATTATTGCTTGTTTACCTTGATGATATAATAATTTTTACAAAGGATGTTATTAATCATATGGGACATCTAAGGCAAGTGTTTGACAAGTGTAGAGAGTATGGCATATTCCTCAGTCCAAAGAAGTGCATTTTTGTTATCCATAAAGGTAAGCTTTTGGGTCATGTTGTTTCAAAAGAAGGCTTATCTATTGACCCCAAAATGATTTAAGCTATTCTAAGCTTGTCTTTCCCTCAACACAATAAAGGGCTGTAAAGTTTCTTGCAAAAAATAAACATTATAAGGAGGTTTATCCCAAACTTTTCAACTATGGTAAAGCTTATCATAACCATGCTAAAAAAGAACCAAGTTTTTACTTGGACAAAGGAAGGTAAAGGCAACTTTAAGGCAATCAAGAAAGAAATTATAGCATCTCCCACTCTCTTAAATCCAAATTTTGCTAAGGATTTCATTCTTTATACTTTTGCTAACCTTGACATAATCTCAGCTATGCTTATGCAAAAGAAAGATGAAGATGTTGAACAGCCAATCACTTTCTTCAACCAAGTCTTAAAAGACTATGAAGTGAGATATTATTTTGTTGAGAAGCAAGCTTTAACCATCATTAGATATTTGAAAATTTATAGGCATATGGTTTCCAACAACAAGATCCATGCCATGGTCTCTCATCCTAGCACCAAGGAGTTTCTCCTAAGCATGGATCTCAATGAGAAGAGAGCTGGATGGATCATGAAGGTGATGGAATATGACATTGACATCAAGGTAACTAGCCTAGTAAGAGGAAGAGGCTTATCTGAGCACTTAGCATCTAGCTTTCAAGAGCCAAAAGAGCAAGCCTTGGTGAATCAAGTTCAAGACCAACCAGCTGATCAAATGTAAAATCAAAGTTGGACACAAGATATCATTAATTTCCTTCAAAACGGTGAGTGTCCCAAGGGCTTGAACAAATCTCAAAGAAGGTATTTTAGGATACAGGCTATTCCTTATTGTCTTTTGGATGGCATTCTCTATCAGAAGGATGTGAGAAATGTGTTGCTAAGATGAATTAACAATGACAAATTTGATATGTTACTAGAAAAGTTCCATAATGGTGTAGATGGTGGTCACTCTCTCTTAGAACAACAGCTATAAAAATAATGAGAGTTGGTTACTATTGTTCTAGTCTTTTTAAGGATTGTTATCATTAGTCTAAGGTTTGTCCTCAATGTACTTTCTTTGTTGGAAAATAAAAGCTTGTTTCCCTTCCATTGAATCTTAACCAAGTAGACCAACCTTTCATGCAATGGGGCCTTGACTTCATTAGAATGATCAACCCTCCATCAAGTATTGGATATAAATGGATATTGACTGCTACAAACTAATTCACAAGATGGGTAGAGGTCGTTGCTTTAAAGGAAGTAAATGAAAATGTCATCTTGGATTTCTATGACAACATTATAACAAGGTTTGGAGTTCTTCATGTTGTCATCTTAAATAATGCACTTGCTTTCATAAGTACTAAAACTTTTGATTAGGTATCAAAGAGTGGAGTTTATTTGAGTACCTCATCTAACTACTACCCTCAAGGTAATGGATTGGATGAGTCTACCAACAAGAACCTCATCAATATCATCAAGAGGACATTGGAAACCAATCAAAGAGCATGGCATAGCAAGCTAAAAATATTCTTGTGGGTAGACAGAATCACTCCCAAGAATTCAATTTCTAATTCTCCCTTTGTACATGTCTATGGGAGAGAAGCCAGGTTATTCATATCACAAGAGCTCCCTACCTCAGAGCTTGCATAATAGCTAGAATTACTTGAAAATACTCCCATGAAGGTAAGATTGATAGAATTAATGCAGTTTTAAGAGCTAAGAGATGATGCACACAAATATTTGGAACACCATAAAATTCTCATGAAGACATCCTTTGACAAAAGTACAAGGGCAAGAGTGTTCAAAGAAGGTGACTTGGTCTTGAAATAGGATGAATATAGAGCAAAACCAAGAAAACATACAAAGTTTGATACTTTGTGGAGTGGTCCTTATATCATCAGCAAGTGCAAGTAAATAAACTCCGTTTAGCTATCCAAAATGGATGGAGAAGAGCTACCTATTCTAATGAATGGAATTCATTTGAATCCTCACTTTTGACCCTTGCTAGACATGTCTTGTATATACCTTATTTTGGTGTGTTTCCTTTGTTGTGTTTATTTTCCCTAAGTGCTTTAGAGCATAGTATTTCCCTTTCAGGTGTTTTCTTTCCTTTATCAATTGTGTGTGTCTCTCTCAAGCTTGTGTTTTTGGCCATGGCTTGTTATTTCAACTATTGTTTGCCTTGTGTGACTCCATGCCCAATAAAAGGATTTAGGTGACTAGTCTATGACATAGTAGGCATGTTTCCCCTAGAAATCACCAAAATGTTGACCATTTTCTGCATGACCAATTTTTATTTTCCCTTTGGCTCTTTTCATTCCTTCCTTGCTTGTTTTTTATGCTTGGTCTCTTGCTTTGTTACTTGTCTTTTCCCTTCAACCTCTCCTGGTTTGGGCTCTTCTCCCTTGTTCTTTGTTTTTTCCTTTGCCTTGTTTGCCTTAGCCTATCGAGCATTATTTTGCCCTAAAGTTCCCTTCATAACCTTGTTGAAGGGCCTTTCTTACCTTGCCTTCCCCCCAAGTGTCCCTTCAAACTTTTTTGAAGGGCACTTTTCTTCCAAGTGACCCTTCAAAAAAGTTCCAAATGGCACTTTTCTTCTTAAGTGTCCCTTCAGACTTTTCTTAAGGGCACTTTGTTGTCCAAGTGACCCTCTGAAAAAGTTTTGAAGGGCACTTTTTAGCGTAATTTTCCCTTCAAACTTTTTTGAAAGGCACTTTGTTGTCTAAGTGACCCTTCGAAGAAGTTTCGAAGGGCACTTTTTAGCCCAAGTGTCCCTTCAAATTTTTTCAAAGGGCACTCTATCTTTGGAAATGCCCTTTAGAAAAGTTCTAAAGGGCCATTTCCTATTTTCCAAGTGACCCTTCAAAAAAAATTTGAGGGCAATTTTTATCCCAAGTGTCCCTTTACACTTTTTCGAAGGGCACTTTATCTTTGGAAATGCCCTTTGGAAAAGTTCCAAAGGGAAATTTCCTTTAGAAATGCCCTTCAAATTTTTCTAAAGGGACCTTGTGCCTTTCCCAAGTGTCCTTCAAAACTTTTTTGAAGGACACTTTCCCAAGTGTCCTTTAGGAAAAGTTCCCAAAGGAACTATCGATTGCCTTTTGAGCAAAATTCTCAAAAGAATTCCTTCGAACAAATTGTCCAAAGGAATTACTTCAAGAAAATTTCCCAAAACATAATCCCAACCCAAATAGATCCCCATGATGTGTCATAGGACATAAAATTTGATACATCTAACTCACTATTGGGATTCAAGGAGGTGACGTGCTGCATGACATCAAATTTAGGGTGGCCAACTAGCCATTGGGATTCAAAGACATGATGTGCTACAGGATGTCAAATTTAGGGTAGTCAATTAGTCGTTAGGGTGAAACTTGGTGATGTACCATAGGATGTCAAATTCATACCTAAAGTCTTCAGATAAGAAGTAAAGTCATTGAGAAAACTTGAATAACTCTATAGTGTAAATTGGGTTTCCCAACATGCTTGACTTATGACTTTTATAAGTAAAAGTAATCAAAGAACATAAAGGAGCAAGCAAGGAGTAAAGCCATTTAAAAAACTTGACAGGGTCTTAAGCAAAGTAAAATCAAGTTTTCAAAATAACTTTGCTTATGACTTTTATAAGTAAAAGCAATCAAAAAACCTGAAAGAGCAAGGATTGTGCAAATCAATGTTCCCAACATGCTTGACTTATAGGTTTATAAGTAAAGCCATTCAGAAGGCTCGAATGGGTCTATAGTGCAAAACATGGAAGCTTTTAGGAATAATCTAAGGTTTTTAGCAGTGATCTAAGACATTTCTTATGGAGGGTCATCTCACCATTTATTTTGCAATGATCCTAGTCATTTCAAGAGGGCAAATCAAAGAGGAGGATAAACTCCAACTAAATGAGAGAAAAACTAGAATCAATTTTACCAGGATGGTGACTACAAACCATTTTGGAGGATTATATTTTGAAACTCAGGAGCTCTCTCTTCTCTCCCTCTTTTGATATAAATAGGACCTTTGGGATTTTATTTTATCATCCATAGATAGTACAATGAGGCCTTGCTAGAATGTTTTGCCATTTTTTTGCCTTTGAGTAAAGAAGCATAAGTCTATTTTCTTTCTAAGTTTTAGGTATTTTTTTAGGCATGCAAGAGACACAAAGTGATAGCAAGTGATGTTTTATCCTTTTTTCTCTATTCTTCATGCTTTTGAGTAAAGAGTTGATCCAACAGGTCATGTAGAGTGCATTCTAGCTATATGAGATTTTGCACCTGTGTAACCCTTTTTTGGACTATACAGGTTATCTTTTTTAGTTATTTACTTTGTGTGATCTCATTTATTTTATCTCTACATTAAAATAATTATGTTGAAATATTCTAGAGCTTGAGTTATAGACTATATCTATTGTATTGTGCATAAGTATAGGGCATACATGTGGATACTAATTCTTGGTGTATCACCATTTCAGACTAGGCTTTTCATTTATACAAACTTTTGACTCTTTTCACTCATATAAATTAATTCAATAGTTATATTGCTAAAAATCTAATACAAGGAGTTATCCCTTTCAACCAAGAGGTTAATTTCCACTTATAGGCACATCCATAGGCCTAAAAATTCCCTAACCTTTCCCAAATTTAGAAGAAGCTTGAACATCCCTCTTCTAGGGTGCAAGATTTTGAACCAATAGGTCCCTCTTGTATGCTCTCATGACCCTTCTAGACACCTTTTTTTTCTTATTCATAGTCATCCATAGATTTTTGAGACCTAATTCTAGCTTAGTCAAACCACATTTCCCATGTTAGTTCCATCCCCCAGGTCCTGAGCCTATAGGATAGGAGCATTGAGGTTAGACTATAGCATTGGACCCTAGGGTGTCACATTTCTAACACTCATGTCCAAACACATTTTGAGACCAGATGACCATTTCCTTTTGATTCTTCTCCTTCATTATGTCGATATAATGTGAATACATTTAACCTATGACCAATATATATATCTATACAATTTCATTTATAGGGGGTTGGTAAATATTACAAAATCAAGAAAGAATACAAGTAAGACCACTAAGGCAAATTTGCCTATTCTCTACATACAACCATCCAATACAGCTACCAATATATTTAAACCCTCACACCAATCCCTAACCACATTAAGCACTCTTATTTTAGCATTTTTGCATCTACATAATAATATTTCATAAAGAACATAAGTGGGAGAGATACATATGGCTTGATCCCTCTTTGAAGTATTGGTATATAGGCAGTGTGCCCACACAAGGGGTGTGGATACATTCTCAATGAATATTACAAACATTAACCCCCCCCCCTTTCTCAAGAAGGAGCTTCGTCAACATTCAAGATCTGAATTTCCATAGGCAGGCTCACACAGGGATAGTGGAAAAAACTCAGAAAACCTAGATCTCTGTGACCAATTTGGAAAATAATGGTAGGACCTGGACTATTATGTTAGACCTTGAAGCATCCTATTTTTCTTGCTCCTATCCTTTTATAAAATGAAAGCCAGATTCAGGTTCATAAAAATATCCGAGTCCTACACAATCAATTTCAACCTCTATCTCAGTTGTCTCAATCTAGTTTTAAGCTAAGTTGAATTTTTCCTTATGTATTGCTATTTTTAGAAAAATACTAAAGGCAAATAAACTATACAAATCAGTAATATATTTATTAGAATATTATTTACTAATTTTTTATTCTAGAACCTTAACTAAATTAGGAATAAGACTCCAATATTTTAAAAATAGTTAAATCAGTAGCCCTTATAGGTCTCTTTGAGACCTATTAGCCCTTTATCACTTCATCAAGAAAATAAATAACATAATCTCACTTTGAAATACATGGGTCTACTCCATATAACTTCTAATACATTTTTAAGTGATTACTCCTATCAAAAGACTCTTTTATTAAAACACAAATTACTTAAACAATATTTTGTACACAAGAACACCATGAATGAACAAATATATAGCTTAAAACTAAAATAAATCCATATTTATGGACATCAAAACCTTAAAACCAATTTATTTGGATATCCCTTTAAATTATCTACAACTTTTCCTTTTACACTATTATCAAATTCTATATATATCAAAAGTTATATCTCAAATAATATAGATTGGTTTTTCCTTTATTAATTTGAAAATTCAAATTCCAACGATCATTGTGTATTGAAAAAACATCAACCACATGTCTTCATCTCATTTATCCTATGAATTTGATCACATACGCTATGTTGATCGCATTGGGAGTCTTCTTGACTTTACCTTCAATCACTGACCATTGATCTTTACTCTATGTTATTGAAATTGAGACACTTGGTAGTCTTACATGCCTTCTAAGCATTATGTTGACTTGTTGACTCAATATGCACCATTGACCTTTATCTACATGATTTAAGGTGTACATTTATATCCTTATCTATTTAAATTAAACACTCACCATAGATCTATTTCTCAAACTCCATGATTGTGGCATGTCATCAATGCATTCATTCTTAGGTTCTTTTGACTTATTGACTTCATGCACATCATTGGATCATTAACAAGATCATGCACTCCACTAGATCATTATTTTGTCATATTAATTTCTCATTATATATCTTAATTTCCTAATTAAATTATCATCGTAGATCTTTGATAATTCAAATTTGGCTAAGTATGGGAACTTAGTGAACTCTGTCTGAGAAGCCAACTTTGCACTGTTATAACTTTTGCTACGCTTAATGTCCAAACCTAAAATTTGAATCACATGATCACCTATCATAGTATAATCCATCCATGTATCAATTTTATCCTATAACCTTCACACATTTAAAATATGATGTCATCAAATTTCTTACTCAATCTTTATGTCAAGATGACTACTTAAACCTAGACCTTAATATGACTGCTCTGATGAATTCCTTTCACTTTCATAAGCACTCATAACACCCAATATGGTCTTTTTAACATGTCCATACAATATATATCATCCATAAATTACCTTACTAAGTCAAACACTAAATAATATTGAATCACACTTTGTCATTATCATTCTAGCATACATGACACCTCGTCAACATCCTTGGTCACCTTGGAGACATCATTGACAAACCTCCAACAAGTTTAATGAATAATAATGACATGGAATATTCATATAAATAATATCCATGAGAAGTGGAGAGCACAACTCAACAAACCTCAAATATAAAGAAGAGATTGTAGATGAATCATGAATCCATAGACTAAATATCCATAGGAAGATAAGAGTCATTGATGCTCTCACAAGGTGTACTCTCACTAGAAATATTAGAGTCCTCTAAATTACCAATCTATGATGGATCTAGATGAAAAACCCATACATAGGAATATAAGTAGAATATATAATAGGACATCTAAAGTTAGGAAGAATATCTTCCTATAGTGGTGGCTCGACAGAAGGAAGAGCACAGTCCATCATAAATGTTTCATCATAGGAAATAAAAGTAGGAGGAAAGAGTAAAATAGTCTTTGAAGAGATGATAGGAATCATAGGAGGAGGAGAGATATAAATCTTAGTAAGATCTCTGAAAAGAGACTAAGGAATGCTCTAAATAGTATAGGGATATTGTGTATGATCCACATGGCAATGAAGATCCATGGAAACATGTAAAAATAAAGTACCAAGAACCTTGTCACAAGTGTTATCCCACTTATTGTACTAAACAAGATCAATGGGATCATGAATCTATCCATATAAGAATGGAATATGATTTATAATTGTAAGTGTTCCATATAAGTGCACCAAAAAGCATAGTTGGTCTTTCTAAGAAGAACCACTTGTGTAAAATCAACTCTCCTCATCCACTAGTATCTCTGAAGTGGATTCATGATGATTGATAAAAGATACCAAATAAGTACAAGACTACATAATAAACTCTACAATGATGTTATAATATTGCACGCTTATGAATGGGACATCGGACAAAGATGAGAATGTATCCAAGTGAGAAACCAATGTAAGAATAAATATAAATAGTGCATGCTCAAAATAGGTATGTCAGGCACAATTGAAAATTAATCCATGTGTGAGTAATTAGTGCATGAGATATAATTTAGAAATTAATAGGACCCATAACACAAGCAACCTCCAAAATATGACACTTTACAAATTTAGTACATTTATAATAATAATAATAAAACCAATGGATAAAGAATAAAAACAAGGTAATTTTTCAAAAAGTGTCACTCAATTATGAGTTACCTATCAAAAGTTATGACAAATTACATTTCCCATCATTAATGGCATATTTAATGAATTTACACTAAAAGTTTAAATACACTAGTGGAAACAGAATGAACATAGTCTTCTAACCAATCAATGGAATCATAATGGTACCATAAATCTCCTCAAGTAAGCTAAAGTCTTAACTAGCTCTCCTATATACCCCTACATGCACTTTAACGAAAAACTTATATTGAAGGTGTTTAAAAAAACAAAACTATTTTTAAAAATATTAAAACATGTTTTTTACTTGTTTTAGGGTGGACTTATGAAAAGTCGATTAAGGCATCTTTTAGGTTTTTAGACTTACCTATGAGAAGCTTTAGTTATGTAGAGAATCCATATGATGCCACCATTAGGGAGGTAAAAATCATGGGGTTTATATAAAAAATTATCCTTTATAATCCATCTGAGCTTTGAACAAGGGAAATCCCATTATCTACCATTTTTACATAGAAGTAATCTAATAGCAAATAACTAGTAATTTGATCTTGATAACAAGCCTTTACATAAGTTTAGAGATCCTTAGAGGCCATAGATAGGTCTGAACATAGTCAAGCAGGATCTAAATGAGGTCTTTAATCACCCAAAATATGGTGATGCTAGATATTATGCCATGAAGAGATAGATCTTATCATGAGATGATGGGATAGCTCATCACTCATGGAAGCTCTTATTAGTATTCAATTTTATGATATAAACCTTTATCATGCCATGGTATCATTCTCTCACACTAAGAAAATGAAAATGTAGAGGTTGTTAGTGAACTGTCCATAAGGCAAACAACCTCTATGGGCTCTATAGGATGAATCAATAGTAAAATAAACTATGTTTCCTTGAAACCAAATCTGTGAATCCTCCCAAATACTCCAAGCTCAGTGAGCAATCAACACAAGGACTTTGTGCTTGCTTAGCATACTTAGTGTGTAAAAATAATTCATGATGGAAACATGTTTCCTCTTTAATGGCTATGTGATTTGGAATAAAGGACCTGCATAATCAAAAAATAATTGACCCAAGAGAAAACTAGATCCCACATAGAAAACCCATACAGACTAAGATATAAACACTACAATAAAACTCAATATTTTAAGTAAACTAATAGCATAAAGACATTTGAATAAAGAATGGCACTCTGATACCATATTAGAGTTTTGGCCAAGATCATCAAATCATGAAAATGCATAGGTTTATGATATATGTGACTCAAGTAAGCACACAACACATAATAGCTATAGGTAGATGAAATCACTAATATGAGAATATTGCAAAAATATTGAAGGCAATGGATCAATGTTCCATATGAATAGCTCAATATCTCATATGTATAAATAAGGAGAAAAATGTGTAGCTCCCCCTGAAATTAGGTCAAATGTGTTAAGAATAGAGTGTAACACCCATACCTATAATAACTAGTCAAGATTAACTTCATCTAGCTAATAATAAGTCAAACATGTAACTCCTATGACAATGTACACCTAAGCAAGCATATCCCATAAGTGTAGAGAAAATCCAAGTGAGGTGGAATAACCCATGTGGAATGTGTAGGAATAATCCACAATAAAAAATACATGGAAAATAAATACCCTACACTAACAATAAAGTGAGAGAGAAATCTATTCTAACTATGCTAATGTTAATTTTTAACCTTCCTAGATGCAAGCTATATAAAGTTGTTTTTGTACTTTTTGACTGATATGTGAATGGTTATACTATCTAAACTATGTTTTATTAATGTGTAAGTGATTCAATAAAAATTTAAGCTCCAAATAGTAAATAATATGAGATTCCTAGAGTTTTATATCATCTAAACAAGCCAAGAACAAGTTTCTAACCTTTCTAGGTGTTGCACACTAACTATGAACAATATATTTGAAATAAAATGAATGATTTAAATTCTGGTTTACCTAATTAAATTAATTAATAAAACATTCTCAATTGATCAAAAAATTTAAAATTAGAATCATAATGACACGTCTTATTCACCTAAGTTTGTCTAGGGTTTTGTTATTCATTAGTTACCTGTTTGAGAGTGAAAACAACTTGTTTCAAAATTAAAAAGTGATTATTACAATAGATGGAAATGTGTAATCTATTCTCTAACATTAACCTAAGGTTTTTATGCAAAATTGTGTTCTGAAGGATTTTATTGAAATGAATACAAGGTAATTACTATTTTTGTGTAAGGACATTAGAGAGAAAAAATCTTTTTCCTATCAAAACTTATATTTTTTCCAAAATGAATATTTAAGCAAATATAAGAATGAATACTACTTTAATTTAATTTACTAAATAATACAAAAAAAACAAAGATAAAAACCTCCAACTTGATCCTAATGTAGACTAACTGAAAGAAATAAATTTATTCCATTATGATCCTCGATATGCTAGCTCATTTACCCAAATTAATATTCCAAGAACTCTCTAACAAGGAGGATGAAAAAATGACTATCATAAATGGGAGGATAAGAGAAGAGGCATGGCTCTAAACAAGGAATAGTTGATTTTGGTTGGTTGAAGACATTATTTTTAAATATTAGATTTCAAGAACAATGGCTCTCTCTATCTAGAACTATGTAGTCAAACACAAAAGCAATCAAAGGAAATCTCCAAAGCAATTCTAGAAGGTTGTGGCTGTAAAGGATTCAAAACTTTCAAGATCTAAAATCAAATTTTGGGATCTATAATCAAGCCAAAATTAGCTTACTTGTATAATATTAATGGAGCTTACATGAAGGAGTTTAACTATTGGGATTTGAACTTGGGAAGGACTCAAAATTATTGAAAATAGAAGAGGGAGTGAGTTGGGCTTGATTGGAGGTGACCTTAAGGTGGAGAAAGCAATAAGTGAAATAATAAGCATGAAAAAATCATTGTAGGTGTGGTTATATAACCATTGTTAATGGGGATAAAACTACCACTATATATTACAAAACTGGCCTTATTTTAATATAAAATCACCATGTTAGGATGAAACTATCATGACAAACCCATCATAAATGTGATAGTTTTTTATCCTCATAGTGTGGTTTTTGTCCCCTGATAGGTCAATTTCATCACCAATGAGAACTTTTAAAAAACAGGCTAAGGGAAGCTTTAAGGGCCAAAAAAGGGGTTGGGGGGGACTTGAGAGAAACGGAATCAAAAGAAGATAAATTTTAATAGAGTTTTTGTTTGAGCATTATTAGGAGGTCACATCATCATCATCAAACCTGTCATGTCAAGAATATTGCATCATGTAAAAATTGGGTGCATACATATTTCCCCTCGAGAGGATGCCTTGTCATGGATTGATAAAGGTGTAGTCTTGAGTAGTGACATATGGAAGGTAAATAAGAAGTTATAAATACTTACCTTACTTATCTTGGTGATGTAACAAATCCAATTGAGACTCTACACAACCTACAAATAAAATACAATAATCAAGTGCAATGTGACTAGAATATGGAAAACAAACTATGTAATCAAACTATGGATAAGAAAATGTATCGTATGTATGGGGAAGATCATAATACTTGAACCATCCCATTGAGGGACTGAATCTAGTGCCAAGTGGTCAAGAACCTAAAAAAATTTAAATGTGTTATGAAAGATAGAAAATCTATTAGAATGTCAATTTAAAAACATGGGTTATATAATCTAACAAGCATATGAATTGTAATTTTTAACATATGCATAAAATATGAAAATATGCCAAAATTGGAAAGTTTTAAAACTAAAACGACTAGTTTAGGGCCCAATATGTTTTAAAACTTACCAAAAATTAATTTATTTTTGCCAATTACTTATGAAATTTATTAAGCTATGGATTGTATGTGACCGTTTTAAGTGATAAAATACTCAATGGGAAAAGGATGATGAGAGGATGGAAAATGTACTAGCAAGAAGAGCTATAGGGTAGGATCATATAAGTTTTATGCCTCTTTCCCTTTTTCCCCATTTTTGTAATTTATGATCAAATCTTGCTATAAATCTAGTCAATTTCAAAAAAAAATTAAAATGTTCATGGGGAAGGGTAGACTAGGAAAATATAGAAATTTTACTGATTAGGATAGTTTTTTGGGAAATTTTGGGAGTTTGGGAGGGCACATAATTGACGAATGAAACTACCACTTAGGGATTAAATCATTAGCATTTATAGGCTGATAATTCCTCAACCATTATTATCTATAGGGGTGATTATGTAACCATCATCAAGGGAAATTATACAATCACTTGGGGTAGTTACATAACTACCACTTACAAAAAAGGGAAGTTTTAATTACAAAAAACTAGACTCATAAACTTAAAGTTTTTCTTATTTCAATAGACATAGTTGGTATTTAAGTTGATTTAGGGTCTTTCCTTTATTGCAAAGATCTTACAGACATTGGAGTATATCACAGAAGTAAGAGTGGATCCCTTAAGTCTTGGCACTTCTGATAGATGATGAGAAATTCATCCTTGATTGCATTGGGATTTTACATATTACATAGGTGGGGATCATTTTGATCTCTAGTTGATTACTTTGAGAAATTTTGACCTATTGAGATCTTGATCAAAACACATTTGTGTTCCCCCATGCCCCAAGAGAGTGGATGATCACTCTCATTGATGTTTACCATATTATAAGCAAAGCCACTAAGGGTCAATTAGTATCTATTTAAGCAATCAATATCATCCATGAGGCTCAAAGTTGGGTAGATCATTTCAAAGACTACACCTGATGTGGGTGTAAAGTGGTGTGAAGATTTCTTGGGTTGAGGGATCAATGATCCCCAACCTATGAAAGACCATTATCAACATCCTTACCTCTCTACTAGTGATAGATAAGGATATTGATAGGTTATGATTTAGTTGGTCATCGATTATGTGGTGCATTAAGGAGAGGGGAGCACATTACTCTTAGATCCAAGATCTACTATCCCAAACCTATAGGGATTTCTATTGTGTGCCTCATCTGGGGGTCCTCTCTATCAACCACATAATGGTTTTCATGGGCTATATATATGATCATATCATCCATTATCAAAGGGGAGTGTTGATTAGAGTGCTTAAGGATATTAGGGATACTATATGGATGGACATGGCACCATTTTATGTTTTTCCCTGAATAGTGGGGACTTTGATAGTGACCAACTTGATTTCCCTGCCCTATTAGGACATGGTTAGTAAATAAGTTGATGAAGGGACCTATCTTATAGTAGTCATCAGGGCTACTCAAGTTCAGTGTAGGCTTTCATAGGTTGAGGTACACCCTATAAATAGGGTACCATAGTAGTTTAGCATGCCCTATGTGTGAAACCTTCCCATACTTGGGGTCATCTATAGGGACATATAGGAGGCAAGAGTGGTGATATATGGATTATTATCATAGCACCCATTTATGATAGGGTTTCTCATCACATGACTAGTTTAGTCAAGAATAGCATAGTGACCTCCCCTATAAGTATCTAGGGTAGGAGGAGGATAAGGTGCAACGAGGCAATAACAGATGGGCCTACCATCACAACCATCATAATAAGACCCCATTTATGAGGACCTCACATAGTAGTATCATCTAAGAGATGGAGATAGTGAGGCTCTAGAGTATATCAAGCTGGAAGACTTAGAGGAGACTGTGAATAATGATTTTGACCTTGATTGGTGTAATGGGGACCTAGGAAAAATATTGATTTCCACATTTATGATTATAGATTATACTTTGATTTTTATTTGTTCAACTACTTTTGCATGTTTTCAATTTTATATCAACTAAACCTAACATTTATTTTACATTCTATGATTGTAGTTACTATGAGTGGGTGAAGGCAGATGATCAGGGATACCCTGATCAACATTTTCTAACTAAGCACTGGTTTGAAAAGAGACTAGATTTTGGCAAATTCTAGACTCCTTATAGGGATTGGTCTGACACATAGATGTCTTTTTCCTAGCATACCATGCATTTGTGATGATGACAACACTAAGGATGAAGAACAACACCTTGTTAGCCAGGATGAGGAAAGTAGAGGCCTTGATAGACATGATGGTTAGTAGAGGAGTAGGAAGAGCCTAATTCCATAAGATATGGGGACATCCTAATATGGAGGTGATAATAAGGGACATCATACTAGCCTTTAGATTGGAGAGGGTGAGGTAGCCTCTAAAGGAGTACTAGTAGGAGACATTGCCAAAGTGACAACCCTTGATGCTCTTCTTCATTAGGACCTTCTCACAGCAGGAAGATAAGTTCCTAAGAATTATTATAGATGATACCATTGTTAGGAATAAAAACATTGAAACCTAGATCTACTATTACTATAAACTAGATCTAAATCTATGCAATAACATGCATCATGGAAACATTCCTTAATTCATCATTACTATGAAAGCATAAATGATAGCAAGATAAAAACATAAATAACATAGATCTAGCATGGTTCACCCAATGTGGGATACATCCACCAATGAAAGTTCTCAAATAAATCAGTAATCTAAAACAAGATTACAATGAACTCTAATAGAGATAGAAGAAATATCTTATAGAAATTATTGCATAAAAAGTTACACTTTCACCTACACCTGCACAATGTTGTATCTCACAAGTTACTAAACCACACCCTATAATGAACATTTTCACTTTGAAAAACACCTACACTTTGACTCTGATCCTCAAAGCCACACCCTAAAAATAAACCATCAACCTCTAAAGGCCACACCACACCCTGTATATATAGAATATGAAGGAAAATCCATGAAAAGAGGATCAAATTCATCATTCTTATCCAATATAATCATCATCCACTCAAGAAAACTCACTTCCACCTCATCAAGCTCATCTAAAAGCTATCCCATGAAGGAACATGCCATACTAAGGGTCTCCACTTTTCAAGGGCACATTTTCCAACATGTGATCATAACCAATTCCACATAGCAATGAAGGTATAACATATTCCAAGAAATAACCAATCTCCCTAAAATTAAGCAAGATATACCCACTTCCAATAAAATAAGAAGTCACATGGAAATAAATATCTAACAACTATTCCATAAAATATGGAATACATAAAAATTAGGAATACAAGGTATATTCCACTCACATGTGGAGAACATGAAAATTATCCCCCCCCCCCCATATCCTTGGAGCTCTTTAGGCCCCCAAAATTTATTCCTATCATCATGTGATATCCCTAAAGGGCTCCACACTCAATAATCTACCACTTGGAGACCATTTCTCCTCAATAAAATCTATCACTACTACATGACCACTAAGGCCAACCAAATCTAAACAACGTCTCAATTTGTCTAATGTGACCACCTTGGTCATCATATCCAAAAGATTTTAGCTAGTATGAATCTTTTCCATCTTCACCAAGTTCTCCTCCAAAGTTGTCATGACCAAGTGATAATGTAACTAAATGTGTTTCATCCTTGAGTGGAAAGCAGATTTCTTTACCAAATGAATAGCACTCTAACTATCACTATGTAGTCTCCCAACTTCTTTCTCATGCCCCAAATCTTGAAATAACTATTGAAACCAAATCATCTCATTACTAGCCTCTATGGAGGAACATACTCTACTTCTGTGGTTAACAAAGCCATTACCTTTTGTATCCTAGAAATCCAAATAACCATTATATCTCCAACAATAAATATATATCCTATCATACTTCTCCTACTATCAATATCTCCTTCCATATTTGAGTCCACATAACCATGCCAAGTGGTATCTAATCCACCATAACATAATGCAAAATCAATGGTTCCTCTCAAATATCGAAGAATCCATTTCACTACCTACTCACAACTCCCACTGCTTAGGCAATATCTGGCCTATTACAAACCATGGCATACATCAAGATGCCAACTACTGATGAGTAAGGTACCTTGGACATCCTAATATTTTTAGTTTCCATCTTGGGACACTAATCCTTTGATAATCTAAAGTGGCATGCCAAAGGAGTACCAATAGATTTAGCATCCAATATGATAAACCTTTCTAAGACTTTCTTCACATACTTTGATTGGGATAAAACTAGCTTCCTCTCCTTTTTATCATGATTAATCCTCATACCAAGGATTTGCTTTTCAACACTCAAATCCTTCATATAAAAGGAGTCACTAAGCTATTTCTTAAACATATGAATATGTTGTATGTTCTTTCTTATAACTAACATGTCATCAACATACAAGCATAATATAATAAAGGAACCATCATCAAAAAAAATTATGTACATGAAATGGTCAAAATGACACCTTTGATATTTTTGTTCCAACATAAAAGAATCAAATTTCTTGTTCCATTGTTGTGGAGCTTGTTTTAAGCCATACAAGCTCTTCTTTAGTTTGTACACATAGTTCTCCTTCCCTTTGACCTCATATCCCTGTGGTTGCTTCATATACAACTCTTCATCTAAATCACCATGAAGAAAAGTAGTTTTCACATCTAACTGTTCTAAGTGCAAATCTTCAATTGCAACTAAACCAAGAATAGTCCTAATAGAATTCATTTTTATAATAGGAGATAAAATCTCATCAAAATCAATTCCTTATTTTTGTGCAAACCCCTTCACCACCATCCTGGCCTTATACCGTTTTCTCCTTTAATCTCTTCTTTTATTCTAAAGATCCACTTGTTTGGCAATGCACTCTTTCCCTTAGGTAGCCTAACCAAATCCCATGTTTTGTTTTCCATCAGAGATATATGTTCTTCATCCATGGCTTGCTCCCACTTCAACTTAGCATCTACCTGCATTGTTTCCTCATAACACTCTAGTTCTCCATTGTCAGTGAGTAATAAATAATTCAAAGAAGGAGAAAAACATTTAGGTACTCTTCTTACCATAGGAGTTTAGGGTCCTTATGAAGAATGTTCCTTAATTAAATCTTGGGATACTTTGCCATCTGCAATGTCATCCTATAATGTGTAATCTTTCTATTCCTGATCTTATTCCTATAACTAATCCTTATGCATGATTTTTTCATTAAAGACTACATATCTAGACCAAAATATTTTCCTATCTTTAATTCTTTATAAATGGAAACCAAATTCATCCTCACCATAACCAACAAATGTGCATTTCTCTTATTTAGCCTCTAACTTGGTCCTATCATCTTTCTTGAAGAGAGAAAAAGCCTCACATCCAAAGACACTAAGAAAATAACAATCAACATTCTTATTAGACCAAGCTTGTTCCAAAATGCATCCATTCAAAGGCATAAAAGGTCCTCTATTAATTAGATATACTATCATGTTAATTGATTCTATCCAAAAATATAAAGGCAACCCTACATGTAACCTCATGCTCCTAACACATTCCATTATTATTTTGTTCATCCTTTCAGATACCCCATTCTTCTATGGAGTTCTTGGAACCATCCTTTGCCTATGGATTCCATTGTTAGAAAAATACTCAAAGAAAGCATTACTAAAATACTCACCTCCATTATTTGATCTAAGACATTTCAACTTCAGACTTGTTTCATTCTCAACCAAGTCTTTCCACTTCTTAAAAGTGTTAAATACATCAGATTTCTTTTTAATAAAATAAACCCAAACTTTCCTAGTTTTCTCATCAATAAAAGTAACATAATAATTAGATCCACCAATAAAAGATACCTGAGATGGTCCCCATACATCTGAGTGTACCAGATCTAACTTGTGCTCTTTCTTTGTGGGTCCAACCTTTAGGGATTTACCTACTTCTATTTTTTATACACAAAAATTTCATAAAATTCTAAATCTATGTCTTTTAATCTAGGCAACTTATCTTTTAATATTTTCATGCCCATATGTCTCATATGATTAAGCCTATAGTGCCACATAGTTACATCTCCATGTACAATAACTAAATCAATAGAATCAACACTACTAGTCGAAAACAAAGTAAGAACTATCTTACCTCTTGAAATCACAAGAGCACCTTTGGTAACCTACCAAGAATCTATAATAAATAATACTAAACATCCCTCACTACCTAATTACCCCACTGAAACTAAATTCTATCTCAACATAGGCACATTTCTAACATCCTTAAGGATCCATGTGTTCCCATTATGCATTTTAACCTGAACAAAACCTTTCACTACTATCTCACATGGTTCATCATCACCAAGATAAACATGTCTTGGATTCTCTTAAACATAATCAGTAAAATAATGCCTATGTGGGGTGGCATAAAAAGAAGCCCCTAAATCTAAAACCCAAGACTCAAAAAAACTATTCATACATATAATTAAGGCATCCTAACATGATTTACCTAATGTCACATTTACCTCATTCATTTCCTCCTTGTTGGCATTCCTACCCTAAAGTGACCAACAATCCTTCTTTAAGTGTCCACTCTTCTCATAATGCCATCATATCATCTTACATCTAGATCTAGACTTAATTCTACCTTTTGACTTTCCATGATTGACATTTCTCTTATCCTTTTGCCTCCCTCTAGTATCAATAGATAAAGAATTACCTAAAGATGATTCACCAGTGCTTTTCCTTTGCATCTCCTCACTATATATCACACCTAAAACATCCTCAAAATTCAAGCTTCCCTTGGTAGAGACTGCATTACTCATAGCCATAACCAGACTATCTCAACTATCAAGCAAAGAACATAATATTAACAAAGCTCTAACTTCATCATCAAACTTGATTCCAACTAAAGTGAGCATACTTAAAACCATATTAAAATCTTTTAGATGATTAGTTACTGAATCATTCTCAAACATTTTCATGCTAAACAATCTTTTCATAATAAAAATATTATTAGAAGCTGAAAGTTTCTCATACAACTTTCTAGTTTTATCCATGAGATCTTTTATGGTTTTCTCATCAGAAATATTAAATGTAATAGAGGATTCAAGGCATAAATAAATGGCTCCCAATGCCTTCCTATCAAGTAATGACCAATCTACATCACGCATACTTATAGGTTGTTCTACTTTCCCCTCCAAGGGGAGATGTAGCTCCTAATATAGGTAATCATCCATCTCCATTTTCCACAAAACAAAATGCTTACCATCAAACTTATCCACTCTAAATTTGATCTCTTCTCCCATAGCTCCCACTCAAGATAATATCCTGCTTATGATTTACCACTTCAGCAAAAAACATAAACCACTGGCTCTGATACCAGTTATTAAGAATAAAAACACTTAAATTTAGATCTACTATTACCATAAACTAGATCTAAAGCTATGTAATAACATGCATCATGAAATCATTCCTTAATTCACCATTAATATGAAATCATAAATGAGAGCAAGATAAAAACATAGATGACACAGATCTAATGTGGTTCACCCAATGTGGGTTGCATCCACTAATGAAAGTTCTCAAATAAATCAGTAATCTAAAACAAGATTACAATGAACTCTCATAAAGATATAAAAAATCTCATGTAGAAAGTGTTGCACAAAAATCTGCACTTTCACCTATACCTGCACAATGTTGTATCTCACAAGTTGCTAAACCACACCCTATAATGAACACCTACACTTTGAAAAACACTTGCACTTTGACTCTGATCCTCAAAGCCACACCTTGAAAATAAACCATCAACCTCTAAAGGCCACACCACACTCTATATATATAGAATATGAAGGAAAATCCATGAAAGGAGGAGCAAATGCATGATGCTTATCCAATATAAGCATCATCCACTCAAGACAACTCACTTCTACCTCATCAAGCTCATCCAAAAGCTCTCCTATGAAGGAACATGCCATTCTAAGGGTATCCACCTTTCAAGGGCACATTTTCCAACAACATGTGATCACAACCAATTCCACACAGCAAGGAAGGTATAACATATTCCAAGAAATAACCAATCTCCCTAAAAATAAGGAAGATAGACCCACTTCCAATAAAAGAGAAAGTCACATGGAAATAAATATCTAACAACTAATTTCACAAAATATGGAATACATAGAAATTAGGAATACAAGGAATATTCCACTCACATGTGGAAAACATGAAAATTATGCCCCTCACATACTTTTAGATCTTTAGGCCCCCATAATTTATTTCTATGGTCATGTGATAGCCCCAAAGGGCTCCACACTCAACAACCATTGTATATGTTGATTTTTTCTGAGATGCCTTAAGGAAAATTGGACATCCAAAGAGGATCTTTTATTAGACATCACTTTTATATAAACTTTATAGTTATGATATATATAGAGTTTTTTTAGCTTATCTTAGTGACTTGTCATTCATGTGTTTTGGCTTTAACTTCCATATTTTACTTTTTAGTTTATGCACTTTATATGACTAGGCATATTATGATGTGCTTGTATCTCTTTGATTTTGATATAATCCTATCTAAATTAATTATATTTATGGGAAGAAAATGTATGTAAATGTTTTAATGTGATGGATAAATATATGAAATTATAAATGCACTAACATTTGTTTTACAGTTGATGACCAAGTTGTTTTGTATACACAACATATGACTTTCAATTTACAGAAAGGAATGAAAGGGAGAGTAGGATAAATGTGAGGTGATAAAGAATGAAAACCATAGATCAAAATTTCATAAGAAAAAGGAAGATGACCTAATCCTTAAGAGTAAAGGCGAAAATTTACTTCTTATTAGACTTACAAAACACTTGCTTTATTAGTTTCATCTAGAGATAACTAGTCCTAATAGAATTGGTAAATAGGACAATATTACCCTTTAAATATAGGATTGTAGGCAAGATTTTTGAAGAAATTTTTATTTGGACACTCTTTGTTTTGAAATTTCTTATGCATTAAGCTTTTACTTCTCTTTGTGACCCCCTACACTTAGCCTCATGTGACCAAGAATACACATGGGATCATCACCAAAGGCTAGACATAGGTGTGTAAGAGCATCTCTCCCCAATGTTAACCCCTTAAATCTAGTAAGATACAAGGGCTCAACATTGAAGGTTAGAAAAAGGGTGAGATATGTGGAATTTGAATTGTGTATTTGTATAAGCTTTTGATTTCCATTGGAGTGTCTATTTTTCTTATTTACAAGGCATGTACTATTAGGTAATTTATGATCCAAAATCATATTTAGTTTGCTTATTTACTTGTTTTGTTATCTTTTAATTTTATAGGTTGGTTACACCCATTATTTAGTTTTTTATAACCAACTCCTGTAAGGTTTTTAAAACTTACATTTTGTGTACAAAAATAAATTCTCACACTGAATATATTTTAATATTATTCCTCCTAATCCTAGTATGAATAATGGTATAAGATCCATGTATAAGGAGGGCATTTACTCTAGTTGAGGGCTGAAGGATATCATAGTAGTACGACATTCAAAGTGGCCATGAGAGGATTCTCATTTTGGAAAATTACATGCTTATTTAAGATATTACTCTATAACTCTACATGTATGACTATAGCACTTCAAATATAACTTTTACGACACATGTACACTCTTTTTTTATCCAAATTTAGTGATTAGCATGCATTTCAGATTGCCCAATAACTTAGTGAGAATTCATATTGAAATTATCCATGTTTTGAAGGAAGAGCCTAGATAAAGAAAGCTATGAAGGAAGATTAAAAATTAAATAACCTCTCACAATAATTAAAGAGCCTTTTTTTGAAGTAAAAATAATCCCAGAATCACCATGCAATTGAGTGGCAATGAAAACAAAGAAATTGGGGTGGTAACTATATGGCTAGTAATTTTTTTAATGAACTTGTACGGTGTTTGATATGCCTTATTTTTGTTTTTGTTGGGTTATGTTTCTATTATAATATCATAAACTTGAATGGTAGTCAAGACTAAAGAGAAAAACATTGAGTTTCAAATCTACTACAAACATATTTTTGGGTAAAGTAATGAACACCATCTATATGAAAATTTAATAGAGGGATGACATAGTGATATACTATGCAAGTTACAAAGTACTTTCATATATTCTCATTTTGGTTTTTTTGTGGGCTCCATAAGGCAAGAAAATGCATTGATTTTTTACATGCACAATGAAAACATTTGATCATAAATTACTATACATGTAAATTTCCTTTTATTTTTTTTATTTCACTTCCAAAAACTCAAAAATTGAATATCTTGCTTTTTCATATTCAATCTTATTAAAGGAAATTTGGTTAGAGAGGTTTTGTGGGTCACTTTCAAACAAGAAGAGTCCAGGGTTCAAAACCCTTTGGGGTTATATTTTGATCAATTTTTTTATCTTAATTAAAAAATTTAAATGAGTTATAAGGGGTGGAAAAAATAATTTTTAGAGATATAAGGGTGTAATTATTTCATATTTTTGACAAGTCCTAGAATCTTTGTGATCAAAATCTATCTGGTGGGTAAAGGCCAATATCATTCTTTGATTGTCCTTTTTAGCATCATGATAAAAATTATTAGTTTAATATCTAAAAATGGAATATTAACACCTAAAAACTATAAATAATGGAGTGTACACATGGAAAACATGCTCATTTTTAAGGATTTGAAGGAATAATAGAAAAAAGAAACCACACCACCCACTAAACTTGCCAAACTTATTGAGTACCAAAATCATGATAAACATGCACTTGTATTTCTAAAATCATCCTACACTACACATGAGAATATTCAACTTGAAGTTGTTAAATCTGAAACATGAAAAGCATGGAAACTATTAAGGGATTTATATGAAAAATAACCTGCATACAAGAAAATTGACCTGCTTGTACAACTTTTAAATAATAAATTGGTAGATGATGAAGGCATTTATAAATATAATTCATGGATGAAAAAATCAAAACAAGAATATTGCACAAGTGGAAAGATTGACGATGACATGTTATTTTCCTTCACACTAGATGGCCTAAGTTCTACATGCACCAACTTTGTCGAAATGTTGTAGCTTAGTGATAATCTCAATGGTGCAACATTGGACTCTATTTATGAGTTATTGACTTGGCATGAGAAAAAAATTATGAATAAAAAGAGTAACCCTATCAAAGAAACTTATTATATAAAGGAAAGGTCACATCACAAAGATCATCACTATGTATAGAAGAATTTTTAGAAACACTCTTTGAAACCTTCTTTGAGACACTCTCCACAGCATTCTAGACAGTCTCCACAACATTCTCATTGGCACTCTCTAGGATGTTTGAATTGAAGACATCGCAATAGGCACTCTTCTCATTCTAGTGGTTCTTCCCATGATTTAGCTTCCTCTAAAGCTTGATGACATAGGAAAGATCATGTATGTTTCAAATGTGGTGGTATTGGACATCTTGTAGATGTATGTCCTTTTTAATGACCTCACTCTCCACATAGAAAGAAAGCTAAATGAAATTATGTGGGTAATGTTAGTGGTAGATATTCTAGTCACTTTATTTATTTAGGTTATTATGACACTTACTCTGATCAGGAGGCATCCTATATGGTTAAGTTATTGGTCCCAATGGACCTAAAAACATGTTTCAAGTGATCAACGATTCCCCTATCTTATGAGAGCTTCTAGGCTAGGGACTAAGATCTATTGCAGTAGCATTTTTTAGTTTGTGTTCTTGTTTTCTTCTAGTTTTGGATTTCTATCCTTGATATTCATGAAAAGAGTAGATATGCTTGTTTAATTTTATTCATCTCATTGCATATCTTCTCACCTCTCCCCTAATAAGGGAGAAGATATAACATTGGTTAGTCTTCGATCAATTATTAGTAACAGTATGATTTGACATGGGTTACTAGTACAAAAATGTTGAGCAAAGGTTGTCAATGATTGTTAGACATCTATGAGATTTGACATATATAATAGAGGTTGGTCACTTAGATGGAATTTTATGTGGAGCCTTATGTGGATCAATATATTTGGATATAATTTGATTGTGTCCTATTAAAGTTCGGTATAGATGATCATAGGAGATGAACAGGCTTTGATCATGTTCATCAACCTTTTATGCCACAACTCATAGGGTGGGATTTTTTATAGAGCGGCATCAATTTTTTACTCTATTTCTTTCATCTTTCATACCATTTTGGATCAAAGAGGAGTTTGTTGGGTTATTTATGATCCAAAATTATAATTAGTTTACTTATTTACTTGTTTTTTTCTATTTTACTTTTAGGGATTAGTTGCACCTATTATTTGGTTTTTTATAACCAACTCCCATAAGATTTTTAAAGCTTACATGTTGTGTAAAAAACTAAGTTCTCACATTAATATATTTTAATATTATTCCTCCTAATCCTGGTGATTTAACTTTTAAAGGGTTATGGAGTTAAAACCCTAGGTTGTTAAAGGGTCTGAGTATAGTAAATCAAAGTATAAAATATGTAATAAATGCATCTATTTATTTGTGTAAGAATTGATGTGATTTGATATTTTTAATAATAGAAATGAATGACATAAATAAGTACTTAGCTAGAAACTCCCTGAGACAAAGGATTTAAAAGCTAAAAACAAGTACAAGAGCTAGTTTGAGTGTCACAAATAAGATCCAAGTGTCAAAAACCCTCCTAGAAAATAGTGTCATACCTTGGACAATAGCATTATGGCACTAGTGTCCACTTTTGGCACTAATATCCTCTATGCAAGAACTGATCTATATTTCTAGGAGTAGTTGTGTTTAGGTCTATTAAGCATGTTCCTACACGAACAAACCTTGTTTCATTATCCATGACCTATTTTGATTGACTTTATATGTAAACCCTAGACCTCCATATGATTAAGGTATTTTATTGGCACAAATATCAAAAGTGTGACGTTAACAAGGTAGGATGGACATACTCAACACCCCATTATGATGAGAGTTACCTACATACCAATACTTTGAGGAGGGATCAAGCCTAATATAGTTATCCCCACCCAACTATTAGTGCAAGTGCAAGTGAAGCCAGTATGAATGCCAATTTGAGTGATTTGAGTGAGGTTTGAGACTAAAAATTTCTATATTTTGAGTGTAGGATGGTTGTAGATGATTGTATGTAGAAGTAGGGCAGAATAGGAATTAATAAGCTTGATTGTGGATAACTTGTTATGAGCTTATTTGTATGTATTTACATTTGAATAAAAGGCTAAAAATCATATATATATATATATATATATATATATATATATATATATATATATATATATTGATTTGGTGCTTTTGTGGGGTTTGAAATAGGTCTAGGTCAACCCTATATATCTTTAGAATTGAAAATATATCTGTTGGGGCCAAAAAGAGGGAGAAGGACAATAACACTAAATTGGGAAACTAGCATGGAGCACTAGTGTCGAAAGTATGGTGCTAATGTCTAGGTGGTAGAACCTGAGGCATTAGGGGCCTAGATGCCTAAAGGAGGGTCTAAGATTGATTTTTAGAGTTATAATGATGTGAAAGGCCCACACAAAAGTTGGATAAGTGTCTAAATAAGCCCTAAGATAGTTATAGGGCTAAGCTAGAGATGAGTGATCTTAAGTAACATTTTAGATGATTACATTCCCCCTCCCCCCTTATTATAGAAATATAATAGAGTCAAATGAATAGGATAAAGGAAAATAATTGTACCTAGACTTACCTAAGATGTGAAGCCTATGAATCTAGATCTGAGTATGTGAAGCATGTTCCATTGTATGTTCTATAAAATGAAATTTGCATAGTATCAATCCTTACTTAATAGATATCAAAAGTAAAGACAAAATTAAGTAAAGAGATAAGAGAAAGGAAAGAAACAAATACACCTCACTAGGTATGTGAACTAATGCATAAACCTAATGACATCTTGTGTGTGTATTTAGTGATCAATTGGTGAAAATTTTGGACTGAGATAAAGGGATTGCTCAATCCCCATGTGTGGATGGCTCAATAACTTAATTTTTCCTTGACTCCATCATTTCCCAACCCTATTTGGTGGATCACAACTTGTGAATAACCTAGATTGGAGTGTTATATTTTCCAATTTTCTTATGTAGGTGGCTCAAGAACTCAAGTAGACTATGAATCCATCATTACCTACCTCTATGTAGTAGATGCATTTGTAATTGAATCACACAATATAACTTAACTTGTGTCACTATACTAAAATTGTATATGACATATCTATAGCCAATCAAAAATTATGGAATGAAAAATGGCTCATGGGCCTCTCGAGTACTCATGTATGTAGCTTAGGGACTACTCAGTAATGCCAACCCTTGTAGATAAATTAAGGCATCAAATATGGTGTAAATGGTGTCTAGATTTAGAACATAGAGAATGGCATGGAGTTTGTCATTCCATCTAATCAATTGATGCAAATTTGAGTATACAAAAATAATGTGTCATGCACATGCCCCTAAAACTAATATATGTGCATATGGATTCTAAATTGAGTTGTAATAATATGTATCTAAGTATCTAAAACTAAAAAAGGAGTGATCATGCTGCACATGATGCCCCTAATACATAGGTATGATTTTTTGTAAAAATGAGAAAAAATTGATAATTTGTAACTAAATATGTACAAACTTGGACTAGACATATTATACTTCTTTAGAAAATTTATATTTTTCCTATTTGTGGGGCTACTAGATAGCAGTACCATACCTTGAAAAGTATCACTACAGTGTTATTGTCCACTTTCAGTGCTAGTGTCCAACTATGTTGTTTTTCTACCAAATTTACTTTGATCTTTATCTAACTATTTTCCACTATGTTTTCCTAATTTTGAGCTCTATATTTTGTGCCTACATGCTAAAAATTATACTCTAAGTGCATTCAGATGGCCTGATATCTATGACAAGCCTCTATGAATGCCCTTATATTGAGGGGAGTTATTGAACCTGTGCAAGAATTGTCCTAAAAATAAAAAGCTCTACATGATATGTGATTTTTTGAGCATATATGATATCTACATAATAAACCAATATAATGTGTATACATGACATTTAAATATAAGATAATATGAGCACAAGTTGGTAATATAGAATGTATGTTATATCTAGCATTCACAAGGTTCTCAAGATAGATATAAAATGTAAGCATGTGTATGAACATCAAATTTGATTAATAAACTAAGTAACTACCTAGGGGGTGGGGCATGATGTCTATCAAAGCACCCAAGGGGGAAGGGGAGATGCATGAGTTCCCTCATGGAATCTTAAACTAAAGTGTGTAACAAATAAGAGATAAGTGTCATGGACATAATGTATACATATAATACTCATGAGGCATGCAAAGTAGGCCAAGGGGCCACAATACAAGGGACATGGGCACACATCACTAAATATAATAAATTAATACATACAAGGACATGTTCAAATGTCCACATACGTAAGTAACAAGCAAGTTGGCATGGATCCACATGGAAGGGCATGTTCAAATATCTTCATACACATGATAAGGATTGTCCTTTTTAGCACCATGGAAAAATTTGTTAGTTTTGTCTTTGAAAATGTATGATTAACACCTAAAAACTATAAATAATGGAGCATACACATGGAAAACATGTTTATTTTAATGATTTGTGAGAAATAATAGAAAAAATAAACCACACCACCCACTAAACTTACTAAACTTATTGACTACCAAAAGCATGATAAGCATGCACTTGCATTACTAAAATCATCCTACACTACATGTGATTATTTAATTTGAAGTTTTTAAGTTTGGTACATGAAAAGTATTAAGGGACTTATATGATAAACAAATTGCATACAAAAAAATTGACCTTCTTATGTAGCTTTTAAATAATAAATTAGTAGATGATGAAGGCATTTCTAAATATATTTCATGGATAAAAATATTGAAGCAAGAATACTGCATAATAAGTGGAAATATTTATGATGACATGATCTTTTCCATTACACAAAATGGCCTAAGTTTTGTATACACCAACTTTTTTGAAGTGTTGCAGCTTAGTGATAATCTTAATGGCACAACATTTGACTCTATTTTTGATTTGTTGACCTAGCATAAGAAAACATTTCCAAAGAAAAAGAGTAAGCCAATCGAAGAATCTCACTATACAAAGGCTAGGTCACATCACAAAGATCATCACCATGTATAGAGGTAGTTTCATAAACACTCTCAAAAACCTTCTCTGAGACATTCTCCATAGTATTATAGACAGTCTCCACAACATTCTCACTGACACTCTTTAGGATCTTTGAAACAAAGACATCACCATAGGCACTCTTCTCATTTCAGTGTTTCTTCCCATGATTTAACTTCTAGATCTTGCTGACATAGAAAAGATCCTAGATGTTTAAAATGTGGTGGTATTGGACATCTTGTAGATTTATTTCCTTCTTAATGACCTCACTCTCCATTTAAAAATAAATTTGAAGTAAATTATGTAGGTCAATCTATTGGTAGATCTTCTAGTTAGTCTAGCTATTTAGGTTATTCTAACACTTCTTTTGATTGGGAGGCATCGTATATGGTTGAGGTCTATGGTCCTAATGGACCTAACAACCTATTTTGAGTGATTAATGATTCACCTATCTTATATGAACTACTAGGCTCAAGACTAAGATCTCTTGTAGTAGAATTTTTTGGCTTGTGTCTTATTTTCTTCTAGTTTTGGATTTTTATCCTTGATATTCATGATATGGAGCAGACATGATTATTTGATTTTGTTTCTCTCATTACATAGCTTCTCACATCTCACCTAATAGGGAAGAAGATATAGCATTGATTGGTCTTTGATCAATCATCGGTGATATTATAATTTAACATGGGTTACTAACATCAATAGTGTTGAGCAAAGGTTGTAAATGATTGTTAAACATCTATGAGATATGACATATATAATATAGGCTGGTCACTTGGATGGGATTTTATGTGGAACCTTATATGGATCAATATAGTTGGATAGGATTTGATTATGTTCTACTACATTATAGTATAAATGATCATAAGAGATAAACAGGCTTTGATCATGTTCATCGACCTTTTTTTCATAACTCGTAGGGTGGGCTTCTTTAATGAGTGACATTAGTTTTGATCAATATCAGGAGATGTAGTGTACTAGTTGAAGTTACATCAAAAATTTTTTATGAATTCATAGTTGTTATTCTAATTATTTCATCTTCCATACCCCTTTGTATCAAATGGGAGTTTGTTGGGTCATTTATGATCCAAAATCACAATTAGTTTGCTTATTTACTTATTTTTTTATCTTTTACTTGTAGGGATTAGCTGCACCTGTTATTTGGTTTTTTATAACTAAGTACCATAAGCTTTTTAAAGCTTACATGTTGTGTACAAAAATCAGTTCTCACATTAATATATTTTAATATTATTCTTTCTAATCTTGATGATTTAAATATTAAAGGGTTATGGAGTTGAAACTGTAGGTTGTTGAAGGGTTTGAGTATAGTAAATCAGAGTATAAAATATGCAATAAATACATCCATTGATTTGTGCAAGAATTAACCTGATGTTATATTTATAATAATATCAATGAATGACACAAATAAGTACTTAGTTAGAAACTACCTAAGATGAAGGATCTAGAAGCTAAAAACTGATACAAGAGTTAGTCTGAGTGTCACAAATAGGATCCAAGTGTTAGAAACCCTCCTGGACAATAGTGTCATACCTTGTATAGTAACATTATAGCACTAGTGTCCAATTTTGATGTTAATATACTCTATGTAAGAATTGATTTGTACTTCTAGGAGCAGTTGTGTCTAAGTCTACTAAACTTGTTCCCACATGGAGAAACCCTACTTTGTTGTTTATGACTTGTTTTGATTGATTTTGTACTATAACCCTAGACCTCCATATGATTAGGGTATTTGATTTGCATAAATATAAAAAATGTGATGTTAAATAGGTAGGTTGGACATTCTCAACACCCCATTGTGATGAGAGTTTCCTATATGTCAATACTCCAAGGAGGGATCCAGCTTGATGTAGTTCTCCCCACCTAAGTGTTAGTGTAAGTGCAAGTGAAGGTAGTATGAATGCTAATTTGATTTCTTTGAGTGAGGCTTGAGACTATAAATTTATGAATTTTGAGCTTAAGATGGTTATATATTATTATATATATAAGTAAGGCAGAATAGGGATTAATAACCTTAATTTTGCACAACTTGTTATGAGTTTGTTTGTATGTATTTGCATCTAATTTTCATCTAGTGAATAAATGGATAAAAGTCATATATATATATATATATATATATATATATATATATATATATATATATATATATATATATATATATATATATATATATATATATATATATATATTGATCTGGTGCTTTTATGGGGTTTGAAATAGGTCTAGCTAACCCTAGGTGTCTTTGTAATTAAAAAGATATATGTTGGGGCTAAAAAGAGGGAAAAGGACAATAACACTAAATTGGGACATTAGCACAAGGCACTAGTGTCCAAAGTATGATGCTAATGTCCAAGTGGTATAACCTAAGGCACTAGGGGATTTAATGCCTAAGAAAGGGTTTGATACTAATTTTTAGAGTTCTAAGGATGTGTAAAGCTCGCACAAAAGCTGGGTAAGTGTCTAAATAGGCCCTAAGATAGGTCTAGGTATAAGCTAGATATGGGTGGTCTTAAGTAACACTCTTGGAACTCAAGTGACATTTTAGATGACTACATCTTCCCCCCTTTATTCTATAAATGCAACAAAGTTAAGTGACTAGGATAAAGGAAAAGAAACGTACCTAGACTTACCTAAGAGGTAAAGCTCATGAATCTAGATTTAAGTACATGAAACATGCTCTATTGTGTGTTCTTCAAAATCAAACATGCATAGAATCATTCCTTACTTAATATATATCAAAAACAAAGACAAAATTGAGTAAAGAGATAAGAGAGAGGAAAGGAACAAACACACTTCACTAGGTAAGCAAACAAATGCATAAATCTAGCAATATCATGTGTGTGTATCTAATGATCAACTGGTGAAAATCTTGGACTGAGCTAAATGGCTTGCTCAATACCCCATATATGGGTGGCTGAATAACTCAAGCTAACCTTGAATCCATCATTTCCCACCCCTATTTGGTGGATCACAACTTGTGAATAACTTGAATTGGAGTGTTGGCTTGTCCAATCTTCTTATGTAGGTAGTTTAAGAACCCAAGTAGACTATGAATCCATCATCACCTACCTATATGTATTAGATGCATTTTTAACTAAATTATGTAATCTAACTAAAGTTGTGTGACTGTACTTAAATTGTATATGGCAAATCTACAGCCACTCAAAAACTTTAGAATTAAAAATAGATCAGGGGCATCTCAGGCACTCAAGTATGTAGCTCAAGGACTACTTAGTAATGCCAACCATGACAAATGAATTAAGGCATCAAATATAGTAAAAATTAGTGAAAATGGTGTCTATATTTAGAACATAGAGAATGACATGGAGTTTGCCATTCCATCTAATCAATTGGTGTAAAATTGAGCATATATAAATAATGTGTCATGTACATGCCCACAAATCTGATATTTGTGCATATGGATTCTAAATTGAGCTATAATAATATGTATCTAAGTATATAAAATTTAAATGGAAGTGATCATGCCATGCATGATGCCCCCAACTTGAGTAAATTGGTATGATTTTGTGTAAACTGAGCAAAAATTGATCGTCTACAATTGAATCTATGCAAACCTAGACTGTACCTACTATAATTTTCTTAAAAAAATGGATTTTACTATTTTTAGGGATATTGAATAGTAGTGTCATACCTTGGATAGTATCACTACAGTGTAAGTGTCTAATTTCAACATTAGTGTCCAATTATGTTATTTTTTACCAAACTAATTCTGATCTCTATCTGACTATTTTTCACTATGTTTTCCTGATTCTGATCTATATGTTATGTAATTGTGTGCTAAAAACTATACTCTAAGTGAATTCAAATGGCCTAATATATATGATAAACCTCTGTGAATGCCCCCTATTTTGAGGGAAGTTATTGAATCTATACAAGAACTCTCTTCAAACTAAAAAGCTCTGCATGATATGTGATATCCTAAGCATATATGATATATGCATAATAAACCTATATAATGTGTATGCATGACATTAGAATGTAATATAATGTGATCATAAGTTGGTAATATACAATGTATGTTAGATCTAGCATTAATAACATTTTCAAGATAGATATAACAATGTAAGCATGTGTATGAACAATAGATTTGAATAATAAATTGAGTAACTACCTAGGGAGATGTGGCATGTTGTCCATCAAGGCACCCAAGGAGGAAGGGGAGATGTATGAGGTCCCTCATGGCATCTAAAATTAGAGTGTGTAACAAAAAATAGACAAGTGTCATGGCCATGATGCATACATGAAAGCATAAAAAACATACATGAGACACGCAAAGTAGGCCAAGGGGCCACAATACAAGGGACATAGGCACATGTCACTAAATATAAAAAATAAATACATAAAAGGACATATTTAAATGTCCACATATGTAAATAACAAGCAAGTTGGTGTGGGGCTACATGGAAGGACAAATTCAAATGTCTGCATACACAATCAATAAGGCACACACAAGGACATGGGCACATATCCAAATCATGCATATAATGAAAGGAGGTGGTATATAGTCATAGAATAATGGCATATGTTAACACCCTCAAGTAGATGTAGATGCATAGAGTCACAATTAAGTCTAAACTATTAAATCTAGAAATGAAAGTATCTATAAACATGTGGTACAAATATGTATAAGAGGAAATATGTATATAAACTGAGTCGAGAGTAGTAGTAGTCAGTAAAATATATGTGTAGTGTATGATGATCAATATCAAGCTATAAACAATTTTAAATATATGATATAGAGTATAGAAAGATGTAATCTGACAATTAGATTCTGGAACTATGTATAAGATGCCCCCAAATGGGTAAATGTATCAAATGAGGAATCCATATATCTATGTATGTGTCCCTAGTGGGTAGAGAGTAGTAAATTTATATTTATGTGGAGGATGTGAGTCCTGTAGGAATCTACAAACATTTAAAAAGAATAAGTGAAGCATGTATGTATGATAAAATTGACTACACTAGCATTGATAGCATATGTAGTACCTGACAAGCATAAGAAGTGTAAACATGAAAATGCATACAATCTATAATTTGTATCTTTTAAGAAAATCTTTGAATGTTTTTTATGTTTTTGACATATTATATTGTTTTTGTATTTTTTGGATATAAGCTATGTATAAGCAACATGAAAATGAAACTATATACAAGGAGTAAGAATAAAGGAAGCTATGTACAAGTAGGGAGGAACATACTAAATAATGAGTCTTATAAGAGACTCACTATCAAGGTGTCATTTATCAAATAGAGGAAGATTAATTTTGCATGTTATGTGAAAATTTATATGTGGTCTAAGAATTGGTGGTACTAAGTTATTTGTAATTGATGATACTTATGAAGTAGATCTAGGAATCTATGAAGTTGACTCAATTATCCTGTGAACAATTGGGCTCTTAAAGACCCATCTAGTAGAAGATGTTGTGGGTAATATGGATGCTCTGTGCTAAGAACCCTAAGAACTTAACAACATTGATCTCAAAATGAAAGGGGTAGAGAGATGCTCTCTAAAATATATAATGTCTCTAACATAGAGGTCTCTCTAATAAGGGTCTTTGTGGGAGAGTATACATATGTGGTAACTCTATATAAGTAGACCTCACCTAAACTAGTGGCTCAACTAAAATCTATGGTGTGCTAATGGAAATTGTACTTAGAACTATAACTAGTGGTTATTGTGTAATTGCTTGTGGGATAGGTAAAAGATATTCATATGAAAGGCCCTCAACTATAATCACTTTATTATCATGTATATATTTAAGGCATCCATGTACGGTGGATGGAATGGCTTGAAGTTATTGTATCCATGGCCTACCCAATAACATGTCAAATGTGTTTGTACTAGCTACGACTAAGAACTTAGTGTTCATATATGTTGGCCCAACCTATAATGGGAGTGCAATATCCCTAATGAAGTTTTGAACATGGAAACTAAGACCATGAATAATTGTATTGATCAGAGAAATGTCCTACTCTAAATAACCCAAATGTTGTATAAGTGTAATGGTACACATGTTAATACTTGACCCATTGTCAATAGTGACACTCTAAATAGGATGATGATCAATGTAGGCTCATATAAAGAGTACATATAAATATGAATCTCATCGATAATATCTTGATCTGAGAAAGTGATGAGAGGTTTAGCTAACACTATAGTATGATAGACACTAATGATATTATGTAGGGGTGTGTGTCCTTTGTAGTAGTATGATAAGATGTTGGTAGTGGATGTGTCTGATATGTGTAGTGAATACCCAAAGTGCCTCCTATATCATTAGCTATATGTTTTGGAAATGGATCCAAAAATATTTTCATTGTCTTATCTTTCATTGGTTTAAATTTAGGTGACTTTGTAGGTGTGCCCATATTAATGATATTAGCCTCTATCAAATCTTGGTATCTTATGTCTCAAACTGATGCATATATTTTTAGTGTGGACTGGTGCCCTATGATAGTCATAGAATACACTAGAATCATAACTCTTTAGAATAAGTCTAGTCATATCAACCTCTTTGATGGGAGGGAGAGATATGACATTGCGTTCCAAGTTTTGTTGTAAAACACGTGTCGATGATTATGGAAGATTTGTGAAAACTCTCCATTGAGGAGTTGATAAAACCATGTGAGGAGGTGGCTCTGAAGGTACGTTAACTATGGCCTTTTGATCATTCTTGTTTTTAGTGGGCCTTACTTTTTATGAGGGATTATTAGAACTCTTATTAGTTGAATTTGATCTAGTTGTGTACTTTAATTTATCCATAGAGAGAATCTTGACTTCCATTTCTTTTATTGTATGGCATAAATCTATGAATGTTATAAACTTCTTGAATAATATAACTTCATGCAATGTTGAGAGTAAACTTTGTTTGAATGTCTTGGAGTTCTCTATCTTCCATGGGGCTAACCATCTTTGCCAATATAGTTATATACCACAAGACATATTGTGTTAGAGGCTCATTGGATTTTTTCTTAAGCTAAGCCACTTGAGGATATGAAACCTTATCATTGGAGTTATTTGAAAAGTGTGTCAAAAAAATATCTACAATTGGATTGAATGTTATGATGGACTGATTTGGAAGATCATAAAAGCACTATAAGGCATAGTCCTTTAAACTATGTGGGAACAACTTAATAAAGATCTAATCATTGGACACATAGTCCAAACATGCTACATGGAAATTTTGTATATGGTGTTTTGGTTCACCCTTACCATCATACAAATTAAGATTGGGTGCCATCAATTTGGATGACAAAGGATTTTATGATATATGTTGTGCCAAATCTATATGTAAAATAACATGAGAATCTAAGGCATGAGATGGCCTAATAGCACCCTATTGAAGATGTATCAAATTGAACTATAGATCATATATCCCATGCATAAAGGATTGTACATTTGGAAAGGAGGAACTATCCATAGGATGTGTTTCCATTGTGGAAGGTTATCAAGTTAAAACATATGGTTGTACAAGCTGAGTTGCCCTAAAAGTAGGTGTAACAACATTGGCATCTAGGGAAGTAAAAGATTGACCATTAATGGATTTTTGAAGCTCTTCATGGACAATATTGATAAGGTCATCTTGCATAACTAAATGTTTGGAAATGAAATCTTGTAATTGTCTCTTATCAATTTTATCAAATCTATTATTGAATTATACCATTGTAGGTTTGAAAGTAGGAAAACAAAATGTTGTATATTTTGAACCTTTTAAAAAAATTAATTTATTAAATATTACAAAAATAAAATAATAAATTAAATCTAAGATTTTCTAATTAAATTATGAGAATAAAAAATAAAAGGATACAAACCCTAATAGCATCTAGGTCTAGGGTTTAAGTAGTATTCAAAGTAAGTTGGGTTCACCAAATGATTTAAATTTTAAAGGGTTGTAGAGTTTAAACCCTAGGTTGTTAAAGGGTTTGAATACAATAAATCAAGGTATAAAATATGCAATAAATACATCCAATAATTTGTGTAAGAATTGACCTAATTTGATATTGTTAATAATAACAATGAATGACACAAAAAGGTGCATAGCTAGAAATTCCCTGAGTAAAATATCTAGAAGCTAAAAACTAGTATAAGAGCTAGTCTAAGTGTTGCAAACATGATCCAGGTATCAAAAACCTACCTAGACAATAGTGTCATACCTTGGATAGTAACATTATGGTACTAGTGTCCACTTTTTGGTGCTAACGTCCTTTATGTAATAACTTATGTGTACTTTTGGAAGCAGTTGTGTTTGAGTCTACTAAGCCTATTCCTATATAGACAAACCTTGCTTCATTATTTATGACATATTTTGACTAATTTTGTATGAAAACCCTAGACCTCCATATGATTAGGGTATTTGATTGGCAAAAATATCAAAAGTGTGATGTTATCTAGGTAGAATGTTCACCTCAACACCCTGTTATGATGAGAGTTGCCTACATACCAATACTCTAAGGAGGGATCAAGATCGATGTAGTTCTCCCCACCTAAGTTCTAGTGCAAGTGCAAGTGAAGCTAGTATGAATGTTGATTTGAGTGCTATGAGAGAGACTTTAGACTAGAAATTTGTGTATTCTAAGCTTATGATGGTTGTAGATGATTATATGCAAAAATATGGCATAATAGGGATTAATAACCTTGATTGTGCATAACTTATTCTAAGCTTATTTGTATGTATTTGCATCTAATTTCCATCTAGTGAATAATGGGATAAAATTCATGTATTTGTGTAGACACACACACACACACACACACACACACACACACACACACACACACACACACACACACACACACACACACACACACACACACACACACACACAAATACATGTATGTATGTATGTATGTATGTATGTATGTATGTATATAGATCTAATGCTTGTGCAAGGTTTGAAATAGGTCTAGGCCAACACTAAGTGCCTTTAGAATTGAAAATATATTCGTTGGGACTAAAAAGAGGAAGGACAATAGTGCCAAATTGGGACATTGTGTGGGGCAGTAGTGTTCAAAGTATGACACTAATATCTAGGTGGTAGAATTAGAGGCACTAGGGGTTCAGATGCCTATGGGAGGGTATAAGACTAATTTTAATAGTTATAGGGATACAAAATGCCCACATGAAAGCTAGATAAGTGTCTAAATAGTCCCTAAGATAGGTATAGGTATAAACTAGAGATGGGTAGTCTTAAGTAACACTCTTGGCACTCAAGTGAACTTTTAGATGACTACAAATGGTATGAATATTTAACCCCAAATATTGGCCCCATTTAACTATTAATATGCAATGGCTCATCACCGAGTACCAAGATAGGTGAGTAATGTTACCTATGTTTGAACATGCTAATTTTTTGATTTAGAAGGTACCATAAGAGGAGACTCTATCATGGACAAACCTTTGAGCTAGACTGTAGGCTAGTGTTTTCTAAGTTGTGCAAGAAGATGTAGGGAACATATATGTACTCTAATCATAGTAACTAAGGTAAGAACCAAAGTAATGTTGATTTTGAGAATGTTTTCTATGGGGTGATGTGGTAATGTGAGAATGGAATGATGTGATATGTTGCATTTTGAAAGTTTTTTACACTGTGTATACTAACAATCAAATAATCACCAAAAAACACATTTGATATGTAGATAAACATATAAACTATGAAAATTTAATGTAAATGAGAATAGTACGATGTGAAAGTACTAGATATAGAATAATTATAGGTGCAAAGATTTCACAGACTCACCAAACTCCTTGTCTTGTAGAGTGCATAATAGATAGGCTCCATTTTGTAAGTCTTCTATCACTAGGCAGGGGCCTAACCAGTTAAGTATAAACTTCTAAACTTATCCTTTCTTCTTATCATACTGACTATCAAACCTAAATACAAGGTCTACTACATGAATTGGGTGATCATGGACATTTTTATTATGTTATCTGCCCATATGATCAACATAAGCAATATGATTATTTACAGCAGTGATATAACGTTCATCTAAAATTTCTAATGCACCTAGTCATGCCTCTCTATATTCTTCATGATCAAGAAGGCCTTGGAGGGAAACATGAATGATAGGTATTTATACTTCTAAGGGTAGACTACTTTAGATCCAAACATGAGTATGGAATTACCCCCATGGGTGTCTTAATAGTTGTTATGTAAGCTTAAGTGTTGGATAGAGATGTAAGTGTCAATTTCATTTAGAATCTCTAATAATTTTAACCAAAATCAACTTCATTTTTTTAGTAGCTTCAGCTTGACCATTAGCATGTGGGTGGTATAAATAAGTTAATTGGTGTGATATAGTAAACTTCTTACATAACTCACAAATCTCAAGGTTTTTGAAAGGGGACCCGTTGTCAATAATGATGACTTGTGGGACCCCAAATCGGTAAATAATTTGGTGTAAGATAAACTTTGAGATGACTAAACTTGTGACAATTGTTAATGGTATAGCCTTCACCCACTTTGTAAAATACTTAGTCATTATTATAATGAAGTTATGACCATTTGAAGAACTAGGGAAGATCTCACCTACTAAATCCAAACCCTAAGTCAAAAAGGGCCATGAACTGATAATGGGCTCCAATGCCCTAGTGAGAATATGTATCTCATGTAAAAAATGTTGAAATTTATCACATTTGTGTACATACTCAATGGCATCATGGTTTAAAGTGGGTTAAAAATATCCCATCCTAAAGTGATATATAGAGCTATAAGTGTCAATATCATTTAGAATCTCTAATAATTTTGACCAAAATTGACTTCATGGTTTTATTAGTAGATTCAGCTTGACCACTGGCCTATGGGTGGTATAAAGAGGTCGAGTGGTGTGTTATAATAAACTTCTTACATAACTTATGAATCTCAAAGTTATTGAAATGGGACCCATTGTCAGTAATGATGACCTATGGGACCCCAATTCAGTAAATAATTGGTTTAGGGTAAACTTTAAGATGATTAAACTACTGATAATTATTAATGGCATAGCCTTTGTAAAATACTCAATCACTATGATAATGAATTTATGACCATTCAAAAAACCTAGGGAGATCTTACCTACTAAATCCAATCCCAAGAGGAAAAGGACCATTGAATGATAATGGGTTGTAATGCCCTAGTAGGAATATGTATACCATGTGAAAAATGTTGACATTTATCACATTTGCATACATACTCAATAACATCATGGTCTAAAGTGGGTCAAAAATATCCCATCCTATGGATTTTTGAGTAGTTGCATGGCCACTAAAGTGTCCACCAAAAATTCCACTATGACAATCAAAGATGACTCTTTCTAACTCCTCTTGGTTAACACATCAGAATGACATGCCATCAAAATCCTTACAATAAAGGACCTATCTAGAATAACCTACCTGGACATGATGATGTGAAGATGTCTCTTCTATTGTGAGTTGGCATCTTTGAGATAAGTGTGTCTATTAGGTAACTGACAATATTTATGTACCAAGGTGAGGATTTAATCATAGTTTTTCTACTTAACAAAGCAATTCATTAGGAAAGTCAATATTGACAATGTCATTAACATCTAAGGGAGAATTAGCCAACCAATCAAGAATAATTTATCCCTTAATAGAATTTTGGTTGACATAAGTTAAATCAAACTTGCTTAGGAGTGTGATGAACTACCAAACCTTCCTAAAGAGAGATGGCTAGGTTAGAAAAGTATGTAGGGCTGGATACCTCATGATAACCCTTTTTTCTTGATTGAGAATATAATGTTACAATTATTTGGTTGAAATCACTCTAGATAAGCATTCCTTTTTTACTTGAATGTATAACATCTTGTAATCAATAAGGGAGTGACTAATAAAATAAATGGTGTGTTCTTTATTGGTATTGTCCTCCTAATCCAACAAGTAAGTGAAGGACACCTCAGTCACTATAAGGTAAAGTATCAAGGGCTTATCCGACCTAGGTGTCATGAGCATGGAGGGATACATAAGGAAATGTTTTACTATTTCAAATGCCTCCTAACTGTTAGGGTGTGGAGCTAAAAACTTCACCAAGGAGCATTCATTATCAGGTTCGGGTCTACACAGACACCGGCGTCAGTCAGGAGCGACCGAAATCGGTCACAGGCAGTTGGAGAGATGCCGACGTCGGCAAATGGTCGGCCGACGGCAGTCACAGACAAGCGGTAGGAACCGACGTCGGTTACCTGCGTGTCCAAAAAGCTATTTCCGTGGACAGAAGCGAGTGTTTGCATGATAAGTTTGAGTTGTGGACTCAAACATGCGTCTCTATTGTTAGCATTACTATTTTTAGAGCCCTTGTTCAAGTGGCTTAACTGCTTGTTGGTTGTACATGCTCAAGTATCCTAATTCTATATGTAGAATTAGATCTTCTTAGCTTAGTAGTAATTTGTAGTGAATTATTGTAATTCATTGTGTGTGAAGAACAGTACAGAATTGAATCAATCCAGGCTTGTTGGAGTTGATTGTTCTTGAGAGAGAGCTCTTGAGGAATTGAGATCTATTGAGAGATCTATACATCTAGGAGAGGTGTGGAAGAAAGAAGCTTTCTTCAATTGTATTCCTTTGTAAAGAGTTTTGTTAATACAAGTTTTCAGGGTGTTTTCTTGTATCTCTTGTTCTTGATATTATCATTCTAATTACTTGTCAATCTAGTTTAATTCCACGTTTATTACTGTCATAGTTGTAATCTATTGTTGGATTGATCCCCCAACAAGTGGTATCAGAGCACAAGTTCACTAACAGGTGGTTCAGATCTGTGTAGTGTGTATTGATTACAGGTTCTTACAGGGATTTCTGTTTGAGTGGGAGAAGCAATGGTAGATGAAAGTAAATTGAGAATGGAAAATTTCAATGGCAAAAATTACCAACAATGGAGAATGTAGATAGAGGATTATCTGTATCAGAAAGATCTCTACTTACCGTTAGGAGGTATTACAAAGAAGCCCAAAGACATGGAGGATGAAGAATGGGAAGTTCTTGACAGAAAGGCTCTGGGGTCTATAAGACTGAGTCTAGCATCCACTGTGATATCCAATTTATCATAGGCAAAGTCTACGGTAGAGTTGATGACTACGTTAGCAAATTTGTATGAAAAACCCTCAGCTTCCAATAAGGTATATCTTATGAAGCAGTTATTTAATTTGCATATGAATGAAGGTGGATCTGTGTCTACTCATCTGAATGATTTCAATGGTATTGTGAATCAATTAAGTTCAGTGAATATAGTGTTTGATGATGAGATAAAAGCTCTTTTGATATTATGTTCTTTGCCTGAAAGTTGGCATGGCTTAGTAATGGCAGTAAGTAATACTACATCTGCATCAAATATTTTGAAAGTAGAGGATGTTGTTAGTGTTATCTTGAATGAGGAAATACGCAGGAAAAGCACAGAAGAGGCATCTGGGAACGCTTTAAGTTTTGAGAGCAGGGGAAGGCAGAAAGAGAAGAGCAAGAAAGGCAGAGCAAGATCCAAGTCAAAGGGGAAAGGCAGATCTAAATCCAGAAATGGCAGGAAGCCACAATGCTGGAATTGTGGAAAGATGGGGCACATAAGCAGAGATTGTTGGTCAAAGCCTAAGGAGGACAACCAGCACGAAGCAAAGGAAGAAGCCAAGATTGCAGGTATTACACAGGATGCTTTAATTTTCTCTCTACATAATAATATAGAATCTTGGGTATTAGATTTTGGTGCATCTTTCCATGCTACCCCTAACAGAGAATATTTCAGTGACTATATCCATGGAGATTTTGAAATAGTGTACTTAGGGGATGATGAGCCCTGTAAAATAATTGGCAAAGGTAAAGTGCAGCTGAAGATGCAGAATAGCAACACATGGGTGTTGAGAGATGTGATGCATGTTCCTAGTTTGAAGAGAAATTTGATTTCTGCAGGTAAGCTAGGTGATGAGGGTTGTACAGTAACTCTCACAGTAGAATCTTGGAAGGTGACCAAGGGTGCACTTGTTATGGCCAGAGGTAAGAGAGAAGGTACTCTCTATTTGTGTAATTGTGTTATTAACAAATCTCCTTCAGTTTTATCTACTTCAGATGTGGACGCTAAATTATGGCACACAAGGCTTGGCCACATGAGTGAGAAGGGGATGTCTATTCTTAAGTCTAAAGGTATGCTTTCAAATTTAAAAGGCATAGATCTAGAGTTTTGTGAGCACTGTGTATTTGGAAAACAGAAAAGGGTTAGTTTTCTCAAAACTGGGTCTACTAAGAAGAGGCACAAGTTGGAGCTTGTTCACACAGACGTGTGGGGACCGGCTCAGGTTGCTTCTATTGGAGGATCACAATACTATGTATCATTCATAGATGATGCCACAAGGAAGGTATGGATCTACTGTATTAGAAGAAAATCTGATGTATTTGATACTTTTAAAGTTTGGAAAGCTATGGTTGAGAATGAAACAGGTAAAAGATTAAAGTGCCTGAGATCAGACAACGGTGGTGAGTTCTGTAGTCATAAGTTCAGAGATTATTGTTACATGCATGGAATCCATAGGCAAAGGACGGTTCTAAGGACACCTTAGCAGAATGGTATTGCTGAAAGGATGAACAGGACAATAATGGAGCATGCAAGATGTATGAGATTGCATGTCGGTTTGCCCTTACAGTTCTGGGCACAAGCTGTTGACACTGCAGTGTACCTGATTAACAGAGGACCCTCTACAGCTCTGGATGGTGGTGTTCCAGAAGAGGCATGGATAGGTAAAAAGGTTGATCTCTCATATCTCAAAGTTTTTGGTTGTGAAGCCTTTGTGCATATAGATAAGGAAAATAGAAAGAAGCTTCATGCTAAGTTTATGAGATGCACGTTTATTGGCTATGGCTCAGATAATTTTGGTTACAGATTGTGGAATCTAGAAACTAACAAGGTAATCAAGAGCCGTGATGTTGTTTTCAATGAAAGAGTGATGTATTGTGATCAGCTAAGGAAGTTGAATCAGCCTGAGCAGAGCAATGGTGAATTGGATGAGGTGAAAGTCCAAGATGAGCTCGCGGGAAAAAGAAATAATCACTTACAAGAAAACACAGAGATTGACGTCGGCAGGTTAGGAACCGGCGTCGACAGGACAGAAACCAGCGTCGGCCATATAAAGACCGACGTCGGCCGTACAGGTACCGAGGTCGGTCAGGTAGAACCGACGTCGGCTAGTAACAGGTCTACAGGTGACCAAGGTCGGTCACTATCAGAGAATTTGGGTGGACAGCGTGTTATAGACGAGTCTCAGACACCCATTAGGAGGTCAGAAAGGGTGAGTAAGCCTCCAATTAGATATTCTCCTTCTTTATATTATTTATTGCTAACTGATGGTGGAGAACCAGAGAGTTTTGAAGAAGCAATACAGGTGGAGTCCAAGAGTGAGTGGGAGCGTGGCATGGTTGAGGAGTTGGAGTCCTTAAGAGAGAACCAAACATGGGATTTGGTTCAATTGCCAGCTGGTAAGAGAACACTTAAGAATAGATGGACCTACAGGTTGAAGGAAGGCGAGAATGGACAGATGAGATATAAGGCCAGATTGGTTGTTAAAGGATTTGCACAAAAGCCAGGTATTGACTTTGGTGAGATTTTTTCTCCAGTTGTTAAAATGACTTCAATAAGGGTTGTATTATCTTTGGTTGCTTTTGAGGATTTACATCTTGAGCAGCTAGATGTTAAGACAGCATTTCTTCATGGAGACTTGGATGAGGAAATTTATATGGAACAGCCTGAAGGATTTGAGGTCAAGGGTAAGGAGAAGTTTGTGTGCAGGTTGAAGAAAAGCTTGTATGGCCTCAAGCAAGCTCCTAGGCAATGGTACTTAAAATTTGATAGGTTTATGACTGAGCATGGCTACAGTAGGTGTCAATCAGACCATTGTGTGTATTTCAAGAGATTTGATAACGGTAAATATATTATTCTATTGCTGTATGTAGATGACATGCTGGTTGCAGGGTCTCACATGCAGGATATCTCAGAGCTTAAGGTAAAATTAGCTCAAACGTTTGCTATGAAGGATTTGGGAGCAGCAAAGAAAATCCTTGGCATGAGCATTAGGAGAGACAGGAAAAATCACAGGTTGATATTGTCTCAAGAAGATTATGTGGACAAGGTGTTGAAACGGTTCAATATGCAGGATGCTAAATCGGTAAGCACACCTTTGGCTGGACATTTCAAGTTAAGTAAAGAACAATGTCCCAATTCATATGAAGAGGTAGAGTACATGAGTAAGGTTCCATATTCTTCCACGGTAGGAAGTTTGATGTATGCAATGGTGTGTACTAGACCAGATATTGCCCAAGCAGTGGGAGTGGTAAGTAAGTATATGGCCAATCCAGGTAAGGAACATTGGAAAGCAGTTCAATGGATCCTTAGATATCTGAGGGGAACCAGCAGTAGGCACTTGTGCTATGGAGGTTCAGATACTTCTCTACATGGCTATGTAGATTCAAATATGGTAGGTGATTTGGATGGCAGGAGAAGCACCACAGGTTATGTTTTTACTGTAGGTGGAACGGCGGTTAGCTGGATATCTAAGTTGCAGAAGGTTGTTGCCTTGTCAACTACAGAAGCAGAGTATATTGCAGCCACAGAAGCTAGCAAGGAGATGATATGGATGACACAGTTCATGGATGAGCTTGGTAGGGAGCATGAGAGTTGCAGATTGTACAGTGACAATCAGAGTGCAATCCATTTGGCCAAAAATTTGGCCTTTTATTCAAGAACAAAGCACATACAGCTAAGGTATCACTTCATACGACAGGTATTGGAAGATGGTGAGTTGAAGCTGGAGAAAATCCATACAGATAGGAATCCTACTGATATGCTAACAAAGCCAGTTACAAAGGAGAAGTTGAATCTTCATTCAACTTCTATTGGTCTTCATGATTGAGTTGAAGATGGTGGAGCTAGAAGATGTTGCTGTACAGGTACTGGTGCAGCTATTTATCTCCAAGTGGGAGATTGTTAGGGTGTGAAGCTAAAAACTTCACCAAGGAGCATTCATTATCAGGTTCAGGTCTACACAGACACCGGCATCGGTCAGGAGCGACCGACGTCGATCACAGGTAGTTGGAGAGACGCCGACGTCGACAGATGGTCGGCCGATGGCGGTCACAGACAAGCGGCAGGAATCGACGTCGGTTACCTGCGTGTCTAAAAAGCTATTTCTGTGGACAAAAGCGAGTGTTTGCATGATAAGTTTGAGTTGTGGACTCAAGCACGTGTCTCTATTGTTAGCATTACTATTTTTAGAGCCCTTGTTCAAGTGGCTTAACTGCTTGTTGGTTGTACATGCTCAAGTCTCCTAATTCTATATGTAGAATTAGATCTTCTTAGCTTAGTAGTAATTTGTAGTGAATTATTGTAATTCATTGTGTGTGAAGAACAGTACAGAATTGAATCAATCCAGGCTTGTTGGAGTTGATTGTTCTTGAGAGAGCGCTCTTGAGGAATTGAGATCTATTGAGAGATCTATACATCTAGGAGAGGTGTGGAAGAAAGAAGCTTTCTTCAATTGTATTCCTTTGTAAAGAGTTTTGTTAATACAAGTTTTCAGGGTGTTTTCTTGTATCTCTTGTTCTTGATATTATCATTCTAATTACTTGTCAATCTGGTTTAATTCCGCGTTTATTGCTGTCATAGTTGTAATCTATTGTTGGATTGATCCCCCAACACTAACAATCATATGTCCAAATTAAGCCACTTGTCCTTTTAAGAAGGTTATTGATAGGATGAACAATGTAGGCAAAATTAAGAATGAACCTCGAATGGCTTCTAACTTACCTAGGAATATTTTGATGCTAGGTTTGTATGTGGGAGGGAACATTTCCAAGAATTTTAAGTTCTTAACAGGGTCAATATCAATCCCACATTTAGAGATTATATACGTTAGGAGTTTTCTGCTCGTGAATCCAAATACACATTTTCTAGATTAAGAGTAACATCATATTCGATTAAACATGTTAAGATAGTATGTAACACCTCTAATTGGTTTATTCATCATCTCACTTTCCCTAGAAGATCATCTACATAGACCTCCACTATCTTGTGATTAAGATCATGAAATATGTGGGTCATGGCCCTTTGATATATTGCCCTTGTGTTTTTGAGACCGAAGAGCATCATAACATAACAAAAATTCCCACATGGCATATTAAAGGAGGTGTTGCTTTGATCCTCATCAAAAATGTGGATTTGATTGTATTCTAAGAAGCTATCCATGAGTGATAGTAATCAGTATCTCGTAGTGGTGTCAATAATGTTGTCAATGGATTGGAGAGGGAAGTCATCTTTTGGATATACTTTGTTGATATCTCAAAAGGCTATATATATTCACATTTTACTATTCTTCTTGAGGATGGGGAAAATGGTAGACATCCACATGGAATAGTCCACTGGCTTAATAAATATGACTTTTAAAAGTTTGATAACTTACTCTTTTATTGTCAATGTGATCTTAGGCTTGATGGGCCTGTGCTTTTATTGTTTGATTTCATGTCAAGCATTATAACTAGGTTATGGACAACCACATTGGGCTTGATGCCTACCATGTCATTATAAGAGAAAGAAAAATATTTTGAGAGTTATATGAGGAGCCATTTATGGTCTTCCACCTCCTGCTCAGAGAGTGAATACCCCATCTTGAGAAGTATGGGACTCTCCTCCATCCTATTGTTAGTGTCAATGGTTTCTTCAATAAGGGAGACATTTCCCTCCTCAAACACATCAAGGGCTAAGGGAAGATTAATATATTCACCCTCTGCATTAAAAACATCATGTTCATCATTAGAGGATAGGTAATCCTTGACATGGTAGTAAGAATCATAATATTTATTCCCCATAGCTGATGTAGGTTAATAGGTAAGTGAGAATCCCCTCTTGTGGTGGAATGAAGGAAGGTCATCATAAACTCACAAGAACTCAATAATAGATTCATTAGTCTTAACTAAGTCAAGGACTAATAGACTATTATCTATCTTGATGTGGGTGATGGTTTGATCATTAGAAGTTTTGTGCACAAGACATTTCATCCTAATTGAAACTATGAAATCAGATTCTAGTATAGTTGGATGAGGGTCAAAACATGAAGATGAATTAGCCATGGAGTCAACATGTTAGTTACCTTACCTAGGGACTACTTCTATAGAAATGAAGTCAAATTATTTAGTGATATCATAACTATAGTCTTGTATAGCTGAATATGTTTGGTCTTAGTTTGATAGACCTCAAAAACTTGGTTCACAACTAACTATGAGTTGCATTGGATCCTTAAATTTTAAAAACCCAAACATTTTACAATGAGCATGACAAGAAATAGGGCCTCATATTTATCCCCATTATTCATACACTCAAATTCTAGTTTGAAACCAAAATGCATGATTCACCCTTTAGGATAAATAAGAACGACTCCTACCCTAGCACCTGGGCAACACTTGGCCCATCATAGTAAAGGACCCACTGAACATGTGTATAAGGGGTACAATCATCTAGTGAAGTTTCTTGGTCTTCTAATATATCTACCATATGGATATAAAAAATGTTGGGAAACCCCACTTTGGGTTCACACTCTCAAGACTTAGAATAATAATGAGCCCATCCCCCTCATAGGGTGAACGAAAGGTCTTATAGAAACTTGATAGGTCTACTTTCATGGTCAAGATGAAGGAAGAGAAACATTTCCAACAACTCAAAAGGTTGTTTCTAAGCTTCAATTTGATGTAGGTAAGCACCTCCAAAAATTCAAAAGGTTGTTTACTTGGCCCTCTCTTTGGTGTGGGAAGTATGTTGTGATAGTTATGATGTTTTGGCATGGGCAATATCCCAACATAGTTTTAATTTTACTTTGGAATGGAATATTTAGGAATGTAAGCATGCAATTGATAATATTGTTGATGAGACATGGGTAGATCTATTTGTCCCATTTTTATATGTGGGAAATCCTACAAGAATTCAATGAGTGACTTTTTAGGGTCCTCTCTCTTTATGATGGGATGAGGGGGTCCCCTTTTAGGAATATGTGAATAATCATGGGTTCTATTTTTTATTTATATAGTGCCTATTTTCATAGTATGAATCTTATCCCTGAGCATTGACATGACTGGGGGAGAAGGAATGGTTTGGTTCCCTATTGGAGGACTTTAAACATGATAAGAAGTATATTTAGGCATAGGCCAAAGTAGAATGACTAAAATTGCCAGAGGAATCAAACCTAATGGATCAAAAACTCTAAAGTATGGCCCTATCATAGCATGATGCATACTATGACAAGAGTAGAATGTGAAGTGTGGCTTGCCCCTATGTGGTTTAGCATTAGGCAATAATTATGGTTGTTATTGAAATGGTTGATATGAAAGGGTACTTCTTCATTCCCTAACACATATATCGTGTAAAGGTCAAGTAAATTAGCTAACACCTCTTGGGGTTGTTAGATTTTAGGCTCAAAGAAATCATAGGTCCCCATCCATCATTGGTATAATGGGAGGATGATTAGAGTGTCATTTTATAAGAGATTGATGATCTCAATTGTAGATAGGGTGGAGATTACCAAAATGGTGATTAGTTTTTGATTAGTGGTTTTTTTGTCTATCATTATGTCTTTCTCTTTGACCTTATCTTTTAATAGAGCTTGGGGCATTTTATCCCCTTTATTAAAGATAACCACTTTAGGCTTAACAAGTTCAATAACATTGATTGGTTATGGCAATTTTATGACCCTGTTGTTAGGTAAATGGTAGTCAATGTGTAACCCAAGCTACTTCTACATGGTTTCTTATAATGTGTCAAAAAATTTAGGATCCCCTTGGGGTCTACAAAGACCTTTCCTAGATGTAGGAATTGGATTTATCAAAATAAGGTTGATGGGATAACCTTCATCTTGTGTATCCAAGGTCTTCCCAAGCTCATATCATAGTTGGTATCTTTGTCTATGACATAAAACTTGATTAGCACCGTCTTGGGACCCAAAGTGACTAGAAGTAAAATGGTCCCTATGGAGGTAGATTTGAGACTATCATAGCTTTTTATGGTGTTACATGTCATAGAACAACTAGTTTCCCCATAACCAAGATTTTATAAGAAGGAAAAGAGGACAATATTGATGGTCACCTCATTGCCAACCATGGTTATCTTCACCTAATTGTTATAAATCTAAACCTATAAAAACAAGGTCAAATCTCCCCTCCTTGCCATATCAGATTCAGGAATAAGTCTTCACAAATTAATGAAATAACCAGTGTCTCATGATTCTTGACCAGGTGGAAACATGCCAAGATCAATGTGGTTGATTTGAGCTTGTGGAGGAATAGTAACATTAAATAGATGCCCTAGTCCTATGGCATCAAGCAATGTTGATCAATGAGTTAAGGGGTTCTTGAGTAAATAAACAAACAAAATGTGGGATAACATCTTGGTTAAATAAAATACCAAATTATAATTCCCCACAAGTTTAGGGATAGACTCGATTTCTAAGATGTTTGAGGGATGAAGAGTCATAGGCTGATACTCTCTAATGTGAGTAACAATATTTTCCTCTTCTTCAAATTCCAACTATATGACTCCTATAATTTTGGTTTTTCTTTGTACTTCTAATTGAGGAACAACACTAGTGTTAGTAGTTTTAGAGGTGGAAGCTTCAACATCATGAGTGTGCATATTCATGGGTTGATTATGTTGAATCGAGTGGTTTTTTGGGCCACCTTATTGTTGATTTTGGGCAACATAAACTTGGTGTTTAGGAAAAGGGTTTTGGTAGATTTGGAGATTCTAATTTTGAGGGGCAACATGACCGTTTTGAAAGGCCTAGGAGTTTGTATTAGTATTCCTTAAGAACATGTCAACAAATGTCTGCCTTTGATATTCTAAGAGTCTTTGGATAGATTTATTAAACTCCATATAGTTTTGAGTATCATGATTGATAACTTATTGGAAGAGGTAATATACATTGGGATAATATTCCCTAGGCCTCATGTTCTTCCCCTATTGACCAAACCCTTGTTGATTGTTTCATTGGTAATAGGTTTTGTTTTGAAACTAGGGGAATTATTCGACATACTGATATTGATTTTATGGTTTTAGTTCTACATGTTGTATGGTGGAAGTCAGTTAAATTCAACCACATGAATGATAATAGGGGTATTTTATATCCTAACATTCACATTGTTAGTATCATTTATGTTATTTATAGGGTGATGTTGATTATTATTCACAGGGTTTAGATTTTTATTATGGTTAATGATGTCATTGATAATGGCATTCCTATTTTGATTTATGACCTTGGGGCCTTGGTTATTGGTATTTTTTTACTTTCACTTTGAAATCCCCTATTATTTTTGTTTGAGGTGATAATGCACCCATTAGTCTCATAAATTTATCAATCACTATCAATAATTATTTGGTCGATCTGCAAGACACTCTCAAGAACTTCTTCATAGGATCGATATAGGAATTTGTGGACATCCTCCCTCATCTCCTTGTTAAGGGAATGAAGTAAGAGGTCACATAAATCATATTTATCCATGTGATTTTCACTAATAGAGGAATATAACACCTATCACCATCTCATGATGAAATGGATAGTTGACTCATTGTGTTTTTGCTTGATGTGCAAGAACTCTTATATGATAGTCTTTAGGAGTTTGTTCATATCAAAAACTTTGAAAAACTTAGCCATGAGTTGGTGAAAAGAATGTAAAGACCCCTGAAGGAAGTGGTAATACCAATCAAGTGTTATTCCCTCTAGGGTTTTGGGTATTTTTTTTATAGTAACCCTATCTCAAGGTAGGAGTTCCCTGACTATTATAACATTGGCTTTAACATACACATTAGGATATCCCTCCCCTTTGAACTTGGGAAGGTTAAGTAGGGAATGTAGAAGAAAAACCCCTCATATGTTAGGATCAGGATGCTCCTTAAGGTACTCAACATAAGTCCCCTTGTTTCTAAAGTCAATTGTTGTCATGGTAGGAATAGAGTGGAAAGTCAAGATCACATAAGAGTTAGTTTAGTAACCACTAGAAGGGATAGAAGAAGCTTGATAAGGCAAAGTAGAATAAATAAAAAAGTAGTTATCTAGCTAAGTGGATTTAGATTACATGTGAAATTAAGGAGGAAGATTTTTATATGTATGAGTTATGGTGGTTTGTTTCAGTGAGGTGTATGTGGTTTACATGTAACATGATACTATATAAGGTGGGATATAGCTTTTCTATGGAGGGGGAGTGTACGTGAGAGGCACATAAATTAGAGGTGTAAATAATGGTGTATTGTTGGCCACTGTGTTATTTTATAAAGGTGGAGCATAAGTGTATATGTTCCCCATTGGGGTTTGAATAGGATCTTGATAAGATGAATAGACTTTAGAGGCGTCTGGGTTGGGGATTCTATGAGTAACGATATCCCTAAAGGGTTGGTAAGATACATAGTTTGGTAGGGGTGCATGTTCCTGTTGTGGTAGAAGAATATAAGCTTATTATTGTGGTGTTTTATGAGTCATTTTTTAGATGAGAAAATGAGAGGGATGAGCTTGTGTAAGATAAATTTGGCCCAACCCTCGACCCAGAGATTATTGGTTGTTTTCCATGTCATGAATACGACCCACTAGGGTGCTGATGAGTTGGTTTGGGATAATGTTGGTGTTAGGCCCAAGATCCTCTTATATAGGAAGGGTAGAGGTGTGAGATGGGTTATTCTGAGGAGGTTGGCTTGGGGTAAGATCCCTAGGGGTAATGGTTATAGTTTGTATTAATGGGTTGAAGGAATCTTGGCTCTTATTAGGGGATGTGTATCCACTTGCATATGATTAACCTCATCTTCCAAATGGTAGATCTTACCCAAATAATGAACATATATAATAATTATTTTCACATCTAGGATTTGTAGGTTGATTTATTACCTAATGTCTATGTGAGGAGTGATCTTACCTCCCTTAATGAGGATCACAGTGTTGGAGTTAGGGTGGTTACTTATAGTTTTAGATACATCTCATATTTCCTAAATGGAGACCCCTCTCCTGGTTTGGGTGTTAAGATGAGAAAAATAATAAAATTGGTATTATACTTTAGTTATGAAGGTTGGTTTATTCCAAATCATCAATGAAGGCTCACTAAAGTTGAGTTGGCTTATACTATAGCCATATAGGCCAAGAGATCCACCTATGGCCTATCCAAACATATTTTGGAGTTATATGAATACTCATAAAATAAATGGAAAGAGGAGTGAAAAATGGATAAGGGATGAAGGGAAAGAGGATGAAAATGGGAAACACAAATGATATAAGTCCTTCAAGTTGGGTTCACCAATTTGTGTACATGTGAATAGCACATGTTAAACTGTGCACTCGAGTCCCTAAAGTCAAGATAAGGTAATTGACATAATAGATGGGCTAGTTGTTAATAAGAATGGGATTTAGAATAGGTGGTAGAAAGGGGTTATTATGATGGAACCAAAATACCTCAATAGCATCATTATATTTTTTGATAGTGTCAAGTTGTGTGGAAACATAACTCCAAGGTCCTTCAGTTCCTGAGATCATAGGGAGATGAAGCTCTTGGTTAATGCTAAGACTAGGGAAATATAGGATATTAAGATGAATGAAATATGGGAAGAGATATACTTTTTCAATTTTTCTATGCCCAGTCAATTTCATCCATAAATTTTAATGATATAGGATGAGGCTAAACTCGAGGAGATGAAGAAGGTGAGAATGGGAAAGTATGTATGGATAACATTGTAATGATAGCCTATATTCTGAGAAAGAACAATTATCAATGGATCAAGAATTAATTATTGATCCTTTAAATCATTTAGAGATTCAACAGTGAGGTGAGGGATTAGGTTAGAAGAAAACCTCTCTCTTAATATTGATATTAATATCAGATTGTATGTTAACTATGGGACCAAGTGCTCTAACCCTATGGAAAAGACATTCTCTAACAAGACCAAGTGTTTTGGGAAGTGTCATCCAAGAGGGATTAGACAATGTGTAAGTTTGTGAGTTTGTTTGAATATATTTTTTGAATACCTATCGTGTTGTTAGAAACAAGGTTTTGTTTGGCTTATGCGATTGGACAAGGCTTTTGAAAATATTTTTATGTTTATTTTGATTGAAATGGAAACTAGTTACTTGTTGAAATGAAATAATTGAAAGTAGAGAGAAATAAACAATTTTAAATTAAATAAACAAACACACTTTTTATTTTCCAAATGCTTTTCAATAATGTAAACTAAGAGAGAAATTTATTCTAGCTATGTTAATGTTGATTTTTAACATTCCTAGATGCAAGCTATATGATGTTGTTTTTTGTTATTTTTTATTGATATGTGAATGTATATAGTATGAAAAATATTTTTTATTAATGTGAAAATGATTCAAGAAAAATATCTAAGCTCTGAACAACAAATATTATGAGGTTCCTAGAGTTGTCTCTCACCTAAAAAAGCCAAGAACAAGTTTTTAACCTTTCTAGGTATTGCACATTAACCATGACCAATATATTTGAAATGGAAATGAATGATTTAAATTATTATTTATTTGATTAATTAATTAATTAAAATATTCTCAATTTATCTAAATAATGAAAATTATAATCATGATGACACCTCTTGTTCACCAAGGTTTGTATAAGGTTTTGTTGTTCACTAGTTGCTTGTTTGAGAGTGAAAACTTGTTTAAAAATTAAAAACTAATCATTGTAATGGCTAAAAAATGTGTGATCTATTTTATAACATTCACTTAAGGTTTTAATGCAATATTATGTTGTGAAAGACTTTTTTGAAATGAATATAAGCACATAGGGAAACTAATTACTATTTTTGTACAAGGATATGAGAGAGAAGAAATCTTTTTCCTATCAAAACTTGTCTTTTTTTCAAAATAAATATTAAGCTAATACAAAATTAATGATAATTTAAAACTAATCTACTAAATAATATAAATAAAACTAATCTAAAAACCTCCAACCTAAACCTGATGTAGATCAATTGAAAGCAATAAATTTATTGTATTGTTGTCCTTAATATACTAGATCCTTTACCCAAATGAAGATTCCATGATCTCTAACAAGGAGGATGAATAAATGACTATCAAAAATGGGATAAAAATATAAGAGATCTAGATTTAAGTAAGGAACATCTGATAGAGGCCGATTAAAGACACCGTATGTAAAGACCAAGTTACAAGAACAATGGCTCTCCCTATCTAGAACTGTGTAGTCAAACATGAAAGCAATCAAAGCAAAGATCCAAAGAAATTATATAAATTTGTGGTTGTAAAGGCATCAAAACTCTCAAACTCTACATGCAATTTTTTAGATCCAAAATTTGCTTACTTGTATAAGAGCAATGGAGCTTGCATAAAGGATTTTAACTGAGTTGAAATGGGAGTTGAACTTGAGAGGGACTCAAAATGATTAAAAATAAAAGAGGGAGTGAGTTGGGCCTGATTGGAGGCAAACTTAATGTAGATAAAGTAACAATCATGACAAGAAGCATGTAAAATGCATTAAAAAATGAATCACGGGAGCCAAATTTAGAAGGTGGAATAATGGTGATAAAATCATCCCTATTTGTAGGGGTGGTTATGTAACCACCTCTAATGAGGACAAAATTACCTCTATATATTACAAAATTGTCATTATTTTTATATAAAACCACCATGTCAGGAGGGAACCATCATGACAGTTTACACAATCATTTTGGTGAACCTACAATGAATACAATGGTTTGGTAACCTCATAGGATGGTTCCATCACCTGATAGCATAGTTTCGTCACCAATGAGAAGTTTTTGAAAATAGTTTGAGGGAAGTTATAGGGGGGCCAATAAAAGGGGTTTTAGGGGACCTGAAAGAGAGGGAACAAAGAGGAAAAAGTCTTAGACTTTTCCCATTTGAGTATTATTAGGAGGTCACTACATCATCATTAGACCTGTTGTGTCAAGAATATCACACCATGCAAAAATTAGATGCATAAAACATTGTCATAGTCTCCCCTCTACAAAATATCAAACAATAAAGTACAATCAATTTTTGATCCAAAAATCTAAGATCAAGACTAAAAATTAACAACAAATTGAAAAAGTAACATTTTCTCATTTTTATACTACATCAACCAGGCACCTAACTACACCAGCCATGTTTATTTTTCTATTATATCAAACATGCTTATTTTTAAATTACACCAACCATACTATATAGTATTGCCCAGCATGTTAGTCTATTGTATTGTCCATACCACATAGTATCGATCTCGTGTCCATCATATTACATAGGCCATACCAAATGATATTAGCCATGAATATAATTTATATTACATTTGGCTAGGTGTTAAACTGCACCATCCATGCTCATCTCACAATGGCATTAGTTTTACCCTACAATATCATCCCAATATGTTAATTTTCTACTGCAATAACCATACCATATGGTGTTCATCAACATTTTGCTTAATTATATTGGTCGTACGCTACAATATAGGCTAGGATATTTTTTGTTCCTCTTATAAACTATATCAGCTAGGTTGATATAGTTGACTAAGGGCAATGATTTATTTCCTTAGCCCCAATAAATTCCCATTGGCCTTAATTTTGAATTTTCATTAATTACCCATCCCTTGTCCTCTTTTTAGCTTCTTTTTTACATTTGTTGGGATAATTTATGTTACATTGATTGCCTCAATACTTAGTTTTCCTAATCTAGTCCATTTTAAACAAAAAATGACAAAATTAGCAATAAATGCATCACTACCTATAGGGATTCATTTGAAACTATGATACATCCCCTAGAATTTTTGTTTCCTCATATATGAGCCATAGTATCTCAAATATCAAAAATTGTGTAAATAGAGCTCTGGGTTTCCAAAAATAGTAAGTACACAAATGATGAGTTTTTACCTATTTAAAGTTTAAAAAAAATTGAAGCTTTTATTTATTTACCGTGAGATTCCATATTTCTCCCATATCTTTGTTTTCATAGGTCCTTTTCATGAACCAAAATAAGCCTCAAAATCTTGTGAGATATACAATTTCTAGGTGCTAACATATTTTTTTATAAAAAAATGGAATTTTATCTTATTTTTCAAGTCTACTCTTCATGCTTCTCAATGGGCACCTTCCATCACCTACAACATACACAGCATTATCTACAATCAACAAGGTAAATGAGTCTACACATTTTAATTTTATTTACTTTCAGTTCTTTCAACATTTCTTTTCATGTATGCTCTTTAGTATTGTTATGTTTCTTTCCCAAAACACCATCATACATTACACTATTATGACACATGATGAGCTTTAGGTGGGGCATATGTGTACACATAATATTTTTCAATTTATCATTTATTGATGCTTTTTCTTATAGTGACTTGTTGATGCATCAATATATTTGAGTGCACACCTTAAACGGTGCATTGACAATGGTGTGGGAATGACTCTTGGTGATTTGTGAGAGATGTTGGCACTCTATCTTGATTATATCATTACCACCATCAATCTAATCTATTTTAAGTGTCTATTTATATATCCTTTCTACCTACTTCTTATATTTATTTGTTAGTCTCCCAATATTCTACAATATCAACCTAACTAATACCATATGTTTTGTGCCTTTATCCTTCCTATACTATATCAGCTAACCCAATATAGTTCTAATTGTGTTTTTTCACATTTGTATTATATCAACCTTATCGATACCATAATCTGTTAGCCAAAATCTTATAATTATATTAATTGAGCTAATACCATTTACTTAGAGTTTAGGGTATTGAAACCATGTACATAAGGGTCACATTTCATCCATATCATATCATATCACACTAATATGCTCTACTTTTGCTTGCATTTCTACCCTATGAAAGTAATAGGAGAGTTAGTGTCTTAGAGCCTTATCTTGAGAAATCTTATCTTGTGGTGTCATTGAAACTCAATAGGAGTCATAAGTAGTTCCTAATTTTGGATAATTGGATCTTCATCTGACCATTTGAGGTTTTCAACCTACAACATTCTCTTTTAAAGCTCTACCTAAGCCAAAGGGAGAGAGTGAAGTGTTGATAGGTCCACCCCAAGGTAGGTATTTCAATCCTACACTCTTTCCTTTATTTACTTAGTAGTTTAAATATTGTTTTATTTATTGAATTATGAATGTATGTGTGTGTATCCTTGTTCATGCCTTCCATATAGCGAATAAGCTGGTGTAGACATAGGTTGTTTTAGACTTGCCCTAAAACACTTTAGGTTGTATAGACCCACATTTGGTTGACCATTGCACCTTACCCCTTAACAACCATTCTAACCCATCCTTTAATTTAGTTTATACTCCTTTACAACTGTAGTCATATAAAATGTGAAATTTGGTTACTTGAGAATGGTTAAAGACACCTAATCCATAGGTCCTCTTATTTGCTTACACAACCCTTTTGGGTTTTTCTTTCACTAATTCCCAATCATCCACAGCCTTCTAGACTTAACCCTTACAAACCCAAGCAGCTTTGTCAAGCCTAGATCCATCCCCCTAGGTCTCATTCCCTCTAGACAACAACACCCAACTTGGATAGGAGCGCTAAAACCCAAGGTGTCTTATTTTTAGCATTATTGTCCAAGTGTACTTTTAGTCCTAATGGTCATATTTTCTTGAATCCTTATCCTAATTCATGTTCGCCTAACATGAATTCATTTAACCCGTGATCATTAATTTCCCTATAAAAGGCCATTCAAATTCCATTTAGAAGGTTTGGCACTCGTTTACAAGAGAGACTCAAGAATACAAGTACATTCAACACTTTTCCCTATTCTCTGCATACAACCTTCCAATATTATTCCAAGCTTATTCAAACCCTTACACCAGCCCCTAACCATCTAAAATACACCTATTTTTGCATCTAATTACATTTTCATACATAATTACACTAATCACATCAATGGGATAACTACATTAGCTTGATCCCTCCTCAGAGTATTGGTATGTAGGTATCGTGCCCACACACGGGATGTAAAGTCCATCCAATGTATCCTTTACACACTAACCCCTTCTCTCTCTTTTCCAAGTTGTCATTCAAGTTCAAGCACAAAGAGCTCCTAGGGATTTGAAGTTTAAATTGATGCACAACAAGCTTCATAGACTTTTGGATTTCAATATTTCACTAATAGGGTAACACAAACTATTGAGCAGAACCCAAAAAACTTAGATCACCTAGACAACAGTGCCAAAAAAGGACTATAGTGTCAAAAGGTAGGTTGTCTCACTTCTGATGCTCCTATCCAATCTAAAAATTAACTATAGATCTTGTTTGCAATAGTCTCCCAACCCTGCACAAAAAATTCCAGACCCTGCAACATCCATCTCAGTCAGTTTCTATCTAAGTTTGATTTTCTCTCTATTATTACTATTTTAGAAAAGGTAAAAATACAATTTATTTACACAAATCAATGGCTTAATTATTGCACATTATTTATTGATTTACCCTACTCAGACCCATCTATTTAATTAGGAATAAAACTCCATTATTCAAAAAAATAATAAAACATTTGGTGAACCTGACTTACTTCGAAATTCATATAAAAATCCTAAAAACCCTAGGGTAAATGCCTAGCTAATTTTTCTCATTAATTTCTGAATTTTTTCTTCAATACTAAAATAAAAAATCCCTCTCAAATTCTAAAATTTTATAGTAAATTTTAAAATAAATTTATTTCAAACCTTAGTTGCATACACTAGGTCCTAGTAATTTTCCAATTATTTTCTAAATTTTTAGTTACAAATTAAAATTAAAAAATCACTTCAAATTTCAAAAATTCATAGTAATTTTCAAAAAAAAAAATCTCAAAACCCTAGTTTCATCTACTAGATCCCATTAAATCAAGCATTTTCCCATAAATTTCTAAATTTTGTCTTGAATGCTTAACTCAGAAATTCATTTTCAATTTCAAAAATTCATAGTATTTTGTAAAAATTCATTCAAACATCCCTACTTGCATATACTAGCACCTACTTGCTTCTTGAGATATCACCTTACATGTTTAGGAGCTTCATATCCTTTTTACATAAATTCTAATTAATTATTTTTAGGACTTTACAATTCTTATATTCAATATTTTCCTTTTCTAACACATTGCCTATTAAAACTTATTGCAAAATATTCAAACACATTATAAATTTTTTTCCTACTTTTACAATGGCCCAATATACCAATTTTGATGAAATTGATAAAAGATAACTTCAATAACTCTTAAAAAAACATCCGTATATGCAAGATGACATGCTTAGAATTCTACAAGAGGAACAACAAAAAGTAAACAATGGTCAATCTTCTCAAACCATAGAGCTAGCAATTGCAAATGACACTACAGGGGTAACTATGTCTCAATAACCCCCTATAGCAGCCCAACCTTCCTCTATGCCACCATTTACAACTAGTACATCCCTATCTCCTAATTTGGCATCCCTTATGCAAGAGATAAGATCTCTTCAATCTAAGGTGCAACATCTTGAGCAAGTTGTCTTTAGACCTGCACAGTCATTAGATTCTTTTGCTTTACTACATACACCATTAACACATCACATTACTTCTACACCCTTACCACAAGGTTTTTTTCAACCCAAGCTTACTCTTTATGATGGCAAGGGTGATCCAGAGACACACTTGAGAGCTTTTCACACAGCATGCTTAGACTATGTATCCCATGATTGGCTACTTACCAAGTTATTTCCATGGAGCCTAAAGGATTATGTTTTACAATGGATCTATAGTCTATTGAATCAGTTGGTTCATGCATTCAATCCTTTAGCTAACATGTTCTTATCACACTTCAACATTAACATTGGTGATAAGGTTTCATATGCTCAAACTGCTTAATAAAAACAATGACCAAATGAGCATAACATGGACTATGTTCTTCAGTATAGGACCATTTTCACTAATATGACTAGTCCCATGGTAGATCAAGAGCTATAAGATCTCTTCAAATAGAGCCTTCTACTAGCATTACATGAATCTATTATATTCAAAATATTCTCTTCCTTCATTGACTTATGTCATACATTAAAATAAAAAGAAGTGAAACTCATTTCAATGGGCAAACTCAGGTATACAAGCATTTCAGACACAATAAACAAGAGTAATAGCAAAGACCCATAAAAGGTCAAAGTCAATGATAACAAGAAAGAATCAACCAATAGTCAATTCAGCGTCAAAGCCCCCTCATCATGTGGTTTTATCAGCACCTCCTCGATGTGTATTTACCAATCTATGATTTTCTCCAACCAGAGTTTTACAATAGTTATTGGAATGTAACATCATTACTCTCCCTCTTATTCAATAAGTTGACCTAGTAAAGCCTTTTTCATGGGGATATGGTCAACAGGTATTTTGTGATTTTCATAGGGCACCAGGCCACACTACAAATAGATGCATCAGTTTGAGACATAAGATATAGGACTTGATAGATGATAACCTACTTGATCTTGGCACTTCAATTGAGCCTCCATAGGCTGAGACAACATAGGATAAAGCTTTGAAATTCTCCTCAAAGCCATTCCCATAGAATTCTAAGCAAGAGAAAGGAGACACATCAGGTGTTCACTACACATACCATGCACATCCTCCACTAGTTACATACCAGTCACCTTCAATTGAATCACACTTATGAGTGGTATGATAGGTGTGTGTGAGTCTAGGGTTCCAACTAGACCTTCGATAGCCTTCTCAGATTAGGATATTATTAAGGATAATTCAGATTATAGTGCACTCTTTATCAGAGCACATATTCATAATCAACCCATTCATAGTGTTCTCATCGATAATGGTTTTAGCATAAACATGTGCACCATTACATTATTAAAACATTTGGGCTATTCAGAATAGGATATCACTCTAACAAATATATTTATCAGTAGATTCAGTGGGCACATACAAAGTTCATTGGGTGAGATTGTACTTCCTTTACAGACTGGTCCAACACATATGACCACACATTTCATTATAGTTCCTAGTGGAGGAGTTTTTGATATGTTACTTAGTCGCCCATGGATTCAAAAAATACAAGTGGTACCATCTACAATTCACATATGCATGAATTCATTCAAGCTAATCAAGTTATTATATTTGGTGGAATTTTGTATGAGTTATCACTACCCACTTTAGATCCATCTACTTTGTAGTCACTAGTTTCAACTTCTCCACCAGTTTTAGTTTCCCCACCAATTATAGTTCTTCCTCTGGTACAGATTCAAACACAATTAACACATCCATCTCTAGTATAGAGGGTTCGTATACCTCCACAACTTTGGGATTCTAGACAGCTTCTAGCTATAGTTTTCACACCTAGAGCAGTTTCATTGATATATCATGGGTCTACACGTATAACACATGTTCAGAGAGATGGGTGCTTAAGAGTCCTAAAGTTACATCCACTTCTCAAAGTTATAGCAGGACCCCATAGTTAGTTTATACTTTAGATATTTCAAAGCATCTACAACATATACAGCTTTCAGAGCCATAGTCTTAGCATTTTCATCATGCTTCACATTCACGCATGATTTCACTCCTTGATACAAGATACCATGATAGGGAGTCTCACATGAGACTCATTAGTTAGTATCATCCTATCCCAGTCTACTTTTACATAATCTCTTTTGCTTGATTATACATAACTTATATAAAAAAACAAAAACAATACAAAATTTCAAAATACAAAAACATTCAAATAATTTAAAAACACCAAAAATATTGTGATTGTTTGCATCATCCATGTTTTACATTGCTACTACTATGTTAGACTTACATTTATTATTTCATGCTATTCTATGTCAATTTATCTACATTACCATGCTTCACTTGATCTTCTTTGAGCATGTGCAGTGACTTCAAGTTCCTTGATTACTTCATTCTACCCATTGATGGGGCATCTTGCTTCTACATTCAAAACACACATTGATACATCTTCCCACTAGGGGCATCTTCTACATGACTATGCCATCCAGGTTATGTCATTCTTACACCACACACTCTAGTTATCATGTTGACATACATTACTTACTAGATTACATAGATTATCACATCAATGCTTACTAGTATCTTGTACTTGTATATTTCCTAGCATAGACCTAGTCTTGTACTAAACATGTCTTACATACTTTCACTCTTGCTTTGATTAGTTAGATGTGATTGTACCTTTCTAGTTTTTACATGCTTTCCTTTCTTGCTTTATGTATCTAGATGTGATTACATTTCTAGTTCTAATTTTGTTTCTTATGTGTGCCTTAGGACATTTGCCAATGTCCTTTGCTTCTATTCACATGTGTGTACCTTTGTATATTTGTCAATGTCCCTTGATTTTACTCTTTTATGTACTTGTGGCCCTCGTGCCAACCTTTTCTTGTTTCAAATTGTATGTGTATGTGGAATTTGAACATGCCTTGTATGTTTGCTTTCCAATTTGAGTGACATATGCCCATGTCCCTTATTTGTATGGCCCCTTAGCCAACCTTTTACAATTCTTGCTTTGTATGCTTGTTTATTGATTGATTTTCCTTTTTTGAAATGTCATGATCCATATCATGCATTTACCTTGCTTTCGTAGATGCTATGATGGACATCATACTCCGTCCCTCCAACTAACAACTTGTTCCCAAAATCTGTCACTTATTTTTGGGACAACATATGAACTATTTTGGTTATATAGGCCAAAATTCTCTCTTCTCTTCTCAAAAATTATTCTGAGCCATCAAAATTCTTCATTATTCAAGCTTTTTTAGCTAATAGACTCCGCAGGCTGATTTCTACGGACTCTACAAGCTGATTTCTACGGACTCCACAGGCTGATTTCTACAGACTCTATAGGCTGATTTCTATAGACTCTGTAGGGTGATTTATACAGACTCCATAGGATTATTTCTATGGACTCTACAGGCTCATTTCTATGGACTCTGCAGGCTCATTTCTACAGACTTCACAAGCTAATTTCTACAGACTCTGTAGGCTCATTTCTATGGACTCCATAGGAAAGAAACAAGTTCTCAACACTCAGGGAATTTCAAGGTTGGTTCAATGCAGAGGTTCAACCAAAAGGTCCATCGGCAAGCTTCAAACAAAGGAATGAATCATTGAACCATTGAACCTTGAACCAAAATGGTTCAAAGGGTTCAAAGGTTCAACAGGTTTAAAAGTTCAACCACTTCAGCAAGTTTAACGGCTTTAAAAGACTTAATGAGAAGAAGAAGGCTTGAATCGTTGAACCATTAAACCTTAAACCAAAATGGTTCAAAAGTTCAATGGGTTCAACGGGTTCAAAGGTTCAATGAGCAGTTGGTTCAAAGAAGTTGGTTCAAAGGCTTGAACTGTTGAACCTTGAACCAAAATGGTTCAAAGGTTCAACAGTTCAAAGGTTCAATGAAGTTGGTTCAACGCGGTAGGTTCAAGCGATCAAGTGAATGAGCGAAACACAAGATTAAACCGTTGAACTGTTGAACTAAAGTTGGTTCAATCAGTTGGTTCAATCAAATGGTTCAAAGGAGTACCCCAAAGCTCGAAGGACAAGTGCCCTTGCAGAGGACACTTAAGAGCCAAAAGGACCCTTGCAACTTTTTTGAAAGGCAATCTTGGAGATCAAACATCCCTTATAGAGGGCAGGTGATGAGCAAAATGGACCGTTTCAAGGTCCGAAAGGGTAAGAATTCCTTTGAAAAGATTTTCTATGACAAAAATACTAAGGCAATTCCTTCGAACAAAAAGTCTGAAGGAATTCCTTCAGATAAAAAGTCTGAAAGAATTCCTTCAGACTTTTGTCTGAAGGAATAAGACCGCCTGAAGACGGACCAAGAAGCCTGAAGGACCCTGAAGGGTAGGTACCCTTGTGGGGCAATCTTGGCCAAAGCTGAAGGGATTCCTCCCCTTCGGGAAGGATCAAAACAAGAAAGCCAAAGGAATTGCCAAGGGTGACGGGCCCGAAGATGTCAAGATTAAGCACCATGAACTAGCTGTTGGGATCTAGACATCTGGTGACATTCTTGAAGCCATCAAATTCATGGTAATGAAATAACTGTTGATCTTTAAAGGTTCGAGTGTAGACCTGAATACATTCAAAGGCTTGAACCGCTGAGAGAAGGAGCTGAAAGAGCCAATAAAGCTAGGAATGTAGCCTCGAGAGGTCAAATTCAAGGAAGAGACAAAGCTGGAGAAAGATAAAAGTTAAAAACAAGCTCAAATCACATCAAAAAGAGGAAAAAACCAAAAATATCTATGCAAAAGTTATTCTAGTAGGTGGAACAGTCCACCAAGCAGATATTTTGGCTTGCAAACATTAAAGGCACGGCACGTTTGTCTCCCTTGGAGTAAAGACGAAATGGATAGCTGCGTAGACATCAGGTGACAAACTAGATGACTTAGGCCCAAGAGAAGACATTTGAGATGAATTAACATGCCACAGTTAAGGCAGCTGCCATGTTCCAGCATGGCCCTCTTTGACTAAACTAAAAATACATTCAAGGCATTGAATGCAGCATGGGTCGTTATATGGAACAAAGCACCAAGCCTTTCTTGGCTACTATATAATGTAGTCTCTTCTTTTATGCAAAGGAGATCTCTCTTTTATAGAAGTAAAACTCTGTTGAAATTGAAAGGCAATTACTGAGACTTTGAGCTCAGATTGTTAATCATATATCTTTGTTTGAATGAGAAAGCAAGTCACTTTCAGACTTTGTGCTATTATAGCTTGTGTCATTTTAGGAGATTATTCTTATGTATGTCTTTTAAATGCATTCTTGTCCAATTAATGAAATAAGTAGAACTTGTGGAAGTAATCAAGAAGGTGTCCTGAAGCTAATTAAGGGAAGATTTTGTGCTGTCTACAATTGCCTTTAGTGTGTTTGTCTATTTTCTACTCCTGTGTAAAGGACTTTGGGATGACTTTGTGCCCTCATTGTCCTTCGTATTTCACTCTTGGGAAGTCAAGGTGGAGACTTTGAGCTACATCTCAGTCTGCTTGTTACTATGCCTTTTGTTATCAGTTACTTGTCACTACTTGAAAGAACTCCTGCCATTTCCTGCAAGACCACTTCTGAAAAAAGAGAAGTGCCTTCAGTGTCTTCACCAGGATTTCTCCTTTGCTTGTAAACATCATCTCTAAAAAAAGAGAAATGGATGGTGTTATCCTACCCCTGAGTGTTATTTTCTACTTATATATATAGTATATAGCTCCACATAGTTATAAGGGAATCTCCCCTTGATGAGAGGAGAGATTTGTCCCCTTTTGATGTGGTAAACCCACACATCGAGATGACTAATCTCCCTATGATGTGGTTAAAGAGACCTATTTTGCTCATTAGTTAGCTGGTGACAAAATATTCACCCAATAGTTTTTGGCGACTCCGCTGGGGAAGAACAAGTATTTTCAGTTCTTTTCCTTATCCATTTTCATATCGCTGGAGAATAACGTGAAGTAAGAAAGAACACTGCCAACTTCATGCCAATAGTTTTTGGTGACTCTGTTGGGGATGTTACATGCAGTCCAAAGCCTCAAGCCTCAGATTGAAGCAGTTCCTATCCTTATCCATTATATACTCTGGCAACTCTGGTCTGGGTCTTACCCATTATGATTATAGCCTTATCCATTTACTCTGTTGGGGATGTTACATGTAGTCTAAAGCCTCAAGCTTCAGATTGAAGCAGTCCCTATCTTTATTCATTTCCATTTTATATTCATTACCATTATCCATTTATAGCCTTATCCATTTTTGTTATATAATCTAATCTACAAACTAGATCCATTGGGAAAGAACAAGCAGTTTAAAGCCTCAAGCTTCAAGCTGAAGCATGGCCAGTTCTTTTCTATTTTGTTATACAATCTGGCAACTCCACGCTATACAAGAAGCCAGAGAGCCCAAGGTGTTGTTGACCCTATTTTTGGAGTTGGTGCAGTAGGAAAATTTTGATTCATTTCCTCCATAACCTCACCTTCAACGAACTAGGATCTCCCTCCTACCAATACCAGGTCACCACTACAAGGCAGAGCTTCTTTTTCTACTCTTAACAGAGCTTTACCTATCCATACTCCACCCAAATTTGTTATCCCCACTTTTCATAATCAAATCATGGTAGTTCAAGGACCATGGGGTAACTCTTTTAGCCCACTAAATTTAACTCCACCCCTACATGAGCTACCACACAATTCAAATAAGAATTTCTCCAAATTCTTTGGTGATGGGAGAGTTCATCTTGATGAATACATTACAGCTTTCAGCATAGCCTACAGTGTGATAGGCATGGAGTATGAGGATGTAGCAGTCAGGCTGTTTATGGAAACACTACAAGGCACTATTGCAGACTGTTTCTACCATCTGCAAGCTCAGTCACTAACTGACTGGGATACCCTCAAAGCCAAATTCAAAGCTAGGTTCAAGCCTACAGAAGATGTGCATGCCCTACATCCCAACTCACATAGATGAAGAAAGAGCCTCATGAACCTATGAGGGACTTCATAGCTAAGTTTGACAAGCTAAGAAATAGGATTCCTACCATTGCTCAGCCAACACCTGAGAATCTCAAATGTTTCTTCATTAACTCACAGCTGACTGAAGTGAGTTTTTTGCTAAGATGAGTTGGCCACATAGACCTTATTACTACTTAGGATTTGGCCACTGAGGTGGAATATGATCTCATCTTGGCAAGAAAGATAAGAAGTGACCCTAACAGAGGCAAATCTTCTTCATCTTCTGAGAAATTATCTATAGGCACCACTGATCAAATGGTGCAAAAGCTAGCAAATGAACTGCTAGCCTTGAAAAGACAAGTGGCCCAAGGTATGTCTGCTCTTCCTTATCATGATATGCCAAGGAAGACATTTAAAAACCAGTCATATCAAGGCAATGCTATCAAAAGTCAAGGGTAACCAAATCATATGCCTCCCTCACAGGGGAAACTTGCCATTGAAGCAGCACTAGCCAACTCAGTAGTTGGATATCTGGAAACAGAACATGATTTCTCTTTCCAATTTGAGTTTGATCAAGAAAATGACATTGATCTCTTTGCAACAGACCAAGAAGAATTGGTTGGTGACTCCAACATTAGTTTCTTGAATTACTAAGATGAACCCAAAAGTGAAGGTAAAGCAATGGATGGATCATACGCTATTTTCACATGGTCCAAGAATCAGTCAACCCAATAAGCTGATAGGGACAAAATAGGAGAAGGGTCTAAGTCTACAATTTCAATTTCTATGTGGGGAACCACTCTATCTTTCTATCCAAAAGACCCAGTGATTGTTAAAAAAATAAGTACTCTAAACATGCCTTCACCTTCAACTTCAATTTCGCAGATCAATTCTCCCCCTCCCAAAAACCAAAAGAATGAGCTCCCATCCTCTGTTTCTAGTTTATTTCAGACATTTGACATAATTGACCATATCAATAAAACCAAAATTCAAATGTCTGAATTTGAATTTCTACAATCCAACCCTGAGTAGTTGGACAGGTTGGTCGAGTGTGTGAAGAATAAAGCCATCTCTGCAGGACAAGATGTTAAGAAGGTAACTCATGATCCCCCAAGGAACATGTCCATCCCAAACAATCTTGTCATTACTCCTCCTACTGCCCTTGAGAAAATAGAGCCTTTCTATGTTTCCCTATTGATAAACGGTCACAAGATGAGCAATTACATCATTGATTTCAAAGCTTCAGACAATGTCATGCCTGCTAAAGTGGCATAATCTCTTGGTCTCACACTAACCAAGACATTTGGGAGATATTTCTCCATGGAGAACAAATAAGTGCCACTACTGGGACAAATCAAGGACATCCAATTTGCATTTGCCACCTTTCCAGAAAAGAGAATCAAGATCATAGTCCTAGTGGCAGACGTCCCAACCTCATACGGCATCCTTCTTAGATGAAATTTCTACAAGGATGTTGGAGGAAAATTGAGCATGGCCCTGTCTAAGACAAGGATCCTTATCAAAGGTGTCATGAAGAGGTTGCTCCTTAAAAAGGAGGCAAAATATGTTATCACTTAGACATCAACGCCTGAAGCTCAAATTCTATTTGAGTCTTCAAGAATGGGTAACTTTTTCCTGTCTATAAAGGATGTTTATGTTTCAATAGATGAAAGTCTTGTAGATGGCGATCCAGAAATTGATTCAAATAAAACATCAAAAGAATTGGTAGGGCACAATATAGATGAAAAAGGATCTTCCCTATCTAATGAAGAAAAATATGATAGAATAGCAATTTCTGATGATATTTTGATCTTGGAATTCGATGGCAGCAATTTCTCTACCGATGATAGAGTCGGGATTGTTCTAATATCTCCTTAAGGAGATATTTTTCCTTCATACAAATTGTAGTTCAGCAACACCAACAACACTGTCGAGTATGAATCTTAGTTACTCGAGTTGAAGGCAGCTCAAAACAGAGGTGTTAAACTCTTTCAAGCTAAAGGAAATGTTGCATTGATGGTTTGTTAGGTGAGGAATTTGTGTCAAACCAAGAACAAAAGATTGCACCATTATCACAATCTAGTATAATATCAAATTGAAAGTTTTCAAGCTTTCAATATTTTTGCAGTGCCTAGAGGGCCTCATAATCATGCAAATTCATTAGATGTCCCTGTAACCTTCATGGTTCCTCACCTTGATTTCAAAGATAATAGGTACACTATCAAATTGGTCCTTCGACCAAGTGTGTTTGATAATGCCAATCATTGGCAGGTATCTGATGGGGACAATCAAATCATGTGTTGGACTGAACTAGAAGAGCAACAAGCTATGGTAGTGGACCATACTGCTACATGCCAAAGTCAAAAAAAATAACTCTTCACCAAGAGAGCAAAGATTTATGGTTTTCATATTGGAGACCATGCCTTGCCATGGGGCAAGAAGAGAGAACCAAAAGGAGTGCACAGAAAATGTGATTCTTGGTGGAGAGTTCTATTCACCCATCACTGATTTTGGAGAGAAAATGGTTTCTTATTGGTTTATCAGCATGGAACACCATTTTCACTATTTCACAGTGGGCAGTATCTGAAGCGCTTCAATTCTTCAAGCATCAGATAAGATCATCTGTACATATGTATATTTGTATAGTCTTTAGTTCTATTTTGTGCTTTTCATTTTTGGCACCTTTCTTTTTTGGGTAGCATGACTCCATAGCCTAATGGCATACTTAAAGGCACTAGAGATTCTGGTTTCAACTCCCCTCAGCTATTTCAATATTTCAACTGAAAAAATTTCTCCAACTAGAGCCAGTTATTGTTCTCAAAATTTGTCACTTATTTTTAGGACAACATATGAACTATTTTGGTCCTATAGGCCAAAATTATCTCTTCCCTTCATAAATATTATTTTGAGCCTTCAAAATTCTTCATTATTTAATCTTTTTTAGCTAACAGACTCTGCAGGCTAATTTTTATGGACTCTACACGCTGATTTCTACAGACTTTGCAAGCTGATTTCTATGGACTCTGTAGGCTGATTTCTATGGAATGTGCAGGGTGATTTCTACACACTCTACAGGCTTATTTCTATGGACTCTATAAGCTCATTTCTATGGACTCCATAGGCTCATTTCTACAGACTTCATAGGTTGATTTCTATGGACTCCACAGGAAATAAACAAGTTCCCAACACTCAGGCAATTTCAAGGTTTGTTTAACACTGAGGTTCAACCAAAAGGTCCATCAGCAAGATTCAAACAAAGGAATGAACTGTTGAACCTTAAACCAAAATGATTCAAAAGGTTCAAAGGTTCAATGGGTTCAAAAGTTTAATTGCTTCAGCAAGTTCAACGGCTTCAAAAGACTTAATGAGAAGAAGAAGGCTTGAACCATTGAACCTTGAACCAAAATAGTTACCAAGTTCAACTGGTACAAAGGTTCAATGAGTGGTTGGTTCAAAGCAGTGGGTTTAAAGTGGTTGGTTCAAAGGCTTGAACCGTTGAATTGTTGAACCTTGAACCAAAATGGTTCAAAGGTTCAATGGTTCAAAGGTTCAACGAAGTTGGTTCACCGCAATAGGTTCAAGCAGTCAAGTAAATGAGCGAAACATAAGATTGAACTGTTGAACCATTAAACCAAAGTTGGTTCAATCGGTCGGTTCAATCGAACGGTTCAAAGGAGTGCCCCAAAGCCTGAAGGACAAGTGCCCTTGTAGAGGACACTTAAGAGCCAAAAGGACCCTCGCAACTTTTATGAAGGCAATCTTGGAGATCAAACAGCCCTTGTGGAGGGTAGGCGATGAGCAAAATGGACCATTTCAAAGGTTGAAAGGGTAGAAATTCCTTTAGAAAGATTTTTTGTGACAAAAATACTAAGGCAATTCCTTCAGACTTTTGTCTGAAGGAATAAGACTACCCGAAGACAGACCAAGAAGCCTGAAGGACCCCGAAGGGCAGGTACCCTTACGAGGTACTCTCGACCAAAGCTGAAGGGATTCCTCCCCTATGAAAAGGATCAAAACAAGAAAGCCAAAGGAATTGCCAAGGAGGGTGACGAGCCCGAAGACATCAAGATTAAGCACCATGAACTAGTTGTTGGGATCTAGACGTCTGGTGATGTTCCTGAAGCCATCAAATTCATGGCAATGAAATAATCGTTGATCTTTAAAGGCTTGAGCACGGACCTAAATACATTCAAAGGCCTGAAGGCTAAAAGGAAGAACCACTGAGAGAAGGCGCTGAAAGAGCTAGTAAAGTTGGGAATGTAGCCCTGAGAGCTCAAATTCAAGGAAGAGACAAAGTTGGAGAAAGACAAAAGTTAAAAACAAGCTCAAATCGCAACAGAAAGAGGGAAAAGCTAGAAATATCTGTGCAAAAGTTATTCCAGTAGGTGGAATAGTCCACCAAGCAGATATTTTGGCTTGTAAACATTGAAGGCATAACCTATTTATCTCCCTTGGAGTAAAGATGAAATGGATAGCTACACAGACATTAGGTGACAGACCACATGACTCAGGCCCTGGAGAAGACATTTAAGATGAATTGGCATGCCACAGTTAAGGCAGCCACCCTGTTGCAGCATGGCCCTCTTTGACTAAACTAAAAATGCATTCAAGGCATTAAATGCAGCATGGACTGTTCTATGGAACAAAGTGTCAAGCCTTTCTTGGCTAATATATAATGTAATCTCTTATTTTATGCAAAAGAGATCTCTCTGTTATAGAAGCAAAACTCTACTGAAATTGAAAGGTGATTACTGAGACTTTGAGCTCAGATTGTTAATTATATTTCTTTGTTTGAATGAGAAAGCAAGTTACTTTTAGACTTTGTGTTGTTATATCTTGTGTCATTTTAGGAGATTGTTCTTATGTCTATCTTCTAAATGCATTCTTGTCCAATTAATGAAATAAGCAGAACTTGTGGAAGTAATCAAGAGGGTGTCCTAAAGCTAATTGTGGAGAACTTTGTGATGTCTACAATTGCCTTTAGTGTGTTTGTCTATTTTCTATTCTTGTGTAAAGGACCTTGGGATGACTTTGTGCCCTCATTTTCTTTCATATTTCACTCTTTGTAGTTGAGGTGGAGACTTTGCACTACATCTCAGTTTGCTGATTACTAAGCCTTTTGTTACCAGTTACTTGTCACTACTTGAAAGAACTCCTGCTATTTCCTGCAAGACCACTTTTGAAAAAAGAGAAGTGCCTTCAGTGTCTTCACCAAGATTTCTCCTTTGCTTGTGAACATCATCTCTGAAAAAAGAGAGATGGATGGTGTTATCCTACCCCTGAGTGTTATTTTCTACTTATATATATATATATATATATATATATATATATATATATAGCTCCACATAGTTATAAAGGAACCTCCCCTTGATGAGAGGAGAGATTTGTCCCCTTTTGATGTGGTAAACCTGCATATTTGGATGACCAATATCCCTATGCTGTGGTTGAAGAGACCTATTTTGCTCATCAGTTAACTGGTGACATTTTTTTTTCACCCAACACAACTAACATCTAACAATTTTAGTTTCAATTCAGTACATTGCACATGATTTTACATTGTTATATCTATCTAGGCATACCCCTATTGATCTAACAATCTCTCAATACAAACATTATTATATCTAGAGATATCTTGTCAAATATCATTGCTATATCATGTATCTATGTAGCATAACACACTCGTAGGACTCTTTTATTTTGAGGGTAGTCATTGAAGGTTCAATCATTCCTACCCTCAAAAGAGGGGGTAATAAATAGGGGTTTTGTCATAGAGATCAAAGCTCCTAGTAGTCAAAATGACAACATTCAGATCACCTAATTTATAATCTAGAGGTCAAACTAGTCAAAACATAATAGAAAAATAGTGATAATTCTAGATCAACAATAAGTTTCAACAAAAGAAAACAATGTCAAAAATAGATATCAATGCCAAACACAAGGGTGTCCTTATTTTTGCACTCTTTTCCAAGTAGAAAAACACCTAATTTTTCCAATAATAGGTAAAAATTTTAGCTCAACTACAATTTTTACACATCTAAAACAGTCATCAAATTTGGCCCAGGAAAACAGAGCTAAGATTGGACTATAGCACCGGTGGTGCTACTATCTATTTCCAGCACTCCTATCCAAATAGAATAAACACCAAATTTTCTAAAAATAAATAGAAAGGTAAATTCAATTATAGTTTTGTCAGCTATAGTTCAAGCTAGAATCAATAGTTTTAGTACAGTTTTCTCAAAGAAACTAGATATAGGGGGCATCACACATGGCATGATGGCTCTCACTTCTAGCTTTAAATAGGGTAGTTGGTACAACTTTTAGATCAAAATCCATGTTCCAGATACCAGTGACTGGGGGAAATGTGTGTGGCACATTTGTTTTATTTCTTTCTGAGTTCAACATTACCCAAACATTCTCAATAGTTGCATGCCTTACTCCATCTGTAGGTGGTTGGCATCATTTTTGGTTTGGATTTCATACAAGCCTAACTTCCAAGTTCCTAAGTGGCTTTCACATAAGCTATATTCTCAGTTTTAGAGTGGCTTTGATACAATCCTAATCTCCATCTTTCAGAATGGCTAAGAGTGGCTTAGTTTCCAGCATACATTTGGTTATCCACGCTAGAATTGATAGATCATAATAGATTCATGGGCTTCAGTAGTCATCTCATATGACACAAATTCCATAATAGTATCAATTTATAGCTTCACTTTATGAGGCAATGATGGAGCCAAAGGACTAGCTATCCTTTATATTCTTGAGCCACCTATTCAAAGGTATTGGACACATAGTTTAGACATCAATTATCACATGCATAATCATCTAGCTTCACTCATTAGGTGATGATGGAGCCAAAGGGCCAGCCTTTGTATTCTTGATCTACTTTTTGGGGAATTGAGCACTCAGCTTTGTTATGATATAACTTTTGATACAACATCATCCAACACAATCCATCATTACTCAACCTTACCTAGGATCACAATAGGTTTTGTATTGGTTCACGTACCTAGTGAGGTTTATTCATTCCTTTCTCTTCCTTTTTCTTTTACTCAACTTTTGTATATTCTTGTTTTATATCACATATAATAAGAATTGATCTAATCTTTGTTTCATTTCACAAATTCACACTTACGCAATGTGCTCTCTATGCACTATTCAGCATTACTTAGCATCACACAAGCTTCATGGGCTTCACCTTTGTAGGTAAGTTTAGGTACTCTTTCTATTTTTTTCCCTTATCCTAGTATTTCACTTTGCAGCATCACTAGAATAAAGGGGGGCAAAATGTTGTCATATAAAATGTGAAATTTGGTTACTTGAGTATGGATAAAGACACCTAATCCATAGGTCCTCCTACTTACTTGCACAACCCTTTTAGGCTTTTATTTCACTAATTCCTAATCATCCACAGCCTTCCAGACTTAACCCTTACAAACCTAGGTATCTCTTTTAGGCCCAGATCCATCCCCCTAGGTCTCATTCCCTCTAGACAATAGTACCCAACTTGGATAGGAGCACTAAACCTAGGGTGTCTTGTTTTTGGCACTATTGTCCAAGTGCAATTTTGGTCCTAATGGTCATATTTTCTTGAATCCTTATCCTAATTCATGTCATCCTAACATGAATTCATTTAACCCATGATCATTAATTTCCCTATAAAAGGCCATTCAAAGTCCATTCAAAAGGTTGGCACTCATTTACAAGAGAGAAGCAAAAATATAACCAAGTACATTCAAACACTTTTCCCTATTCTCTGCATATAGCCTTTCAATGTTATTCCAAGCTTATTCAAACCCTTACACCAACCCCTATCCATATGAAATACACCTAGGTTCACATCTCGTTGCATTTTCATACATAATTACACTAAGCACCTCAATGGGAGAACAACATTAGCTTGATCCCTCCTCTAAGTATTGGTATCTAGGCAACATTCCCACACACAGGGTGTGAAGTGCATCCAACATATCCTTTACACACTAACCCCTTTTCTCTCTTTCTCAAGTTGCCATTCAAATTCAAGCACAAAGAACTCCTAAGGATTTGAAGATTAAAATAGACACATAATGAGCTTCATAGACTTTTGGGCTTCAATATTTCACTAACAGGGTAACACAGACCTACCGAGTAGAACTTAAAAAACTTAGATCACCTAGACAATAGTGTTGAAAAAGGACTATAGCACTGAACAATAGGGTGTCCAAATTTTAGCGCTCCTATCCAATCTAGAAATGAACTCTAGGATCCTGTTTATGATAGTCTCCCAAGCCTGCACAAAAAATTCTATACCCTGCAACATCTATCTCAGTAAGTTTCTAACTAAGTTTGATTTTCTCTCTATTATTACTATTTTAGAAAAGGTAAAAATATAATCTATTTACATAAATTAGTGGCTTAATTATTGCACATTATTTATTTATTTACCCTACTTAGACCCATTTATTTAATTAAGAACAAAACTCCATTTTTTTGAAAAATAATAAAACAACCATGTATTTTACTTGCATATTTACAACCATAGTTTACAACCATTTACCTTTAATGAGGTCTAGTGAGAACTACATCCTTATGTCATAGGTGTAGGCTTTGAAACCCTTTACTCTTGATATTTGAGTTGTAGGTCATCCTCTACTATATCTAAAAAATTCATTGGTCCTCAGTTGATCATCCAAGTATATGAAAAATATATTTGATTAACCTTATTTGAGTGTCAATCTATTAATAGAAAGAAGATAGTTCTAGGTCATCCTAGCCAGTGCATATAATCTCTATCTTTCTATATTAGTTTTCTTCATCTAGTACCTTTGTATAAGGGTAGGTCACTCTTAGTGGATGAGAGGGGTGAAAGGATGATTTGTACATGGCCACTACATAATAGAATACACTCCTCATTTTTTATACTATGTAGAGATCATACTTCTCACACAAGCATGCACACTCCTTTATCTTAAGTTTGCTCACAACCTTATGCATAAGTTTTGTGCCTACTTGTACACTTTCATGCAATGATCACCTCATATTTTAGCTTATGCACCTCACAACTCACAATCTTATGCACCTCATGGGCATCTATTCATGGACTCACAACTCTTTTGGGTCCTACCTTAGCATAACCACATGTCAGTGTGCCCTGTCTACATAATTCAAAATGTGGCCCAACTAATTTTTATCCACCAATTAACGATCCCAAGATCAAATGTCATTGAAGATAGCATGGACATTAACTATTCAAACCATTTTCAACTACCACGTCTAATAAGAGATTGATGTGCCTATTGTAATCACTTAAAATTGGTAATTAGATGTTAAGAGTGTCACTTGAGTTAACCTATCCCTAGGGTAGCCATGAACCTATCATTGAGCATTAGACTTACATTTCTAATCATTCAATATACCATAGTCATGTACAACCAGTTAAGACATAGTCCTAGAACTATCATCCTAGATCCTAATCCAAATTTCTTAGTAATTTTCCAAAAGGATATTAGTGTCATATTTGGGACACTAGAGCCACATGATGCTAGTGTACCCAATTGGGTGCTAATGTCCTTATCCCCAACTCTTCAAAATGGATAGTTTTTCAAACTTGTTCCCCTCTTAAGGTTAGCCTAAGCTCATTTTATTATCCATACAAGTAACAAAACCCTATAAATACAAGTCTAATCCACCTATATTGACTAGATGGGAAAGAGATGCAAAATCTATTCAAACCAAAGACAAAATTGTGAAAAGTTAAGGTATTTGATCCCTATTCTACCCTAATTTATGCATACTACCATCTACAATAACCCTAAGTCTATATTTCCAGCATTGTAAAGCTCAAGCACATTCAAGATATCCAAGGCCACTCTCATTCTAGCATTCACTTGCACATACATCAAACACTAGGTAGGAAAACTACATCAGACTTGATCCCTCCTCAAAGTATTGGTATGTAGGCAACTCTCTACATAACAAGGTATTGAGGATGTCCATTCCATCCTACTAACACATACGAAATTATTGCTTATGCCATACTTATAAGGAGATTAGGGTTTGTGCATCAAATCAATTTTTCTAGTTACAATACAGAGCTATAAGTTTCAGTCACGTAGGAATATAACATATAGATATAGGCACATGTTCTCCCTAAAAATAGGAACAATCTTGCAAAGGGGAAATTAATGCCACATTGAGGACACTACACATAGATGGTGTTATTGTCTAAACTGAACAATATTATCAAGTGAATATACAAATATCATAATCTTATTGATGACACATACTACTACCCAAATTTTATTTTTTAGAACCCATATCATCTGTAATAGTCAGTTTTTAGATAAATCTCTATTTATCCCTATTTTTTGTTATTTATAAAAAGTCAAACAAGGTCAAAATCACAACAAATTAGTACTTAATTATTGCATATTTATTTAACTTATTTAGACATCTCAACCCTTTAACCAAACATAAGAATTACACGTGTAAAACCCTAAAAGGTTAAATCATTTGGTGAGCCCATCTTACTTCTAGTATTACTTCAAACCCTAGCTTACATTCATCCAAATTTTGTGGAATAAATTTAGGGATGATTACTTCTAATTTTCTATTTTTTTAGACAACCTATTTAATTAAAATCAAATTCATATTAGGGTTTCAATTTATTTTACATCTAATTTAAACTATTGCAAAGAAACCCTAGATTCAAAAACCCTAACCCTAGACACACTGAGGGTTTGTATCCTTCTCTATTTATACTTAGATTTTATTCATAAAACTTATATTTTAGATTCATATATCTTCTAATTCATATAATCATGATCATAATGATAGAATAAATCAACCACTTTTTATTGCAAAGTTTAATACTTTCATTTGCATGCTTATTCCCTTTAATTCGAAATGAACTCAAAAAATACAAAAACACATATATAGATGTTGCTTTATATCAATTGAAATATATGTCATTTATCATAACATGTTATCTTTCTCTTATGTGGAATTCTATTAACAAGCAAATCCATACACACATAGAGCATTTAACACATAAGCTAACAACTATGTTTTAAGTTTCAATGTCATATCTTTTTCAGAGGAAAGAATATCCTTCTCCTCCTCATCTCCATGAAGGTGATATCTAATTTCCCTCTAACCAAGTATATGATGCCATTCCTCCATGATATGAGGTAGCCTATAACACTGTCACTAATCTCCCTACTCAACCTATTCACACCTCTTCCCTACAGGGTATGTGCCTACATATTCAATCAAAAACAACTAGGGTTTACACTCGTGAGACTCTACATGATCAAATTATCAGTATGATCAAGATAATTACAGGTTTACAAAATTAGAATCAACTATTACATGAAAAGATTATAACATTAGAAAAATAATTTGTAAGACAAAGGCATCTAGGGCACAATAGTGTAAATCATGTTTATACATCTTCGACTAGTCAATTTGTGGCAAACAATGTTACATATCAAAACACAAAATCACAACAAAGTACATCTATAACTAGTGATTCAAAAATAATTCAAAGGACAAATAAGATTTCAAGTGAGATACTAAGGGAAATGATTAAAGTTAAGTTGATTAACCTACCTCCTCTACACCAAATGGAGAGATCCAAATATTTTTGTGCATATCATAGAATGCATGGGCACCACATACATTCATGTTTAGCATTGAAAAGAAAAATAAAATAGATAGTGGATACAAATGACTCACATAATGACACATCATCCACATAACATATAATGGCACATCTACCAATTCAAAAGGGTTAAATTTAAAAATAGTACAATAATGGTTATCAAAGCATAACTCATAATAACAAAAGGTTCCAAAAGCACAATCACAACAAGAAATGGTACAATAAGCACATATAAATCAAGCAAAGCTACCTCTCCAAAAGGAGGCTCAACATTTAATATGGTATGGGTTTGGTCATAAGTATCTACAACAATATGATTATCATGGTCAAGGTTTGGGCAAACATGCCCAAGGCATCACTTCTCCTAATCTAACAGTTGATAATATTGGTCAACAAGGTTTGGGGTTTATTCAATATCTTGAGGCACATCAGTCAAAAATTCAATTTATCAAGGTAAAACATATAGATACATAGGAAATGTTACGTAAAGAATAATATCCTCAGTTACAAAGTCAAAATCATGCTCCACCAACAAGCATTCTAAAAACAAGTTTTCTAGCAAAAGAACTTCCACATCACCATATGTCTACAACAAACATAGTTTCAAAGGGAAAAATCACAATCAATATACCAAAGAATAATTTAGAAAGGTCAAATCCATAGTATGAGCTAGATCCTTCTAGCATTCTAGGTTATTATGATTTTGATGTTGAACAATATTATGATTCTAATGAGGAACAATACTCAAATTCTTACTACAACAACATTCAACTACAACATAGCAATCACACTATATGAGAGATTATCATTCCTATTTTTGACACAGGTCATGGTGATAGTGAGTCTCTTATGAGACTCATTGATTAGTATGGTTTTTACCCTTGTACATACTTCCTTCTCTTTCTCACTCCTTGTACATAGCTTATACTCAAAAAACAAAAATAATAATATAACATCATGTCAAAATACAAAAACATTCAATTATTTTAAAAATATAAAAATTTACAGATTATATGCATTGCTATGTTTACATTTCTACTACTTGTCAAATATTGCATATTGTTATCTATCCTAGTATAGCCAGTTTTATCATACACATATGCTTCACTTGTTCTTGTCAAGTGCTTATAGATTCTAGATAGGACTATAGTCCACTACACTGATCTAGACCAACTATCATCTACCCAATGGGGGCATTTACATTGATCTAGATTTATACATTTGATACATCTGCCTACTTGGGGGCATCTCATACACAGTTGCTACTACTAAGTTTTATCTTTACATACTATACATTATAGCTTATGCATTGATCTATCCTAATATTGATCATTGCTATTCATTGCTCAGATTTTGCCAACTATCACTAGTTAGACTCAATATATATACATCCTAACATCTACATAGATTTGTAATACATAATTATGTGTACTTTCATTTCTAGTTCCTAGATTAGACTTGATTGTGTTCCTATGCTTCTTACATCTTCGAGGGAATTTAAATATGCCATTGTTCATTAGATTCTATACCACTTCTCTATTTGTATACCTTGGACATGTGCCCATGTCCCTTATGTGTGCAATTTCATTCTTCTATATGCAGACATTTGAACTTGTCCTTCTCTGTGTCTCTACACCAAATTACTTGTTGTTTGCGTATGTGGACATTTGAACATGTCCTTGTATGTCTTCATTATCATATTTAGTGACATGTGCCCATGTCCCTTGTATTGTGGCCCCATAGATTATTTTTTATGTGCCTCATGTGCTTATATGTTTTCTTATTTATATGCTTCTACACCATGACACTTGTATTTACTTGTTACACACATAATAGTTTTCAATTCCATGAGAGATCTCATGTATCTACCTATCCTACTTGGGTGTCATGACAGACATCATGCCCCATCCCCCTAGGTAGATACTTAGATTTGTTTTTATACATCAATTACATCTATCTTGACACCCTTGTTTAATGTTAGATTACAACATACATCTTACTTTTCCTATTTATGCTCAAATACATTTACATTCTAATGTTATGTTTATACAATATATACTAACACATTTTGTATAGCTACTTCTTTAGAGGATGGTTCTTACACATGTTTCACAACTACCCTTAAAAGAGGGGGAATTAATAGGGATTTGTCACAGGGATTAGGCTCCTACATTGCTTTTCATAGATACATTTCAACACACAAGCTCAGTTTTAGAAATCAGATTCAGGAGAGACACTAAACAGAACAAAGACTCAAGAGTCAATTTAGATCACACAAAAATTAGACTAGGTAGTCATTAACACCCATATTGGGACACTATCACCACAGGGCACTACTATCTACTACATGGTGCTTAAGTCTAATAACCCCAACTTTAGGATAGTCTAAATCATTCAGACCATTATACTAGGTACAATACATATTTGCACAAATACAGTCACAAGTTTGGTAGTTATGTTTAGAATTAGCTCATACTCATTCATTTCAACTCAGATTCATACCAGTTACTTAGATTTAGGTGCATCATACATGGCATGATCACTCATACATTTAATTCAGTTACATAGATTCAAATATCACATACTTGATTTAGATTTAGTATACTTAAATACCATATTAGGGGCATGTACGTGACACATAGTTTCTATATACTCAGCTTCAAACAAGTTGATCAGATGAACTGTCAAACTCCATGTCATTCTCTATGATGTATACATTTTTTATCACATTCTGGGTTGTCACCAGATTCATGCCTTACTCCATCTATAGTTGTTGGCATTCCTGAGTGGCCCAGATCCACCTAATATACCTGAGTGGCTATGGATCCAAATACACAGTTAGATTACTCAACTAGATACTTTTAGCACTTTGCATAGTACAATAACAGATGCATCTACTTCACATAGGGGCAAAGATGGATTCATGGCCTACTTGAGTTCTTGAGCCACCTATATGAGAGGGTTTGACACTTACAGTCTTATCCAAGCTATTCACAGAGTTTAGGATCCACCAAGCAGGGGTGGGAAATGATGGAGTCAAAATCAAATTGAGTTTTTGAGCCACCCATATGAGGATTGATCAAGCCATTAACTCAGTTCAAGTTAATCAATGATATGATCACTATGCACATTCACACACAGAGGTTGCCACTAGGTTCATGCATCAGTTCATATACCTAATGAGGTGTATCTGTTCCTTTCCTCTCTCTTTACTCAACTTTACTTAGTCATTCAATTTCATTAGAGTCTTTTGCTTTTGATTTTCTCTTAAGTAAGGACTGGTTTTTGCATGTTTCATTATAGGACATTGTTTTAGATCATGTTTCACATACACAGACCCAGATTCACATACTTAAACTTAGATACATAGGCTTTACTTCTAAGGTATGTCTAGTTACGCTTATTTTTCCTTTATACTAGTCATTTCACTTTGTTGCTTTACTAACATAGGGGGGGTTGGGGGCGGGGGATGTAATCACCTAAAAGTGGTAATTGGATGTTAAGAATGTTGTTTGAGTTAACATATCCCTAGACTAGTCATAAACCTATCCTTAAGCATTAGACTTACATTTCTAGTCATTCAACAAACCATAGTTGCGTATAGCTAGTCAAGACACAGTCCTAGAATTGTCATCCCAGATCCCAATCCAACTTTCTCAATAGTATACCAAAAAGACATTATCACCACATTTGGGACACTACAACCACATGGTGTTAGGGTCCCCAATTGGGTGTTACTATTGTTAGCCCTAGCTCTTCCCAATAGATATTTTTCAAATGTATGCCCCTCCTAAGGTCAACCTAAGCTCATTTTCTTATCTTCACAAGCCATGAAACCCTATAAATACAAGTCTAATCCATCTTTATTGACTAGATGAAAAATAGATGCAAAAGCTATTCAAACAAGAGATAAAGTTGTTCAAAATTAAGGTATTTGATCCTTGTTCTACCCTGATTTTTGCATATTACCATTTACAACAACCCTAAGTCCATTTTTCAAGCATTTCAAAGCTCAAGAACATTCAAAGCATCCAAGGCCACTCTCATTCTAGTATTCACTTGCACATACATCAATCACTAGGTGGGATAACTACATCATACTTGATCTCTCCTCGAAGTATTGGTATGTAGGCAACTCTCTACACAACATGGTGTTGAGGATATCCAATCCATCCTACTAACACACATAAAATTATTATTTATGCCATACTTGTAAAGAGATTAGGTTTTGCACATCAAATTAAGTTTTTTAGGTATAATACAGAGCTACAGGTTTTGGTCATGCAGGAACAAAACATATAGACACAGGCACAGGTGATCCCCAAAAATAGGAACAATCCTATAAAGGGACATTGGTGCCATATTGAGGACACTACACATAGATGGTGCTACTATCCAAACTAGGTGCTACTGTCTAGTGAACAGACAAATACTGGAATCTTGTTGATGACACAGACTCCTACCTAGATCTCAAGTTTTAGAACCTAGATCATCCGTGTCAGTTAGTTTTTAGATAAGTATCTATTTATCCCTATTTTTTATTATTTATAGAAAGTCAAACAAGGTTAAAATCATAATAAATTAGTACTTAATTATTGCATATTTATTTAACTAATTTAGATATCTCAGTCCTTTAACCAAACATAAGAATTACACACGTAAAACCCTAAAAGGGTAAATCACCTATCAACATTCTTCTTAGTAGTTGTACATCAATGGTATATATATATATATATATATATATATATATATATATATATATATATATATATATATATATATATATATATATATATCATATGCATCTGGTTAAATTGAACAACATAGCCAAGTTAATGCCATTTACATAGTTGTAACACAGTTTCCTTGTTTCATGCATCTACTATGTATACATGCACTATAGACATTGTATTATGTGTTCCATATTCTTTTATTTATGAATAGAATTTGCATTTTCTATAAGTAAGAATTCCATTCCATTGAAAGTGTGTTTGATTATTTCATTTGAATACTCTTCATGCATTCACTTTGCACAACCATAACTCTATTGGCCCCTGCACACTCAGTCTTAGGCCTTGTGGTGCAGATCAAAGGGATCTAAAATGCTATGTGGTTGGAGTAAGAGCCCTTAAATGATGCTTTCCCTCTTCTATTCTTATATGGTATTTCAATGACAGTGATGATCTTCAAAGCTCTTATGGATTTATTTATAAATAATTATTCAAATATGGTTATTTTGGATAGATGAATATACTTATCAAATATTGTATTATTACTTGGAAAGATGAAATCATGCATTAATAATGATTTTTTTTTTGATAAGTACTGGTTTTGGTGGGACCCTTACCCTATATTAATAAAAGAGATTAAACTGCCATGGCCAAAGATGAACCAATTACAACAAACGGTCATAAGGCCACAAACAAAATAAATAGTATACCCATCTACCACTCGAACACTGACAACATAAACAATGCCATTGGTTAGTGGGAAAGTAATCTAAGAGATTAATTATCTTTCCCTTTTTAACTTTTTTATTTTTTTACCAGCTGCCACATTCCTTTTTCAGGATTCACCACAACAATTTGCTTGTCTGGATTCTAGAATTTTGAATTCATATTTTCAAACATCTCTTTGTCTGAATCTTAATTTTCAGACTCATGTCCTCTCTTCACTCCCCCTATTGGCTTTTTCAAGGGACTATTTTGTAAACTGTTTGTTGCCCCCTCATTAGAAACCACTTATTTTGCAGAAGTAGCTTGTTCTTATCCCTCTTTATCTCCCAAATCTACATTTTCATGTTTTTATGAATCTTCAAAACAATCTTCAACCACTACCATCAAATCTGGTGCACTCCATTTACTTGAGTTAGACTTCTCCCCCTTTTTCTTCCCTACTTAAAATTACCCATGAGGACAAGATGCATGAATATGACTTGATACTTTGTAATTACAATAACTAAATGCAATATTCTCATAATCTAGTGCTTGAACGTGAATAATTTTGCCATATTTCCAAATGACTTTTTCTGGAACCCCTTTGCTCAGATTAATCTCTACATAGATTCTAGTAAAAGTGCACAAGCCTGCAATAACTCTCTCATGATCATTCTTTATGAATGACCCAAAGCATTACTTATTTCCTCATAAGCATGCCAAAAATGCAAAGGTATATTAGGGAGATGAACCCATACTGGCATTTTTGTTATTGAGAGTGTGTCAGGATTAAACTCTGAAAACCAAGGAGTGATGAATAAACTTGCATTGCCCCAAAACCAAGGGTCTTCTGAGAAACATTTATGATAATATTTTTGATTGCAAAAGTGCACAATAAAAAATCCTTTAGAACACAAAAATGTTGCATTGATTTGACCATGTCTCATAAACCCATTGATATAATGGAGTCGATGAAGGCCATATGCCACATTAATAATGACGTTGTAAACATTTTAATCTGTTATTTAATTTAGATTATAAGAATAATTTTGAGTTGTACATTACTTTGGAATTAAACTATTGGACTAACAAAAGATGAAAGTTAATTTGTCTTAGTACATATTTAGATGTTGTTGCATTTGTACTTGCAAATTAATGAAAAATATGGAATCAATTATTGTATTTAGCCACTTATTGTGAAGGTTTGCTTTAACTTTAGAAATTTATGTAATCTAAATCATGAGAGTATTATTGGCACAATACAACTGTATACTTCATGAGGGAAGTCTACACACTTTGATTCTAGTATTAAACATGCATCATAATTTCAATATGAAAACATGTACTTTGCAAATAATTTCACGAATGAATTATTCATTACTAAATCAATACATGATAATACTATGGAAATAATTACATGGATAATATTAAAATGACATGTTTGAGTAATTATTTACTCTCATTAATGAAGATGAGGGAAGAATCAGTCAAAACACCACTTAGAGGATAACTTGAAGAAATAAATTACTTTAAAAAAATTGGCACATTTTTTGGTATCGAACTAGAAGATTCTTACATATTTTTAATTTCTCTAAGGCTCCTAAAAATAGAACATACAAGCATGGGAATATAGGTGATGTTGGAAAATTTGTTTGATTGTACAATTACGTTTAAGATATTTTACTTTTTATTTGATAGGGTAAAAATGCTTTTGAAACCGGAGTTATGAATAGGGACAATGAGGGTTTTGACATCTGGACCCACATCTAGGCACAACAAAGTGGGTAATGGATCCCCCTAACTTCTAAACATAATAGATTGGGCTTTAAGGCTCCCCCAATTAGTGACAAGAGAAGTAGAGGTACCCACTACCATGACATGACTAGAGAACATGAGAGTTTTAAGGATTCCCACAATTAGGGGTTTTAAGGATCCCGTAACCTGTAGGTACAACAAAGAGGGTTTGAAGGCTCCCTTAACCTTTAACCAGTGGAGTAAAGGTCCCATGACCAAAGCAAGATAATATAACATGAGGGTGTTGAAGGCTCCCTCAACCTTAAACAAGTAGAGTAAAGGTCCCATGACCAAAGCAAGACAAAAGAACATGAGGGTTTTAAGGATTCCCACAACCAGGGGTTTTAAAGGTCTCGTAACCTATAATACACAAAGTTGTTTAATAAATCTTGAAGGCCTGTAATCTTCTATCGTGACTTCTCTAAGGGCACTGCACACTAGAAGAATCACCAAAGAGGGAGATCTTTCACTAGCAGGTTCTTTCGCACAACCACCATACAAAAAAATAATAACAAGTGAGTTTATCTTCTCTCTAAGATTCACAACTTGGTAAAACATAGTAAAAAGCAAATTATAGAACAAAATTTCACCAAGAAAAGGAGGTATTCCACCTCCTAGGCCATTTGCATAGCTTCCACCTAGTTGAGTCACAACTAAAAGACTGATCTTCCCACAAAGACCACAATCTTTTTTACAAAACATAGTAGTGAGGGTTTTAAGGTACCCATGACCAGGAGTTTTGAGGATCTCGTAACCTTAACCAGGGGTTTTAAGGATCTCATAACCTTTAGAACATGAAGGTACTTCAAAAATAGTGAATTTTAAAGGGTAAACGCCCTTCATCATGTCATTTCTAAGGACACTATCAGATAGAAGACCTTCCAGAGAAGAAGGTCTTCTATCATCTGAGTCTTCTATCTCATCACTGCATAACTAAATCACAACGAGTGGGCTTTTCCTCCCACTAAGATTCATAATTTTTTCAGAGCAAAGCACATACTCCAAAGAGGTTTCATCCATAGCTGGTTTGAAATTGTGGGACCCTAGAACTTGATGGAACCATGGGTGGGATCCTCTAACATGCACCCTTAAACTGCAAAAAGAGGCAATAAAAAATCTTGATCCTCCCAAAACCAGCAAAAGGCCTTCTATAGAACTTAGATCTTTGAAAAAGACCAAAATAACCTTGACCAAATAAAATAAATAAAAACTTTCATTTACCAAGCAAGCAAGGAGGGTTAAAGCTTGGCTTCCTCTATTAGCCATGCCACTTAAAAGACTAGGGGGTGGGTTCCTCTAATACCCATCTCACCCCAGAGTAGGAGCCAGGGGTGGGATCCTCCATCATCCACCTAAAAAAAGAACCACAAGAAAGCAGCCATATCGTAGACAACCAACATACTAGTGGAGGACCAAATACCACCCTTGTTATGAGTGTTTCCTTGTCCATTCAAAGCACAAGACCAAACCCCATCGGATGGTTTGGACCTACCATCCCACCACCAGCAAAAATATAGGGCAACGTAGGGGGGCAGGGACTTACCAAGTCCAAAAAACCAAGAGTAGTGCAGGTCCACATTTGTCCTTAATCCAACTTGGTTTGTGGCACGAAAAGGGGAGTTCCTCCAAAGCCAATGCAATGACCATGAGTCCCCAAGAATGCTGCCAAAATGCTTACCAAGTTGTCGAACACTCTCAGCCAGACTTTTGCTTGCAGCCATCCAAAGGAGGGGCAGATGAAAGGTGTCATCCAACCCTGAATCCCAACCATTGCCATTAGTACATAAAAGAGCACTTCTGGGAGCTCCTCGTGCAGAGTAGTCCAGATGCCTCCTTTATTATGTGGATGAGATCTCCATCAATTTATGGAAAAGGACTGTGTAGCCATCATATTCCCCAACTGATGTCAGTCTTTGAGATCTGCTTTACAACCCCAATGCCAGACTAGCCACAAGACTCCTCCACTCCTGGTTGTTATCCTCATCATCATCCCCCCTTCTTCCTCCTCACCTGCAACTTCTTGCCCACACCCAATTTCAAAAAATCCTATTGTTGCCTTTGTCGTGGTTGCCATCATGAAAGGGTTTCAACTAGGTTAATTAGGTTTAAGATATTTTATGATAATATGCATTTTATCTATTTTATCTATGTGATTGTAACATAGTGTAGATCTTTGAAGTTGGATACCAACATCAAGATGTCTACATAATAAATTATTGTGACTGATGGACATATTTCTGTGATAAATAATATCATGTCCTTTTAAGCATGTTATAGATTGCTTGCAAAATAGTGAATTGGCCTACTTGGTAGAAAAATAAAATAAAGTACTTTATCTTTTGGGGATTGATAGAATTGGGTCAAAGTCAGGGAGCCAAGGAGAATACTCTGAGGCTAAGGTACTTCAAACAAACTATTTAAGTGACCAAGGAAAGTTATAGACTCTAGTGGTTATATGATTGAGGTGTTTTTTTAAGCATCTTGAAAGGAAGATAAGTTTGGAATGTTGGTAAAGTATATTTTGATGTGGAAGCACTCAAAGACGAGTAAATGCTAGTGACATCTAATGGTGAACATGACCTTGAGATGTGTCTAAATGACATATTTAAGAGGCACTTGAAAAAATGGTAAGTTTGTCAGGTGTGGTGATGTGGATTGGAGACGTGTCTGAGAATGACATATTTAAGAGGCACTTGAGAAAAGTGGTACTTGTGAGGTAATTGGTTATGGGGTTTCCATCATTGGATTTTTTCAGAGGGATCGATCATGATGCCCAACAAAATGGTAGAACCATTAGGGGCGATTAGTTCCATGCAACTAAAGAAGTACTATAAAGAGTGCCTTCTAGTTGCAACGTAGTGGTAGAACCATGGGTGCAATTAGTTCCATGCAAAAAAAAGAAGGATTTCAAAGAGTACTTTCTAGTTGCAATAGAGTGGTAGAACCATTGGGATGACTACTCCCATCAAGGAGAGTGGTTGTTAAAGGTCTAGGCATTCAAATAGGCCACCGTAATTATGGTGTGTTGTAGGGGCATTCATCAAGTAGATGTCCTAGGAGGCTTTAAGGTTGGAGAGTGTTAAACATCATGTGTTTAGGAGATCAACACAAGCATACCTTTGGAGGGTATACTATAACACTACATTGTTGTTTAGTATTGGATATAGTATAATAATATAATTTGTGTTAGAATTAATTAGTCTAACAACAAAAACATGAAGAGTGAAACATTCAAGATGCGTTGACACATATTACACACAATGTCACAATAAAGTGAACCTAATATTTAACATCACTTTCTAGTTTACTCAGCGGTTGAAATGATTGATTACCCATATATTTCAGTGAGATGGAATGGTGACTATTAAGACATTTGATGATGTACATTTGGTAAATTTTTGACATCAACTGCAAGATTGTACATTGATTAATTTTATATTTAAACTTAATAACAATCTTTGAGTCTCATATATAATAACTTATATTTTGCACAAGAGTTAAACAACCAACTTAATGAATAAATCATTTCAATTATACTTAATTTAATCATTAAAAAATATATTATTTGCTATGTTAAAATATTATTAAATAGTTGCGATAATATTATAACTACTTAAAAGAATATTTATTCTCTTAAAAAAATCTGTTTATGGGTTATAACGTACTAATAATGGGCCATGAATTAATGAATAATTCTTATGCACTCCATGTTACTTGGAGGCACACCATGAATAATCAAGCATTCCACCTGAAAAACCCGCCTTCCCCTCCCCTGACAACTCCATGTTACGTGGAGGCACACCAAATCCATTTGAGAAATGAGTAAACTACAAAGGTGAACTCAATAGCTCACATTGCGCAGAGCCTCAAGCGGCAATGCCCAACATTTGTGCCACGGCCATGGCAGAAGACCAGCCAAATTAAAGCGCAAGGAACGATGGGAACGTGTCTTCTAGACATCTCCTTATTTCCAAAATTCAAGAGCCCACTACCACCAAACAAACGCCCCACCACAAACCCTAAAAGCCGTTGCCAATTTTTACATATAAATTCAAACTGTCTATGGAAAACAATCCAAATTTCTTCGAAATCTTCAGAGAATTCAAAATCTGTAATTTGCCGTGCTACCAAAGATGTTAAATCTCGAAAACCCCGTTTGGAGAAACAGGTTAAATCTCGAAAACCCAGTTCGGAGAAATTATCTTTTAGTGGCGCTGTTGTGGAGGGTGCTGTGGGGTTTAGCCAGGGGCGAGACGAAGATGCCGACCGCTTGGTATGCCCCGGCTGCGGGGTTTTCATGCAGGACAAGGATCAGTATGCTCCTGGTTTTTATTTTCGCCCCGTCCAGAAAGCTGTGTTCGAAACCATAATAGCGGAAGAAGAAGACGATGATCTCTCAGAAGAGGAAGGGAACGGTGAGGAAGACCACCTGGATTCTGACAAGGACGAGGACGAGGAATTGGGAAAAATCATAAACGGATTTGAGCCCGCCGGACCGGGGTACGACCAATTCACTGAAGAAATCCCAAAGAAAAGGCTTTCAGAAAAGGACAAGAAGAAGAAAGTTAAGGCCGAGCGAAAGGACGAAGATATGGAAATGGAGGACGAATTCTTCGAAGTAGAAGATTTAAAAGAATTAACCGACGAAAAAGCTTTTAATGAATTCCAAGAAGAATGGAGAAAAAATCCTAAAGGGAAGGGTTTTAGAGAAGAAACCCCAAAGGTTAGGGCTTCAAAGAAGGGCAGGAAGAATAAAACTGTGGCCAAGGAAGCGACGCTCGAAACCCTAGTAGAAGAGGCAGAAGAAGTCGATGAAGATGAATTCTTTGAAGAAGAAGACTGGAGCAGAATCTCTAGAAGCAAGGATTTTAAAGAAGAAACCATAAAGGGAAGGGTTTCAGGGAAGAACGGGAAGAAACATGTTAAGGCCGAGCGGGAGGAAGAAGAAGACGATGATGAAATCTTCGGAGAAGAAGATGAAGACGGAGGAGTAAATGCGAAGGAAGAAGCCATCGACTGGGGCTGGTCGGATTTGCCGTCCGTGGTGGACGAGGAAGAAGAATGGAGAAAAAAACTCGAACGCGAAGGATTTGCTCCCGCCGGGCCGGGGTTTGGCAATGTCACAGAAGAAACGCTAAAAGCAAGGGCCTTGAAAAGGGAAATGATAAAGAAAGCTAGAGCCGAGCAAAAGGAACGGGAAGAAGGAGAAATGGTAGTGGTCTGCGCGCGGTGCCACTCTCTGAGATATTATGGTAACGTGAAGGACCAGAGTAGTGAGAATTTGCTGCCCGAATTTGATTTCGAATCTGCCATTGGCAGTCGACTGATGAAATCTAGCGGTGTTGGGCGGACTGTCGTGATCATGGTCGTCGACGTTGTGGATTTTGATGGTTCGTTCCCTCGGCGAGCTGCAATAATGTTGAATAATGCCTTGCGTAAGTCAAGAGGGCTTCGACTGGTTCTGGCGGCGACCAAGGCTGACCTGCTGCCGGGGCAGATTTCACCTGCCCGATTGGACAGGTGCAGCATATTTTTTCACAAGATTTTCAGACATTAGATTTTTCAAATAAGTAATTTCAATCAAAATTATTTGCCAAGTTTTCATATAAAATGCATATGAATTTTGCCAAATAAAATTTCATTCATTAGATTTATCCCTGGACAGGTGGGTTCGCATTCGGGCCCGGGCAGCAGGGGCACCAAAGTTGAGTGGGGCTTTTATGGTAAGTGCACACAGGGATTTGGGTGTGCGAAATTTGATTGCCCATATTAAGGAATTGGCTGGACCTAGAGGGAATGTGTGGGTTATTGGAGCTCAGAATGCAGGAAAATCCACTCTGATCAATGCAATTGGGAAGAAGGAAGCAGGCAAGGTCACCCATCTCACCGAGGCAGCAGTTCCGGGCACCACATTGGGTATTATGAGGATCGGGGGCATTTTGCCTGCCAAGGCTAAGCTTTATGACACTCCTGGACTGTTACATCCGTATCAGATGACCATGCGTTTGAACAGGGAGGAGCAAAAAATGACAGAGATTCGAAAGCAGTTGAAGCCTAGGACTTACAGAGTGAAAGTAAGTTTCCCCTTTACGATGATTCAGGCAGAAAATTTTAGTTTTTTTTCCTTAGTTTTTTCTTCCTCAAAAGATACTAATATTAGCCGAATGAAAATGGCAATTTGCTTCAGAATCCTCAAGTTTTTAAAATTATCATACAGGTTGTACAGCAAACAAAAAAAAAGATTGTTAAAACTTACATATAATGCACCCAAAAACCTGCATTGTTAAACACGGATGTTGTGGAAACCCCGAATCATTAAAAACTCCCAACTTTTTTGCTAAAATTGTATAAGATGAATTTAGCATTAAATAGATGCCAATTTTTTTTCCAAATAATATTGCACTTTCAAAATGAGTTGGATAGATTGATGCACGTATCTGAAATTTTAAGAAATGAGTGGTAATTAAAATTAGAGATAGTTTTAATGATTTTTTTATAACCTTTCTATCCTACATGTTGGTGCATAGAAGGATACCATACATTTTGGGTTTTCCATGGTCCCAGTTAAAAAGTGAGTTATTTTGAGTTGATTCGTATCTAGAATTTCAAGGATACTGATAAAACTCTTATTACGATAGTAAATATAGGAAGTTCTAAGTCCATATTATGTACTCAGACAAAGGATGTGAATTAAAAATAAAAAATAGAAACGATGTTGTTTTACTCATTTGATTATGATTTTTGGTACCACCACCTACATAACAATAAAAAACATGATAAATTTAAACTTGCTGTGAATGCATTGGAGTTCCACACCGGGTCTTGTGGTTTGTCCTTAATGGTTTAGACAACAGGGTAAATGAGATGAGACCAGGCAGCTGCAGTTGTAGCTGGAGATGGAAGAGGGCCTCCCTCCAACATTTTCTGCGCATTTAATTATGATAGTTGGTACGACCTACAGTATAACAATAAAAACATAATAAACTTAAACATGTTGTGCATGGATCGAAACTCCGCAATGGGTCTTGTGGCTTGTTGCTCATGGTAAAACTGACAGAAAAAAAGAGAAGGCCAGGCAGCTGCAGTTGTTGATGCAGATGGAGGAGAGCCTCTTTCCAACATTGTCTTTTGAGAATGGTTGCAGAACATGAGCTTCAGCTGATCTTTGCTTAGCTAACTTTAGTCGAATCTCATTTCCTTCCTTGCAATGCCAGAACTTGGGCTAAAGTCACTGTTATAGAATTAGATTCAGGGTTATATAACTAAATAGTCAGGATATGGATGGAAAATACAAGTGGATTATGACAATATGTGAAAACTTAAAGAGTATCTTCAATGGCCAGTTGGTATACACAAGAAATGTGCACTCTACAGGACAACCTCCATGGGAAATGTTAATGCACAAAGAAATAAAAATATCTCAATAAGGATCTGTGTTCTGCATTTTATTTAACTTTAATCGAAGGGAATGAGATGATTGTGGATGCCTTTGAAAAGTGCACACACGTTTGGCCAGTGTTGATTTAAACCCTGCTTCTAAGAGGAAGGAAACAAGGTTGGAATAATGTTAGTGTGGCTCAGCTCATCTCATCATTTCTGTCAATGTTAATTTTGAGCTTGAATTCCTTTCTGCAGCCAGTCTCAGATGATTTTGGAAGGAGGCCTTCTCCCAACTTCCATCTTTTAGATGTGGCCGCAGCTACACAATGCCCTCATCTTTTCTTCGTTGTTTGGACACTAGACCATAGGTAAGAATCGAGATCCAATGTGAAATTTCGATGCATGCACAACATGTTTATGTTTATTAAGTTTTTAAATTTTATTGTTTCGTTGCTGTTGGTACCAACTGTTACCATATGTTTTAACCTTTCAGGGTTTTACCAATGTAAATTCTAAGTTTGATTAAAGCACTGAGTTGTCTAAATTAGTGAAATAATATGCAATAAATAACCACTGATTTGTTACAGAATTTGACTTGCTTTGACTTTCTAAAAATAGTAATAAATATGTGCAAATAGAAACTTATCTGGGAAACAACTGTCATGGAAGATCTGGGTGCTGAAAACTGGGTTACGGACAGGTCTGAGTGTTGTCAACATGATCCCTAAGTTAGATCCCCTCTTGGACAGTGGAGCTCCATCTGGATAGCAGCGCCAAGTGGCTCTAGTGTCTTGAAAATGGCGCTAGTGTCCTCTTTGTAGGACTGTTCCTAAATCCTGGGAGCACTTGCGCTTGTGTTTTTGGGTTCTGTTGTTGTGCGCATGAAATTTGGAACTTTGTATTGTGCCTGTAACAGTGGATTTAAGTTGCAAACCCTAATCCTCTTTGCAAGTATGGCATGAGATGAAAATGTGTGTTTTTTAGTAGGATAGACTGGATGTCCTCAATAGCCCACTACGAAGAGAGTTACCTACATACCAATACTCCAAGGAGGGAGTAAGTTCGATGTAGTTCTCCCACCTAGTGCTTGGTGCAAGTGCAAGTGCAAGTGCAAGTGAATGCTATAATGGTAGTGGCTTTGAATGCCTTGAGTGTGCTTGAGATTGAAAATCTTTGAAATTTGGGCTTAGGGCAGTTTGTAATATCCCCTGTCAATAGGGAATCTAGAAAGACAAAAGCTCCGAACAAAGATACGATTTTTGCAGAATAAATTCAATTAAGCAAATAAACCACAGTAAATCTCTTAACTGGCAAATCACTAATCTTATTATTCTTCAGAGTGATTACAATAATGTATCTTTGGCATGCATATAAAGTAATACAAATATCGTCTCAAAACCTGATCTTTGCAAATTTGGAACGGCTCTCGGGTTGCTGTGTCAACAACACAGTCGCTGTCGTCGATCGATATATGGCCGACGTCGGTCTCTGTTGGTCGGCTACTCTTTCGACGTCGGTCTGCAGTCGGCCGATGTCGGGCACTGGGATGCCGATGTCGGTTCTTGTGTCCCCTGCAGTGCTGTCCGACTTGTCGCAGATCGGTACGGAATTGTACGGATCGGTACGGATTTCGTACAGAAGCAAGATAATATGCTGCGGTCTGTATTCTGGTCCCTGATCTCAAGATCTCTATCTGGACAATTTATTAAATCAAAACATAAGGAAATAATACCTGAAATCCCTGTGATAACTCTTGTGTGAAGTTATCTCCCAAACTTGTAAACCTCTGTGATAACTTCTGTATGAAGCTATCTCTCAAATCTGCAATAGATCAGCTGATATCTCACAACCTCTGAATTGCACACACTAAAGAGTGGACGTTCTCCAATGCAAAATGGAATCCTGGAACCCTTGGCTCAGTCTTCACAGAAGAATTCTTCAATATCAAAATCAATAATCAATGAATAATTTAATAATTATTCAACTCTCTCCCCATGAGAAACCCTTATACCCTCAAAAAGATGTGCTTGCCCTAATTAGGGTTTTTGAAATTAGAATTAGGGTTTCCTAATTAAAAATAGGCCAAATAATTAATATTTGATTAAATCAATCAAATATTAATATCTCCTTCAATACATGTCGGATCCTTGAACCGACTGAAGCTGGTGAATCAGGGAGTAATTCTGCACATGACCATACCAAAATAAAGGTGCTCCGATGTGTGTCAGAAGTCCCTAAATAATAGGAGCTCAGGCAAACGTGTCTGAAAGAGCCCGAATGAAAGCCAACTGTAAGAATTTTGCTAATCGAAGCCAAGCCAAGCTCCATCATAACCCTCTATTCATCCTATCAGCGTATGAGGGTCGCATAATAGGCTAACCATCAACTCTGACGATGTCCACTAAAAAAGGGGACATGACAATCCGCCCCTCTTGAAATTGCTTGCCCCCAAGCAATTGCGAAACAATAAAGCACTCGATCCACCTGGATCCCAAGGAAAAGGTTGTGTAACATCCTTCATGTCACCAATCAACCCCTGTGAAGAAGTCATTAGCATCAACAACATCAAAAGTACAAAAATCAACAACTGAAAAACTGCACTCAACACCCAAACAACTGACGTCACTGACAACATTATCTGTAGACCCACTGTAGATGCCGATAGAAGAACCCACTATGTGGAACTCAAGCCAACTAAAATATCGACTTTGTCAAAACTCAAGTCCCTGTCTAATTGACACTCACACCCAACTGTACCATGGATATGACAACCATAGGTACCTGAGTTACTGACACCAAATCTAATCTCTGATAAACTGTCATTGGTGTGATGATACTGCAAGCTGTGTAACTTGCAACTACCAATTCCATCTACAAAAGATGGTGCCAATCCATCCCATAATGGATGGTAAGAAACTGGAGCCGATCTACACCTGTGTGAAATCAAATCTTCTATCTCTAGATCAAAAGAAGAATAATGAGCATACCTCATCGTATAATGTCGGTAGGAACCCCCAAACTCTGCTACTGGCTCACCATCACTGAACTGGGAATCAACAAATGGCTCCAATCTCTGACTCCAAGTGGCTGTAGGTTGGATAAGACCTTGTGCAATCTGCTCAACAAACCCCACCTCAAAATCCCTGTGAGGTAGCATAGTAGAAAGGATCACTATAATCTCTTCACCCAATCTGCTAATATCACCAGTACCTCGGATGAGAACACCTTTCGTCACCTTATGCGAGTCCAGACGAACACCTGCACTATCCAACAAATACTCCATGAATGATTCAGTGCAGTAAAAATTATATGAGGAAGCATCAACATACTCCCCCACACACCACAACTGATCCCTCTGTAAAGGTAGCACAACCAACTGTACCCCACTGTCATCTGTGTGAGAAGAATCAATTTGGAAACTCAACTCTACTGGTATCCCAAACTCGTCAAGACCAAGTACTCCCAAATCCTGGATATGTGTGTTGGCCCCAACAACATGTTCCTCAGCAACAACTGCAGGAACGTACTCACCACCAACACTCAGTGTACTAACCTCTGAGTACACCTCCACACTCTGAATGCCAGCATCGGACTCATCCTCATCTAACTCCGAAGAAGCTGCTGCTGAAACTATCTCATCCTCACAATGTCCAGCGCCCTCGTCCTCTGCAACTAACTGAGAGTCCAAATCCCCATGACTAAGCTCATCCACATGTCTCTCAAAATCCGAGTGAGCCACCTTCATTGCCTTCATCTTAGGCTCTGAAGCCTCTGCCTCCGACTCCTCCGAACTATCCTGCTGTTCGAAATCTTTTGATTTCGAATCCTCACAATATGCCCATATTACACGATTTGCCTTGCCTTTAGGCCTCAAAAGACAATCGTGATTGGCATCATATGGACCTTTGCAGTATAAGCAAAGCTTTTTCCTGCGTAGACCGTTAAGAACCTCTCGATCCAAAGTTGGTGCTGCTGGGTTGGCTTTTGAATCATTCTTAACAAACGTAGGCCGTGTAGGCCTATCAGCTATCTTGGAATGGGTCCGCCGTAGTCTCTGATTAACAGTAGCACTCCTGTTATCCCCTTGCTCCCCATTCTGTCGAACAGGTGTGTTCATCCTCTCTACCATAGTAGTGAGTGCCTGTAGTGCCTGAATCATCTGTTGCTGGCCTGTAGCCATAACCCGAAAAAATTCTTTGGTGTCCTGATTACTTGAAGTAATCATGGTTACTTAGCTGATTCAATGACCAAGCTACCCAAACTACCCAACATGATGGCAGAATTAAGCTCTGGTCTACCCAACAGGATGGCAGGAATTTGGCTCTGATACCACTGTAATATCCCCTGTCAATAGGGAATCTAAAAAGACAAAAGCTCCGAACAAAGATACGATTTTTGTAGAATAAATTCAATTAAGCAAATAAATCACAGTAAATCTCTTAACTGGCAAATCACTAATCTTATTATTCTTCAGAATGATTACAATAATGTATCTCTGCATGCATATAAAGTAATACAAATATCGTCTCAAAACCTGATCTTTGCAAATTTGGAACGGCTCTCGGGTTGCTGTGTCAACAACACAGTCGCCGTCGTCGGTCGATATACGGCCGACGTCGGTCTCTGTTGGTTGGCTACTCTGCCGACGTCGGTCTGCAGTCGGCCGATGTCGGTCACTGGGATGCCGATGTCGGTTCCTGTGTCCCCTGTAGCGCTGTCCGACCTGTCGCAGATTGGTACGAAATTGTACGGATCGGTACGGATTTCGTACAGAAGCAAGATAATATGCTACGGTCTGTATTCTGGTCCCTGATCTCAAGATCTCTATCTGGACAATTTATTAAATCAAAACATAAGAAAATAAATACCTGAAATCCTTGTGATAACTCTTGTGTGAAGTTATCTCCCAAACCTGTAAACCTCTGTGATAACTTTTGTATGAAGCTATCTCTCAAATCGTCAATAGATCAGTTGATATCTCACAACCTTTGAATCGCACACACTGAAGAGTGGACGTTCTCCAATGCAAAATGGAATCTTGGAACCCTTGGCTCAGTCTTCACAGAAGAATTCTTCAATATCAAAATCAATAATCAATGAATAATTTAATAATTATTCAACTCTCTCCCCATGAGAAACCCTTATAGCCTCAAAAAGATGTGCTTGCCCTAATTAGGGTTTTTGAAATTAGAATTAGGGTTTCCTAATTAAAAATAGGCCAAATAATTAATATTTGATTAAATCAATCAAATATTAATATCTCCCTCAATACATGTCGGATCCTCGAACTGACTGAAGCTGGCGAATCAGGGAGTAATTCTGCACATGACCATACCAAAATAAAGGTGCTCCGCTGTGTGTCAGAAGTCCCTAAATAATAGGAGCTCAGGCAAACGTGTTCGAAAGAGCCCGAATGAAAGCCAACTGTAAGAATTCTGCTAATCGAAGCCAAGCCAAGCTCCATCATGACCCTCTATTCATCCTATCAGCGTATGAGGGTCACATAATAGGCTAACCATCAACTCTGACGATGTCCACTAAAAAAGGGGACATGACACAGTCGTAGATGGTAGTATGCAGAAGTAGGACAGAATAGGGATTAATAACCTTGATTTTGCCCAACTTATTTCTTGTTTGAATAGGTTTTTTGCATCTATTTTCCATCTAGTGGATAGAGGTCTAATAGTCTTGTATTTATAGTGTTTCGTAGCTTGTGCAGATAATAAAATGTGCTTAGGCCGATCTTAAGAGGGGTACATGTTTGAAAATATATCTGTTTGGGAGAGTTAGGCAAGGGACACTAGTGCCATGTGGCTGTGGCATCCTTAATGTGGTGCTAGTGTCTAGCTGGAAGGCTGCTGGGCACAAAGGGCCAGGATCTGGGAATGCAGGTCTGAGACTGTATTTTGACTAATTGGAGATGTCTGTGGTCCGCACAATGGCTGGAAAAGTGTGATAAAGGCTCTAGGATAGGTTTAGGGCTAAGGTAGGAATAGGTTGTCTCAAGCAACACTCTTAGCATCTAAATGCCACTTTTAAGTGATTACACCATAACATGAATATTTATTTTTAAATTCGGTTAAAAGTACAAAGTTAGGGTTGGTATAGTTTATACTGCATTAAGATCTTTATTTTTGATATTCTGGCTACGCATTAACCCAGCTAAATTTGGTTTTGTACTGTGGAAAACTTAAAATGTGTGTATCTTCTATTCACCTCTATATAGTACAGGAAAGGTATCTTAAAAAAAATCATGAAAACAAACATTTAGTCTAATTACCATTTCTCTTAACTTATATGATATCACATCTATGATCTATCTATTGGAGTATTCAACCTCATTTTTTTTTTAACATGCACCAAGTCCAACATGGAATTAACAGGTTCAGATATTAAGGATCTTGGTGTATTAAACACAAACCCCAGAGTGAACCTGTATATGTAACCTATTATTTGTGAAATGGCATTGAACTGCTCCAAACTGGCTGTCAATCTTGTATAGAAATGGCTGAAGAGAATTTCTTAAGAAAGGAAACTGAATTTATATCAGATACTTTTAAGTTTTTTTAGAACCTTCTAGAGTAAAACCGAATCTACAAGATTGGAGCTAGGTTATCTTTCCAGATGTGATACAGGTGCTGTATTAAAACTCTGCCAAACCTGCGTGCATGTGTTACTGGTGCATTATTGCAGCATTGCATTTGCAAATTAGTAAAAATGGAGCTTGAAAGTTGAGGGAGACATAGCCACAATTGATTTCTAGATTGACCCTATTGTTCACCCTATTTATCCAATTTTTGTGTTTAGTCATCAGTAGAACATGGTGTTTGTGCATATGACACTTAAAAAGAAAAAGGATAATAACATTAATATTTGGCTGTGGGACAATCGTGGAGACCTGATTGAACATTTAGGATTACAGGAACTTGGTCCTGGAGACATGATTTGTGCAATTGTTGTAGCACCATTGGCGATACATTTGTGTGTTTTGTGATTCCATTTATCTGTTTAGCTTCATGTTTAACACCTATCTATTGGCATGACTCTCCACATCAATAGCATCCTGGAACAAACCCTTGGGGATCTCATTGGGTTCTGTGCAGAAGGTGGAAGTGTCCTGTAACAAACTCCTTGGGGAGCACCTTGGTGCAAGGTGCACAACATTTGGTTCACTACCCACTAAAGTTCGTTACCCTTTTATATTCTGTGCTCATAACTCCTATGATGAACAAAACTAATTCCCGTGGGACAAAAGTCACAAAACAGAACATGAACTGAATATCTTCGATAGCTCCACTTCATCATTTGTTTGGTGTCAGCAAAAATGCAGAAAGAATACCTCTTCATGAGGCATTTGCAAAAGCAGATATGATTCTCCTTGACAAATCTATTCAGTTTAAATTTTGTATTCATGGTTTGCAAACAGATTGCAGCCCATTGTGGAATGTTGTTTGTGAAATATGGTATCCACCTGTACTTCTGCATCCTACATGCAGATCAATATGGTATTACCACATCCATGGGTGTTATCCAATTCCAAAATAGTGCACATACAACATGCTTCCTTTTTTGATAGGCCCGTGTCTTCTGCCTTGACAGTAGCAAATGTGTGTTTGTAGGGGACCAAATATTTATCTCCCTATCTATTACAAACTGAAAATATTCAGGACTGTGTAGTTTCTTATGCAGCCATTTTGATCATGAATTGAAGTTGACTCCAATTTATCATTTTATAAATTTACCTGTGTGTGCATTTGACCCTTATGCATTTGTACAACATAAATTTGATGTCAATGGCAACAGGGCCATCGTGTCAAGTTAGCTCTGGAGGAATTTGCAGTGTGAGATAATTTGGAGGCACTGCAAGAGTCAAATGTGTAAATATCTGTTGACTGAATTGAAAAACCAATATCCTGTTTGGATGTAGTGCAAATCAACCATCTGGGAGAAAATACATGTCTCTAATTCATTATGGGCCATCTATATGGCTTGGTTGGGTCTTAGGATTTCTGGTGGCAGCCTTGTACTAAATATAAATGAATTTTGCAGGGCTTGCAGATGGCACAGTCAATTCCAAATATGACTATATTTAAATTCATTGTGTTGCTTTGAATCTCTAGTTTTTCTGCAGCAAAAATGTAAATATTTGTGGAAGTAAAATATGAAGCTTCTTTGTAACCGTGTTTGTCGAATCTAGATTGAGGAGCTCCCTACATCTTTTGAACAAGCTTCCATTGCATAGATGCAAAAAGTGGAGGTTGAGACAAGTTCCTTATGTGAAACTTCTGGGATCAACTCTCCCCATAAATAGTTGACAGCACATTCTTTTGGGTATTGTTTATGTGATGCATTAAAGTGGTAGAATGATGATACATTAAAGGGGTAGAATGATGAAAGCCTGAGTCATATGGTGCATCAAAGGCCTTCACAGTTTAAAACTGTATGAAGAGTCTCATTGTTAACGTTCAGTTAAGGTTCCACTCATTTTAAGTCCATTTGAGACTACTCTATTGAAATTGAAATCTTAATGCCTTATAAATATTACCTCAGTCAACAGTTTTTCCATGGTGGACTCCTCAAGCACATCATTGAATTTAAAAATCTTATTAATTAGCTCAAGTTCCCTTGTTTTAACGTTTTTTGAGGTCTTCCATGCAGAAACTGCCTCTCTGATACCATAATGTAACAGTACAATTAATTGCAGAAACAATATATTCTGTAGGATCTGTAGTCAGAACCAAACTAGCCCGGGAGCTGACTTTGCTCGGTAGGGACTCTTTGAAGTTAACGTTGGGTCTCAAGTCTTATAATATGTGGATATATGGATAATGGGAGCTTTTCTCTTTTTCACTGCATGTTACTTTGTTGGAGAATTTGCACAACATTTTAATTACACATTATGACATCAAGAAGATGCCCTCAGGAATCTATTAGATGCTTCCTCTGGCAAGTTTCTTCTATCCATTCCAATTATCTATACTGTTTGGTAGTAACCTTCGCACACAGTGGAAGAACTAGAAGTTTAAATTATTCTCTCTTTGCTTGTTACTCTCAAGGTACCGTGCTTTAATAATTTTAACATTTCAAATGTTATCGATTTATTATTCTCAAAAACATCATCATAACAAGCATACATATGATTTCAAATGCATATGATACGTTCACCAGAAAATGGCCAGAAGAGGGCTGGCGCCCTTTTGCTTACTGACTAGAAAATGCCACAACTGGGGTATCTAATCCACAGAACTTGCATCTTATCTCATCTGCCTGTTTAAACGGAGCTTGCCCATCAAGTTTTGAACCTTTGCACACAGTGGAAGAAATATTAATTTTAATTATTCCCTCTTTGCTTGTTACTCTCAATGTACCGTGCCGCAATAAATTTTAACATTTCAAATGTTATCAATTTATTATTCTGAAAACCATCATCATAACAAGCAAAAATATGATTTCACAGGCATATAATACCTTCGTCAGAAAACGGCCAGAAGAGGGCTGGCGCCCTTTTGCTTGCTGATTAGAAAATGCCACAACTGAGGGGTATCTAATCCACAGAACTTGCATCTTATCTCATCTGCCTGCTTAAATGGAGCTTGCCCGTCAAGTTTTGAACCTCAATTGTAATAATTACCATAAGTTCTTTGGCTAACCATTAGACTGCGGCCTGACTGACTTGAATATATCGGTGACATTTAGATACAAGGAATTATAAAACAACCCTAAATAGATTTGAATCTCTAGTGAATAGATGATATTTGTTTTCTTCCTTGAGACCATTTAATGCCAGAAAGAATTACACCAAAAACCACAAACCGTTTATACTGTTGAGCATATGCAACAAAGTCCTGTCTTTGGAACTGATAACAAAGAATGTTTTGACTAGAAATGCAAATATGCTGGAGTTATGATACTAATAAAAATAGAGAAATGTAGTCAGTATGTTGTAATTTTTGAATTCTGATTCTTACATCTTGATTTTTATATTTCATATGATATGATTTGTGTTCCTTTATGATATTGTTAAGTATGACATACTTCATTTGCAGGTGGGCCAAGCCATACACATAGGAGGCTTGATAAGACTTGATGTAGATCAAGCTTCAGTGGAAACAATCTATGTAACCATTTGGGTTTCTGTTCATGTATCCTTGCATTTGGGGAAAGTGGAGACTGCAAATGACATAAAAGAAAAACATTTTGGAGTTAGGTTGCAGGTATATTACATGCGACCTGGTTAAATGCTATCTTTTGATTCAAAAGAGTTATGTCTTTTAAAGTTCATTATCTTCTATTTCTCTATAATCTCATGTATATGTCCATTCTTTGACGTGCCAAAAAGTTATGATCGCAATATATATATATATATATATACACACACATATATTTTGCCATTAAAACTTTTTGGCATGTTAAAGACAGCATACTATTGTCTTGTTAGACCATCCGAAAGTTAAATTATTTGATTGTGCAGCCTCCCATCGGAGAAGAAAGAGTACGACAGCTTGGTGAATGGAAGCAAAACAAAATAAAAGTTTCGGGAAATAGCTGGGATGTAAATTCTGTAGACGTAGCTGCCGCAGGTATTGGTTGGTTTTCATTGGGCCTTAAAGGTGATGCAAGTTTAAGTGTATGGACGTATGATGGAGTAGATATTACAGTACGAGAACCATTGGTGCTTGATAGGGCACCTTCATTGGAAAGGCCAGGATTTTTACTCTCTAAGGCAGTAACTGAGGCAATTAGTGAGAAGTCCAAGATAAATTCAAATGATTCAAATCAACGGAAAAAGAAAAAATCAAAAACAGGGAACATTGACGATTTAAGAATAGAAATGCTGCTAGAAGAAGAATTAGCTAATGCTTAAATCCAATCATTGATGTCTATTTGAATGAAATGTTCAGTAAGTAGGAGTAGTATATCTTTTAATTCCTTTTGGTGGTTTGTTGATATAAATTGGTGCATTATTGTATCACACACCCATATAAAATTCTCCCTATGAAACCCTGACAATCTTACATGGCCCCTCGTGACATTTCAAGTTCCTCCCGCACCCTTAAATAACGACTTCTGTAGCAATATTTTCAAGCTATCCTTTGTCCACCAGAGACTCATAGAAAGCTTAAAATAAATTTTGTAAGGTGAATATGGAGCTTGTTCATTTTAATGCATTGCTCAATCAAAGCTACATGCGAGGGTCATAAGCAATTTGTAGGAGTCAAAATAGTTAAAACTCAAAAGAACCGAAGTGGTTTTGGTTGTGCTTTACAAAGTGTTTGACCTAATTCATGTTTGATTTAAAATATGAATAAACTAACTTCAATTAAATAGAGCTAAGCATACAAGCATAGAATTTAGATCTATTTAATAGGTTGAACTCAAGTAATAATGACAAACACAACAAATGAAATTAGGCCATGTAAGGTAAATATAAGAGGCTAAGGAATGCTCCCTTTGATTGTAGTTCTTGAATTTTGAATCTGTAAAATGATTGTGTAGACTGTCTAGATCTTGCACTTGAAATCTAGAACTTTTTTTGGGCAGACACGACTAGGTTAGAATCATGTTCGTTGGGTTTATCTATGTGCTATTGCGTCTAACTTGCAAAGGGTTTTGTAGATTGATTTTTTGTCATTAGTGCACCCTCTTGTGTGATGTTCTCATATTACCATTTCATTGTTTTGTTGGGCAGAATATGCAGAATTGATGTTCTTCAAATTTGACTTAGCTTGACGCTTCAAAACAAACAGATAGTTATGTAGTTGGGTAACCATTGAAGTGGTGTTGCAAAATACATATATCATATGTTCAGAGTTAGACTTCAATGTTGTTTAGTTTAGTGTGTGGATAAAATAGCTCGAGGGTTTTGAATTCTCTCTTCCCTAGAAGTAATAAATGCAGTGATATGCAAGCTAATAACCTTCCTTTAGCAGAAGGGAAATGATGAGATATCAACAGCTCTATTGTGTGTAAGATGTGACTTGAAGTTAATTGCCTTTCTTTTGCACAAGAGAAATGATGATAAATCAACAACTCTATTGCAAGTGTGGAAGATGCGACTTGCTGAATCTCAACTTGAAGTAGGAGGAAGGATATTTTGATGTTTGGCTCTAGGATAGACTTTTGATGTGTGTTTTTTTTAAAATAGCTTTACATGACCTTGCATATATACATTGATTAAGGGCAAGTTACAACACTTCAATTGATTTTAGAATTTACAAGGGGTGAGGTTAAAGGTGCACAATCAATGGCAACAATGAAAAGGGTCCACAAGACTAAAAGAGGTAGAGACATGTAGGGCACATGTTTGATTTAGATGGACGTGTGTAGAGTGTGGGTTTAACTTGAAGATGACACATGCTTTGTTTTTGAGGCAAAGTATGATAACAAGGCGTACATAATCCAATGATGTTAATAATTGATTTTTTTTGTGTAGAACCGATCTAGTGTATATCAAACAAGAATCCTAGAATATAACTTGGTCATAAGTGATTCATTATGTTGAGAACCAATACAACATACAAAAAAAGCCTTGATTTGTTTTGATGGATCCGCGTTGCTACTAAAATGATGTAAACATAGGCATTCAAAACAAAAGAGATGGGTGGACAAAAACTTCTATATCCAAAGGGTTTTGTAATATGTCATAATATGAAACCACATGGAAAGGTTTGTTAGATGCTTTAGGTAGTTATGAAATTTGCATTATTATGTCATTGAGGAGTAGTTGTATTTGGATTATTGTGTGCACCATTGTGTGTATGATTAGCATTGATATGTGTGTGTGTGTGTGTAGTAATATGTGCCATCTTATGATTATCATTAGCTGAATGGGAGTCATTATTGGTGTTTTGATCATGTCCAAGATCAAGAGATGTAATATATGGATGTGTTTTTGGATGCACATTAGTCATTGGATTGATAGGAGAAACCATAGAAGACTTAGATTGCATAGCATTAAGATTAATAATAGGTGGAGACATAAGAGGATTAGTATCATGAGAAGCACTAGGCCCATCACTTGATGTAGAGATAGTAGAACCATTTAATGGATATGTCATTATTACAATTAGTGTGATTTGTGCCTCAAATTGGGTTGGAATTGCGTTAGAAATTGATGGATTTTGTTGTTTTTACATCAAAATTTTGAGGAAATCATGTTTATTTTTGCAGCACAAATTTAATGACTATAAATTTTTTTGCACTTTATTTTCACTATTCATACACATATTTATCAGCGATTGACAATTTCTCTTGCAGGGCTTATTGGAGTGCATGTCTTAAGGAGTGCACTAGGAGAGGGGTGGGGTTAGTCTGTGTTGTTGGGGGAGAGATTTTTATGTTATTTCGTTACACCTACTTATCTTCAACATCATGCCCTCAAATATGACTTGATGTAGAGATAGTAGAACAATTTAATGGATATGTCATTATTACAATTAGTGTGATTTGTGCCTCAAATTGGGTTGGAATTGCGTTAGAAATTGATGGATTTTGTTGTTTTTACATCAAAATTTTGAGGAAATCATGTTCATTTTTGTAGCACAAATTAATGTGAGTATAAATTTTTTTGAACCTTATTTTCAGTATTCATACACTTATATTTATCAGCGACTGACAATTTCTCTTGTAGGACTTATTGGAGTGCATGTCTTAAAAGGAGTGCACTAGGAGAGGGGTGGGGTTAGTTTGTGTTGTTTGGGGAGAGATTTATATGTTATCTCGTTACACCTACTTATCTTCTACATCATGCCTTCAAATTATGTTTAGCCTCCTCTAGGTCTTGTTTTCCTTTATTCTTCTCATTCTACTTAGCATCTTAAATTTTTCTTATTAGATCAATCGAGATCAATATATAGTTCTATATCTTCTCTTATATTTCCTACTAAATCAATATTGATCGATTTAGTCTATTTTCTACATGTAATTATTTCCTACTAAATTGATCTTAATTGATCTAGTTGTTTTCCTATTTTTACTAGATCAACATCGCTAGGCCAATAATATGTCATCATCAATTCATTGTGTTGAATTGATCTAGATTGATTCCATCGATGTTTTAGCTAGTCACTTTGAGGACTTCTGTTGGTATTTATAGGATTCCCAAATGTCATTTTTATAGAATAAAAAAACTCGCCTACTCTTCTAATGCACAAAAAGTTTAATTATATAAGATCAATTGGGAGATAGGATCTTATTCTTGTGGATGTTTAGTCTTGCTTAAAGGTATTAGAAGCTTAAAGGTATTAGAAGCTTAATAGAGAAAATTTGAACCAAGGAGGTGCCTCCAAGTATTTAGAGGCCCAAATTAAAGATTGATTATTTATTCTTTCCATTTTATGCCTTCATTTACAAAATTTCTTACAAATTGTCACTAGAGCCAAGAGGAAGATTGATGCACCGAGAAGACAATTCAAGGTAAGTATCTCTATCTTTAATCTCTTTATTTTATTTACTTTAATATATAATTTTTTTATGTATATTGTTAGATTAGTATGTTTTTGTCACTTTTGTCATCACCTCTATTATATTTATGCTTCTATTAGTGTATGTTATCTGGGCCTACAAATAAAAGCATGTTATATTCCTTTATCCATGCTTAGGTTACTTTTAACTACCTTTGCATATAGTTACAATCCCTTCTGGCCATTTGGCAGTTATTTATTGTTAGCTTAGCTTCTTGCCATATTGAATCTAGGTTTCTTTTGTTCTTTAGTTCTTTGCATGTTGTTTCCTTATTATTTCTTTGGTACCCTTCTTACAAAAAACTCTTGCTTATAGCCTTGCTTCGTTTTTCAACAAATCATTTTTATATGTAGTTGGTCTTATTATGGGCTTCTCTTTTTATTATATCAGAGGATATTTATATTATTGACCAATTTTTTCCAATATACATTATGGGAAACCCAACAAATATTATCCCACCGTTGGTTGGATCATATTCACATTTTCCTTTCCTTACTTTTTAGCATTATCTTCACATCGACTTCACCATCATATACATTTTGGTAAACATGGTATGAATCCTAACCCACCACTGGTTGGATTGTCTTCACATTAACATTTTTCTAATTTTCGAAACATAGCTTGTTTCTAAATTTATTTACCTCAAACATTCCTAAAGGCTTGTTATCCATTTACAAAATGAAATATTTTTATAAATCCCAATAAAACCAACCAAATTTTTTAGGGATTCTATAGCAACAATTCTACTGCCGCAAAATTAAAAAATATCAATAAATATTCTCAACAACCAACTGCTTTCAACTTTTCTATCTCCCAAGCCTATCCTTCTAATGATTACAATAATGCTTCAACTAGAACTAAATAATATGAGCCATTCAATACCAAGAAATCTAAGCAAAACAAATCCCTTGAAATCCACAAATTTGAGGTTGAAGAGGAAGATGTTCTTGAATACACCACTCAAAAGTTTTTTTCTCCAAAACCACCTTGAGCATAGGGGAAAGGATCATGTATTCATTTATGAACTGGGGTCATGTGATTTTAACATAGTTTTACTATAGGACTCGGGGCAAGTCAATTCTTGACTTCCCCTCTCCCATCTACATCCACCATGTCTACCCTTGCTACAAGCATGAAAATTCATAGCTTTGATACTCCTACCCAAAGATCTTACTCTAACACAAATATTAAGACCACTTCTCAAGATTCTCAACATGATACTTTAACCCAAAACAAAATTGATACAACTCAAGTAATATTGCAGATCATAAACTAAATGTCTAACATGTAGACTATTAGTTCTAAAAAATTCATGGAAATGAAAAAATAACTCATGAACACTTAGTCTAAAACTATTGGCAATATTTTATGTTGCTATGCTTTCTTGGACTATTTCACTAACCTGCCCAATAGGAAATGGCATAAATATGCATCATTAGATAAATCACCATTCAAAGGTAATTTTACTCTACATTTGAGAGGGGAAGCTCCCTCGTATGATGGTTTTTTTAGGTTATATGTAAATTTAACAATAAAGTATGAAAAAGAAAGTAAAAATGGGAAAATAAGAAATATGGAAATGGAGAAATAAGTGGAGAAAATGGGAAGGAAAATGAGAAACCTATAGTAGAGTAAACTCATAAAACTGCTTGGATAACTTGGTTTTGAAAGAACTAGGTTGTAATATTTTCCCAACATGTGAATGAAAATGCAAGGAAACAATTATAATGAGAGTAGGAATAACTGCCTAAAACACGAGGTCCTCTTTAAATCTTATTACATGTGATAGGTTCAAAGCCTAATCACCCAAATTTATAGTATATATTTTTTTAAAATTTAGATTTTTAACATACAATAAGGAAAAACCAAAGTTTTAATAGTTTTTATGCACATGAACAACAAAGCATAATTTCATAAACAAAGAAAATCAAAACTCAATGAGTAGAGATTGATCTTACAATATCACATGCGTTGTATTAACAATTTTTTTGGAAGTTAAACCACTATATACAAAGTTGCAACAATGTTTTCCATGGGCTAGGAGAAACCTCCTGAAAAATTATCCTCTTATATAATTTGCTCTCTTCAAGGTAGTTGAGAAACTACCTTTAAACTCGACTCAACATAAAACTAGCCAACCCTTAAATTTTCCCACTTTCACTTTTTAACATTTGGGCAATCATTACATTATGTGTTTTTTTCATATGATAATAATAATTAATTCTAAAATATACAACTAAAAATGTTTACAAAGTCACATGATATTTGACTTGGACCCACCATACTAGTACATTTGATTTATCTTTAATTTGTCCATTTTATGACTTTATTCAAAATCAATTAATTTTAATAAAATTAATATGATAAAATATTAGGTCATTCCATAATTAGGCAATATCCATAAATGTGGGTTCCTTTGATTCACCTAGGATACCCACGTGTGCTTGGACAAATAGTAAATTCTAGGACTCTTTTGAAGTGTAGGAATTTATAATCAATAACATCATACGTGAAAAATTATCTTGTTGAGATAGTGAGTCATTATGTGACACATGGCACCTTCGTGACAAAGCATAAAATGTGGAGTGGAATACTCTCGGATTTAATTTTATGATTTTTAGCTTTTGACTTCAGCTCGAATTCACGAACATTATCTCTTGATTGCTTGGCCTTCGCTTTGATTTCACCATGAAGATAAATTATATTAATGCCAATCTTCATCTAGCTCTTGAAATTAGTTTTGCAATAATCTATTTTAGCATTGAAACAAAAAAGTGCCCAATTAGATCAAATGAGCACATGATTGGATAAAAAAAGTGCGATATAAGACAAATGCCAAATTTCAATAAACTCCAAATGTAACGAATGTTACATTGAATGAGTGTTAAATGCTACTTGAATGCAAAATTCTATGAGCACCAAACACAATGAATGCCAATTTGAATACACATTATATGCATTGAAATGAATAAGCATTGAGTTCCATTAAGTGACAAAAGCAATGAACTCCAAATGCCAACAAACTCCAAATCCAAACAGGGGCCAAATGCCATTGACATTGGCATTTTTTTATGTTTTCACATTCAAAACATGTGTAACTATAACAATAATGAATTATTTTGTGATCCCTTTCTGCATATGACCTACTTCTTGTCAGGGTCTTGAATAAAATCAATGATTTCGTATAAAAAAGACATTGAAACTTGGTTCTTAGCAAACTCTAGTTCTTGAATTTTCACCATGTACAATTCCCCCTATGGATTTTTATGGGATGGTACTCTAAATGGGTTTGTCAAGCTTTGTCCATTGGACAATGGATTCAAAATATTCATGATTAAAAAAATTATTTTTCTTGGTCTTGTTTTACCTCCAATTTTATATTTAAGAGTGCAATTGGGGGTGTTATTGCAAAGTGGAAAAAATCACGATAACAATTGGCTCTGATTGTGGAACCACATTCCCTGACAGAATGTAAGAGAACTCAAGATTATTTGGTGATTGGTGCTTTCGTACTGTGGATTCTTGTAGATAATGTGAAGCACACATTCACGTTTATTAGTCTAGCAAACTAATACCCAATTCACCTATCTTAATTGTGTGAGAAATGAACACACATTATTGGGCCAAATCACTTGATTTAATAATCTTGCATTCCTGACTATTTGCTCATTCACTTGAAGAAGCACACTGGAATATTTTCTTGTCAATATTGAACTCTAAGGGTAAACACTACTTACTCTGTGGTACTCATTGAAATAATTTTTCAACACTACAAAGGAGAGTCAAAATGGATTCTGGATGTACGAGATACAACCAAAATAATGCACATTACTTGAATGAACCTACATAGAAAATTTGATCAAAATATATCTTTTTGATTACACGAGTCTCAAAAAATGGGTCAAATTTTCTAGGTAAGGTTCACAAGCACTTACGAATATCTTAAATGATATGTCAAAATTTTACAAACTAATGGGACTCTTTTGACTTTTATTTTTGGACCACAATGGGTTCAATAGTGGGAATATGGGAGATGTGATGCTTGGTTGGGTCAACATTTTGGAAGCAGGAACCAATATGAGTGGGATTAATATTAATTTCAAGGTAATGAGCTAGATTAGGCTTATTTTGAAGAAATTTTGTGGGAACATTAGATATATATGCATTTCCAATGCTTAGGAAAAATTTAGTGGGAAAAGGAGAAACATTGAATGTGACTTATCTATTTCCATGAGCAACTGAGCAAACATTGTAAGTAGGATATTTAGCCATGAAAGGAGAAAGGTTTCAATCCCTCTTGAGTTTGAGAGGTCCTCATGCTACACCTACATTTTTTACCTTTTTATTACTACTCACTATAATTATCACTACTTGACCATTTAGATTCAACACGCCATTTACATATTTGTTATTTATATTATTCTAAGACTCCCATATTGATGTTAATTGAGAATATGATTCCAATGCATTTATAGAAAATCCATATGGTGTATGCTCTACTTCCATGTTTCACGATGCTGTATCTGATCAAGGCATTAAAAAAAATAAATATAATGCCTCCTCAATAATGCCATTTAAAAAAAATATATTTCAATACGTTGACCATTTTAGATGTTTTAAAAACCATGGGCACCACAACCTATTTATAGATTTATATGCTCCACTGGTACCATATACCTACCTAGTTAGGAGTATTAAGGGGTTTAGAAACCTGGGGAACTCAAAGAAGTTCTGAAGGTGCCAAAAAGTTTCAAAACTCCCACATTAGTCTTGGGACTTGAAATTTTGCTCAATGTTTATCATGATAATTTTGTTTTAAGTGTTTAGTTGCTTTTTCTTCACCTTCTTCAAAATACTTGAATGTCTCATACCTAGGGTGCTTGTATGTTAGGAGAATATTTTTTTCTAGTTCATTTCCATACTCTTCAACTAGCCAAAAATATATTTGTAAAACCTGGAAATCAACTTTAAATTAGTCATCTATTTTTATTTCCATTGTGTTAATCCCTAAGTGTTCTTCATGCACATAGTCTTTGCCTATGTTCACTATTTATTCTTCTATTTTGGTGTGTTCCTCATCAAGATCCAAAGTGAAGGTTTCCATTTCCAAAAGAAAGCATAGTAAGAAGAGTCAAATATTTGAAAATCATCTTTAAGACATTCAACAAGGTGTTTCAATTTCAAGGAAGAAAAAAACATTAGCGAAGAATAAGTTTTGTTTTCTTCCTTGTAGAAGATGTTTTTGGAATATCATTCAAATTCCATAATTGATGAAATGAGGGTTGTCATTGGATTTTATGACTTGGTATAACAATAATCATTATTTCTAGAAGAAGCTGAAAGGGTGTATTCCCTTCATCATAGAGAAATATCTTTGATTCATCATCAATTTATTCCTGGTGCAAATGTTATTTTTAGTAGCTTTTCAATCATGTGGCTCAATTTCTGATTCTAAAGACAAATCTTGTTCACTAAAAAATGTACAATTGAAACAATTGAGGGGTGTTGGCAGCATTTTTAGTTCTCTTTTTGAAAACTGATATGTGTGATTTGAAATTTTCTCTCGAATTTCATTCTATGGATAATATGAATTATTCAAGATGAATTTTGATTTCTTCATGGCTGCCCCATTGTGTATTATTCACTTGCATTGTTTGAAATATATATTATAAAATGCCTCCTTATTTCCTAGACAAAATTAGATCATCTTCAATCTCAATTGCTTCTTGTTATGCATCTTACACATCACATCATTTTCTCCTTATCAAGACGAAACAAAATTTTAGATGAATGGTAATAGTAAAGAGACAAATATGATTGTTGGAGCTTTGTTGATTGGAATGAGGAATCGACCCTAGTCATTTATTGAAAGTGCAACAAATTATCTCATATTTTCTTCTTATCTCTTCTAAATTTGGAAAAACTTGGAAAAAAACTTAGATACGTATAAGGATGTTTTGAATCTATCCATTAACTTATTTTTTATGGCGTTCCAATCCAAAATACATCCATATTTAAAGTTTTATAACCAATCATCAATAGAACCAATGAAAGTTTTAACAAAAAGCCTCAGAGACATCTTCTTCAACAATTCCTATAATTCCACATGCCACAATGAAAGCTTGAATATGATCATCTGAATATTGATATACTTATCTAGAAAATTTCACATAGTTATTCCTAAAAAAATAATGAAAATCATTATGTTGGCCCAAAGGCAAAGCCCCAAAAATGTTTGCCCAACGACATTTATTCAATCATAAAGATGAAGGCATTATGTACATTTTTATATAGAGTCGCAAACATCCAATCTATGGGAGGTTATTTTAAATTTTTGAAAATAAAATGCACAAGGCACTTTGATCCCCAACAGAGTCACACAAAATTGTTGGCAATTTTTTATTTTGATGTGCTTTCATAGATTATTTCATTGACTCACCTAATGGGAAATGACATAAAGATTATAACATTGGAGAAACAATTGATTGAAGGGTGATTTACCTATACATTTTTGAGGGGCATCTCCCTTGTATGATGGAAAGTATGAAAAGGCAACCAAAAATGGGAAAAATAAAAAGATGGAAATGGAGAAAGAATGTAAGCAAATGGAAGGGATAATGGGAAACCTACATCAGAGTAAACGTAAAAAATTGCTTGGATAACTGATTTTAAAGGAAATAAGTTGAAATATTTTCACCACATGTGAATGAAAATGCAGGGGCATGAGTGTAATGAGATAAGTGTTGGCTTCCTGGAGCACAAGGTCCCCATTCAAATCTTATTGCATATGATAGCTTCAAATCCCATTCATCCAAATTTATAACACAAAATTTGTAAAATTTATATTTTAACATAAAACAAGGAAAACATAGAGTTTTAATTGTCAACAAATCATAATTTCATGAACAAAGAATATCAAAACTCAACTAGTAGAGATTGATCTTACACTATCACTTTCATTGTATTCACCAAAATCTTGGAAGATGAATAATCGTACACAAAGTTGTAGCAACCCTTTCCATGGGCTAGGAGAAAAACAAATATGAACCTAGTCTCCTAAAAAAAGTAGTCACTTATACAATTTTATCCCTTCAAGATCATTGAGAAATTACCTCTTAACTTAATTCAACCTAAAACCAACCAACCCTTAACTTATTTTTTCCCACTTTTCACTATTTTATATTCAAGAACTCATTACATTATTTTTAATGACTTTTCTACATGATATTAATAATTAATTCAATAACTACTTAAAATAATTTTACAAAGTCACTTGATATTTGACTTGGACCCATCACACTAGTACATTTGATTCATCTCAAATTTCTCCAATTTATGAATTTATTCAAAATCAATTAATTTTAATATAATAATTATGAATAAATATTATAAAGTCATTCAATGATTAGGTAGTAGCAATAAACATTGGGCCCTTTGATTCATGTAGGATGCCCATGTGTGTTACTTAGTTAAATGTTACATTTTAGGACACCTTTCAAGTGTGGGACTTTCTTATAAAATATCATCATTTGTGTAAAATTATCTTATTGAGATAACAAGTAATTTTGTGACTCTTGGCACCTTTAAGATATAACATATCACGTGGAGTGGGATCCTTTGGGCCTTACTTTTATGATTTTTAGATTTTGAATTTATCTTAAACTCACAAATATTACCTCCTAAATGCTTGATCTTCCTGTTGATTCACCTTGAATCCAAACCATATTAATGCCAAACTTCATCATGGCACTTTAAATTATTTTGCCAATAAACTATTTTAGCACTAAAATAAACAAGTGTCAGATGAGATCAAATGAGCATCAATTTTGATGAAACAAGTGCCATATGAAACAAGCGTTGAATTCCAATAAATGCCAAATACAATAGATGACACATTGAATGAATGTTAAATGCTACTTGAATGCAAAATTTCATGAGAACCAAGTACAATGAATGCCAAGTTAAATAAGAAATGAATTGAATATGTGTTGAATGCCACTGAGTGCAAATTTAATCAGTGCCAAATGCCAATGACACTTGCATTTTTTGTATGTTGTCCCTTTAAAAAGCATATATACCTATAGCATTATTTAATGAATTTGTGATCTCTTTGCACATATGACCTACTTCTTATCATGTTATTGAATAAAATAAATGATTTTGTATCACAAAATCATTGAAACTTGGTTCCTATCCCACAAACATCTATTATTTAACTCTCACCATGCTTAATTTACCCTTATCAATTTGTCTAATATGATACTCTGAATGGGTTTGTTAAGCCATGTCCATTGGTCCACATAGTCAACACCTTAATTCTACCAATTTTTATTGTCCATAGTTTTGATTTACCTCCAATCACCTATTCAAAGTGCAGCTGGGGGTGTTATCTTGAAGTGGAAGTATTCAAGATAAAAAAACCTCAACTAGTTTAGTGGGGAATGCCTAATCAAAGTGCTCCCCCACCTCCCTTAGAGATTATCTTGGGAATCTCATTCCAAAAACTCCTATTTTCAATAAAGTCATCAAACACCTAAAATGAACCCTTAGTGCCTCAAATTGAAAACATTGGCATTGGTGGAATTACTCCTACTATCTACTATAACAAATCTGTCAATCCCAATTTTCATCCAAAGGCCTTTGGTAACATATAGAAGGATTGGATTAAACTTAGCACCTTTTTCACTTCTAAACTTTTTGATAAAAACCTAATGTTTTATGATTTAAAATGGTACAATCAACTTAAGTTTGGCTCTATAACAAATTTAGAAAACCTAGTGACCACATTGATCTGAAAATTCCAATATCATGAATTGCTTGAAAACAACTTAGCCAACTTTATCAGTTGCAAACAAGTAGATCATGAGACCACCTAAGACTTTATTAAATATTGGAAATCATTAGCTAACAAATTTTCTAATAACATAAATCAAGATAATCTCTTCAAACATTTTAATAACTACCTTAAACTCCAACTTGTAATACATCATTAGATATTTCACTCCTAAGTCATTGGATGAAGCCTTTGATCAAAATAAAAAATAGGACCATATTCTAAGTTAATTTTAAATTCCTTAATATAAATAAGAAACTTCAATTCTTATGATACCTAATAAAAACAATCATGTTATCTATGATGGTGTTATTGATACTTATGATCATAGTTATGAATCTAAGAGGACTATTCATGCAATGACCCTAGAAGGTTCCAAAGAAGTAGAAATTTCCCCACCTATAACAATAAACCCTAAATAACCTTCCCATTATTACAATAACCAAAGTTTTGATCTAAATCAACCTCTTATCCTAATATATCTTAAGAATCACCTTCCTAGACCTCTACCTAGATATCTTTATTATAGTTGATCTAAACCCCAATGATATGATTTGAAAAAGTTTTGTTGGTTCCACACTAATTATTGGCATTCTCATGAAAAATTTAATTCTCTTATGAATACTTTATATATGATTTTATCCTTGGTCATAACTTTAACCATCATACTATGGCAAGATAACACTATCAAGTTTCCAACAATGTCACTAAAGTTCATAAATGTAAAGATAAGTATTGTGCAATTAATCAAGCTAACACTCACCTTCTAATTTATAAAAATAATCTTTCCAATATTCTCGAAACACCAATAATAAATATTGAAAACCAAGCAAAAATATTTCTTAACCTAAATATACCATAAATTCAGCTTTATCTATTGATGTTATAGATACATGATTAACATGTCTCTTCTACTCAAGTGAATAATTCAGTTAACATGAATAACGTAAAGGACTTGATAGCTCACATAAATACTACACCTAATGCTCAAAATCAGCTTGAAACACATCCTATGAATTACAAAATGTTTCATTCCCATCCTATAGTTTAAATCTCAGTATTAATCTTTCTCAAACTTCTAAAATAAAAAAATGTTTTGATAATTCTAATAGAATCAACCATGTTGACTTAGTTGAATTTTTTTATAGAAAATAAATTGAATCAATCATGTTGATTCGATATTTTATGTCACCATCTAAATTTCTAGGGCCAATTTAGTCGATTAATAAATAAGCTAAATCAACATGGTCAATCCAATTTATTATAATTGACTTAGTTTTTTATATTAAGGTAAAAACAGGTTTTGAAGGGGCCCCGAAACCCTATACATCAAAAGAGAGATTAAACCTTTAAGCACAACTAGGTTACAAGGAGAACCTGAAACCAGAAAAAGCAAGACCAGGTTAAACATGAACCTGAAAATAGAAGAGAAGATTAGATAAAATTGCTATCAAAACACATAACGGTATGTCAACAGACAGGATCAGCACCTTGCAAAACCTCCCAAACAAATGAGGTTTTTTTTTTTTTTTACACGACCGAAGATTCATATCTAGAGGGGGGACCAAAGGCTTAGACTTCTTCCTCTTAACTGCTGTCCATCCATCCTCTACCTTAGCTGCCTCAACAACCCATGCCTCAAAAGGCAATGATTCATGAAGCCCAGGGGACACAGAAGCCTCAGCAAAATCCTTCTGAAAACTAGACAAAGTCTGGCTCCTAGGAAGTTCCATCAAAACAGGGGGAGAGACCATGCGGAACCTATTAAAAAATACTAAAAATGAATAAAATAGGCCTAGATTACTCTACAATCATATTTGATCCTTTTCATATCTTTGTCTCTCAATTACACTCTTTTCCAACTCATATTCACTTTTATGAGTGGGATCTCATAGAAGAGTTTTATATTTTCCCTTGTCAAATTCCTTTTCTTGAGCTTATGCAGACTTCTCCTAGATATCATAATTGTTTAATGCAACTCTTATTTGACATGAACATCCATTTAACACCACGTATGGGACAAAAGGCTACTTTACGAGCTTGAGGAAAGCATAATGAAGTAATGTGAAGAGATGTCTATCCATGTTGATCACATAATGGCTAAGGCTTTATCTCTCAAATTTCTATTTGCATCTGTGATCTCTGTTGAAATCCTTCTCCATGTGGATGACCCTCCTCTATTTATTAACATTCAATTTTTGTTTTATGTCTAAGTGAAAATAGCCCTCAAAATGAAGGTTGTGGTACATGTGTTACCTCTTTATAATTCATTAAATCTCTTGGGTATTCTATTGAAAACATTAAGTCAACCAATAACATGTGCTAAGGATATGATCAAAGACAAATGCATCCCTTAGGATGTATTGGGATTCCTATCACGATACCTCCTCATATGGTTAGGGTGAAGGCCATGATCTTCAAATTTCCCATTTTCTATAATATTTTCCTTAATTGCCCTTGGAATTGCATGAAGGACATACCTTTGTACACATGCCAAACATTAAATTTACATAAATTGGAGATATCTATAAGATTCAAGGTGATACAAACCCTCAATTTTTTTTTTTTAAATATAAGAAAATTTTGTCTATAAAATACCTACGCTAGAATACTTGCCTAGTATTCCATTCCAAGATTATCAATGTTTCAACCATCTTATCAACTAATTGAGATGTTCTAGTTGTCATCTTGAACTTGTTGATAATATCTCACCAAACCTTCTCAATTTATATGACAAAAGACCTAATGAGATTAACTTAAAAATCAAAAGTTATGATATCCATCCTAACATCATAGGTCAATTTTCACCTAATTTTCAATATCATTCTTGCAAAAGGGTAATTGAAGATATACCCACAACTTTCATTATCCCAACTAGAAATATTACCAATAAACAATCTTCTAGAGACATCATGGTTGAATCCCTCACCATTGATATCAACACTTCCAATTACTATGATGGTTATACACTAGATGATCCCTTGATATTTTTATACACTAATGTAATAATTCAGAATTATTACGTTACCAATCCTTTCTTAACAAATCCTATGACCAAACATCATCCAGCTCTAGCACAAGTGTAATTACTTTTCACTATTTGAAGTATGATGTTTCCCCTCTGTTTGATCTTCCTAGTGATACATGTGATAAAATGTATGTTTTTCTTTATTTTAACATCCCAAAAAGTGTATCCTAAGATACTGATGCTTTTTGACTTCTCATGAAGATCTGTTATGGATCCAATTTTTATTTCAAAAATACTTGATCTCCATATTCTTTATGATGATCTTACTGGTATGCTTCTTCATCGTTCCTACACTAAGCTATTCATTTCACTAGATTCTATGATCCATAAAGTTTTATTCCTCCTGAGATGTTTTACAAGGTAATCCAATTGCTAACGCTAAAAGAGCTAGCACCACAATTTTTCATCTTTCATGATACCCCAGACATTCAGACCAAAATTGTATAGCATATAACAAATATTTAGGATAACATAAGTCACAAATACAAGATCCTACCATGGAAAATTAACTACCATGTTAATTAATCCTATATTATTTCATAACTTTCATAATATGAGTACACATTCTTTGACTAAGTTCAATCTCTTTGAAAATATTTGGATGTACTTTGTCTTCAGGCTATTAACTTTCCTCTTCAATCAAATATGTCTTCTCTACAGGTAACTCGAGCATACATCCCCAAACACAAGGATCTATACTATATTTGGTATGCGTCTTATACTTATTATATGGATATATGTAGAGCCCTCTAACACCATTTATATAGGTTTATAAGGTTGGATCCTTAGGATACCCAAAAACATTCACATGACAACCCCAATAAGGAGGAAAGACCTCCCATACATCAAGAACCACCTCTATGACTAGAAGATTTTATTCCCTGTTTATGGTACTCCCAAGTGGAAGATCAATGTCCTTCCCATTCTAGCATGCCTACTTTCTCCATTGAGGTCATTTTCAAGGAATTACTATACATAATTATGTTAAAGTGGAGCATACCATGGTTAAGATGAGATATCAGTTACAATGTAAGATTTATGATGTTGTCGATGTTGTTTTCACAAACATTATGATTTATTTATGAGAAATTTTAATTGTGTGAGATTATTTACTCCACATTTTTCACATTTTTTGATTTCACATTATTATCTTTAACATTGCATGTTTCTTTCCATTTAATTTCTTACACCATGATATTTTATAGAACCTCTTAGTTTTATTTTGCCATTGCACCCATTCCCAGATCTTTAGTATCTTTATCTTGTTATTACCCTTTGATTTTATTTGAACACTACACCCATTCCTAGTTCTTTGTTGCATTTAATTTTATTTCACATCCTATTTTTATTCAACCACTACACCCATTCCTAGTTCTTTAGTAAATTTATTTTTCTAGTCACCTCTTATTTTTATTTAGCATTATTTTCTTCATTATTATTTGGTATCATTATTTATTTTTAAAATCCTTCTTCCTAGATTCATTTTATGAGTGTTTATGCTAGATATATATTTTATTTTCATGCTGTTATAGTGACATTACCACCATCTCTCATATCACCACCTTTTAAAGGCATATCTTTGTTATCACCTTATTATGCAACTTGACTTACATGTTCATGTATTTTGAGATCCTTGTTGTCTGGTCACTTTTAAAGTAAAACTCTCCCCTCTTATGGTAAACTATTAACATATCCTAATTGTATCATCTTTGGAAAAATATTTCATGATCCTCATATTTTACCTTTCCTACCTTTCACTTGAGGCACACTTATTCTGGTTCAATATATAAATCTTTTATAAAGTGTAAGTCTAGGAGTTTCTAAGCTACTTGTTCCCTAGGTTCTCTTCTTTAGTAGTTAGTGTAAACTATTTTATGTTAGTAATATTTAGCACCCATTATTGGTATTATGAATCTATATGGAAGAGGACTATATAAAATGCTAAAAAAATTAGAAGCCAATATATCAAAGTGAAAGCGAAATCAAAAGAAAAATAAAAATGTAATTTCAAAACGTAAAATATATTTCAAATGTTGAATCACACCAAAATACATGATCATATCATCGACACAAACCCTATGCTAGTTTATCTCAAAATACATAGTTAGCCTCATCATAAAGCCAAGGTACATTAAGGTGTAGTAGTTTGTTAGACTAGGGTAGGAGGTCTCATATATATCATTGATGCCACATGATTTCCCATGCAAGTTACCAATAATTTTTGTAGATAGATGAATCTATAAGGGTCTTGAGGAAAGGGGAAATCATTATGGGAAAGTAGGATCCTTTTAGTTTTCATGTATTAGCCTTCACAAGATGATATATACTTAAACTTTTACCCCAAGCTCACGCTTGCTAGGTGGGGCTCTCCAGGTCTTTGATGCAAAAAATTCTTAATCTTACCCACTTGACTAGAGTGTCTTGTTCCTACTAAGGATTTCTACATCACCCTTATGGCACCTTACTTCCTTTTCATCACCTTTTATTTCTTTCAAATATCCACTTGATGGATGTTGATGGTAATTTACCACTTCCCACCTTTTTATATCTTTTTATTATCTCTTTGCTTAAGATTTGAATCTTATCTTTAATTGTTATGCCTCGTGGTTCTCTAGCTTGTGAGTTTCATTATAAGACCTTGGGGAATAAACTAGGTCTTCCTCATAAATTCTCATCACCTTTCATATCCACACCATTTTTATTATTTTTAGTTCTAACTCTAGTGAAAGCATTGATTTCAAGTGTTTACTCTTTTGATTATTTACTTCTATGTGTCACATATCCTTTATTTGATTTAAATTTTCATTTTCTTACATTAGATGTTCTTATAACCCTCACAATCCTTAATATCATTTGCTTTATATTTTCATTTATGTATATTGGTTATTATTGCAATCTCTTGCTTGTACTTTATTTCCTTTATATTTTTTATACCTATATTGGATATCTCATTTTATGGGCATTTTAAGTCCTTTGGTTGACTTTAATTTTCATTTTATTACATTAGATATTTTACAAATATTTTTTGTATCTTATGATTTCCTTTATATTTTCATTTACCTAAAATTTGATGTAATTTATGCATTTGTTTACATTTATTTTTCATATCTCATGTCTTGCCTTTATATATTCATATATCATATAGTTGATATGTTTTATGATAATTTATTCAAGATTTTTGTTTTCTATTTTTTCTATTTACACTTAATATTTCATTCTTTTTAAATATGCAAATTCACATTTACTATAAAATAATGAAACACACCAACAACATCATACACACATGATATTAAACTACATCACCATGCCACAAATGTTATGTTAACATCAACTTCAAACCCATATACAAGACACATAAAAAAACCCATGATATTTATATATGTATCAAAAAAATTCCATGTCATAAGTAAAATAATAAAAATAACATATATAAATCTATATCAACATGTCACATTCACCCCTAGGTGGGTGAGGGGCCATGATCCGAAAAGAATCCATACATCCATCCTTTCTAAGTTATCTTTAAAAATTTAAGATATATTGAATAAAATTCTTTGGCCTCTCCCTCTCTTCTAAATAGATGTGTCTTTAAGTCTATCACATGAGTTTATAGTACCCACTCACATTTTGAAACTACTCTATCTCATTCTACACCTGATAGTGTGGTAGTTATGTGTGCAACCCATATATGGTTAAATCCAACTATCACATAGCCACTTTTTATCATGCCAAAACATATCCTTATTCTATAACCATAACCAATATAAGAGAAATAACCTACTCTTTCCATTACAGGTCTCATGAAATAATTTCAGCTAGTCTAAACTAGTCAAAATTATCCCACATAGATGGTTCTATGGGATTTAGAATAGATACTATGTCATGATCTAGAAGCACAACATCCAAGATTTCATGGTGAGTGGCCTCAAACATGGATTTTAACTGTGTCATCTCTATTGCAACATATTTAAAATCAAACTAAAATAAAAAATAGAACATGATATATTTCCAAATCAAAATAAATCTATCACTAGTATCTAGGATGTATATCTCTAAGTCTAGAAAAGAAGTGATAACAAATCAAACAAAATATTTATACATTTGAAGTAAAAAAATCTCAAAGATAATATTTCCATCCAATCAACCATGGAGGATTCCCTCATCCTCTCTTCCATCCTCATACTTGAGGATTGCTATGGATCCTACCCATTTTTGTTTGTGCACCACCAAGAATGAGAATCCTGATGCTTTATCTCAAAACCACACTACCCATGATTGAGAATTATATTAAACAACATCCTCTATGGTTATGTCTAGAACATCTTGAACCAGAATCTCCATACCCACTCCTCCACCCAACACCATTATCTAACATCATTTATTCCTCCTCATCCAGTCTTGAGGGGCATGTTGGGGTCTCAAAACTAGAACTTATGTTTGTGGTTGTTTTCCTCATTGGATCCCTTCCATGACAAACACCATAATGGGTAAATATTAGGGGAATTTATAGGTGTGACTACCAAAATTATCTGAGAACACTGTGCAAGGATGTGGCTCCATTCACCAAACTTTGTGACCAGTCAAGTTAGCCAGTCATTGAACCCACACAATATATTTAAACCCACAATACCTAATCTTGTGTCCATGTAATCTGGTTTAGGTGAATGGTATCCAATCACATATACCCAATGATGCATCTCATCCCACCATATTACACACATCATATAACCACTAGAAAATGATCAAACACAAGATGTGGTAGTCCTATAGGTGTCACATCCCATCCTACCCATAATGGAAATTATTTATCATCAATGATTAGTTTAGACTATTAGTAGCTATGGAGTATTAAATTTGTATTACTATCATTTGAGGATTTAGATTATGACTGTGGTATCATTAATTTAAAATCCTTATTTAGAACATAAATTTTATGTTAATGCCGATTCATTTTTACATTTTGATTATATGCTATAGTTTCTTGATGCATTACTTATGAATTAGTTCTTTCAACTATCTTTCATGTATATGGTAAAATACACTAGCCACCCTTTTCCTATTTGATGTGGATGTGGGATAGTTCTTGTATTTTATCTCACAATGGAGTCCTGAGGGAGAGTATCATAAGGGAAAATGTGGTAGATTATGACCACTGATAAAAGGTAGATCAATTTGAGAACAAACACACAAACACACATACATGTGCATGTACACACACAATTTTTTTGTCTGATTAAGTAGTTTATTGAATATATATAATTTTAGTATTGATTGCATAATTCATTTTTGTATACCATGCATCATATCTATATATTTCTTGGTATGGAATTTTTATTGATTATTATTATTATGATTAGCAGTATTGGTTATGATAATAGATCAATATGAATAATTATGCATTGAGAGTCTTGTATGAAATAAGTTGGTGTTGTTTGTGATCGAGATATTTGATTTATTTTCATGTGCCTATTACCTTAAGCTAGCTTGGAAATTGGTTGATAAGACATAATGTGTATGTTTTTCATAACTAGTCAAATGTGATAAGTATTAGGAACTACACCCATTTGGTTGGATACTTATAATTTATAATGAAAAATTTGACCACCTAGATGGTGAACATGACTTAATAATTCTTAGGAAAATATGTAACAACTCCACTGGATTTTACCAAAATAGAGTATTTAAAAATAATAATAATTATACATATTTATCTAATAGATTTCACCATGAGAAACCTAAGTAAGTGATCTTTAACTAAATATATTATTTTTAGTTAACATTTAATAGGTATATAACTAATCCATTTAGATAATGATCACCATGATGATAATATATCAAAACATGAACAATGCAAAATAAATAATAAAGATTGCATTTATTTCATAAAAGCTATAATACAATTCCAACCACAACTGATACAACATTACAACACTTACTATAAATGTATAAATGAATAAATAGTAAAATTTTAACAATAATAATGTCTCAATAATAATAATATAATGATACAAATCTCTAGGGAGCATAAGTCTCAATTAAATCAAATATCCATCGATAATCTCAAGTGTAGTCTCTAGTGTACTACTACTACAGGGAGGGAGAGCATCATCTGAGTGATTTTCCACACCAACCATGAATCATCGATCCCTTACACTATCTCCCAATAAGGGAATGGCCCTCCCTTCATGTATGGGTAGATAATGATGGTGCGAGAATTTGAATTGATAAACTATAACCTGTGTGCTATAAGATAACTAATACATGATGTATACCATAAATAAATCCATTCTAACATGATATCATACAAAGATGTAAACACATCAAACACATGAAATGATAATATTCAACTATAAACATTACTTTGTCCAGAATTTTCATATAGTTATTGATCTCTAGGATTAGTTAATTTCATACACACCACTCAATTGGACTACACCTCATCTTTCATTGATGGTGCTAATTAAGCTAGTGGAATCGATCACATTGATTATTTAGTGTCATAAATGAGATATTTAGTTAATTATATAATAATACAAAAATCAATAAATTCAATTGAAATAATTCTTATTAGTAGATATTAAATATGCTAAGTATAGAAATATCAAATACATACATTTAGTCCATCAAATGTAATGCAATGAATCTAAATTCATCTAATTTATTTCAGAATAATAAACAAATTCATAAATAATCCATACAAGTATCATACCATCTGGATAAGAAACGTCTCAAAGTATCTAGTTACCGAATATCAAAATGTAACCATAAATGCTAATCCATCCATCTAATAACATTAAATCACAACTTAATAACAATATACTAAAGTATAGTTATAAAATTATTTTCATACACAACATGAAAATGCCTAGCATTAAATCTCAAATGCCTCATATTTAAAAGTTTCTCAAATAATCAAACACACTCAAAACTCAACCATGATTACAAAATACACCCATATATATATATATATATATATATATATATATATATATATATATATATATATATATATATATATATTTGTTTAATCATGCAAGGTTATTAGCCGAGTATGTTTATATATGTATAGAAACCTAACTAAGTGATCTTTAATTAAATATATTATTTTTAGTTAACCTTTAATAGGTATATAGGTAATTTATTTAGATAATGATAAACATGATGATAATATATCAAAACATGAACAGTGTAGGATAAATAATAAAGACTACATTTATTTCGTAAAATTTATATTACAGTTTCAACCACGACTAATACAACATTACAGCCCCTACTGTAATTGTTCAAATAAATAAATAATACAGTTTTAGAAATAATAATGTATCAATAATAATAATACAATGATATAAATCTCCATGGAGCATGAGTCTCAACAAACTCAAGTATCCATCAGTAATCTCAACTGTAGTATCTAGTGTACTACTACTATGGGGAGGGAGACCATCATCTAAGTGATTTTCGACACAAACTATAGACCATCGATCCCTTGCACTATCTCCCAACAAGGGAATGACCCTCCCTTCATGGATGGGTAGATAATGAGGGTGTGGGAATCCATAGTGATAAACTAGAACCCGTGTGCTCTAAGATAACTAATACATAATGTATACCATAAATAAATATATTATAACATGATATCATACAAACATGTAAATTATATCAAACATATGAAATGATAATGTTCAACTATAAAAATTACTTTGACCAAAGTTTTCATATAGTTATTGATCTCTAGGATCAGTCAATTTCATACACACCACTCAATTGGATTACACCTCATCTTTCATTGATGACACTAATTAAGTTAGTGAAATCCATCACACTGCTTATTTAGTGTCATAAATGTGAGATTTGGTTAATTATATAATAATATAAAAACCAATAGATTCAATCAAAATATTTCCTATTTGTAGATATTAAATATGCTAAGTATGTAAATATCAAATACATTTAACCCATCAAATGTAATACAATGAATCTAAATTCATCTAATTTATTTCATAATAATAAATAAATTCATAAATAACCTGTACAAGTATCATACCATCCGGTTAAGAAACGTCTCAAGACATCTAGTTATCGAATATCAAAATGTAACCATAAATGTTAATCCATCCATTTAATAACATTAAATCATAACTTAATAACAATATAGTAAAAGTACAATAATAAGCTTATTTTCAAACACAACATGAAAATGACTAGCATCAAATCTCAAATGACTCATATTTAAATGTTTTTCGAATAGTCAAACACACTCAGAACTTAGCCATGATTACAAAATACACCCATATATATATATATTTAATCATGCAAGGTTATTATCCGAGTATATATATATATATATATATATATATATATATATATATATGGCTAAGTCAACTATCTACATGTACACACACACACACACACATTAAACATTTAGTCAATTGTGTGCAAACTTAAAAAGTCAACACACACACACACACACACACACACACACATTAAACATTTAGTCAACTGTGTGCAAAATTAAAAAGGCAACAATCACACAAAAAGTTTTGTATATGATATACTCCAATTAGTTAGAACACTATCCATAAACTAGAGTATTACACACACACACACACACACACACACACACACACACACACACACACACACACACACACACACACACACACACACACACACACATATATATATATATTCCTCCAATCATAACATTGATTTATTCACAATAGTAATCAACTTCTACATAAGCACTCTACTTAAATTTATTGTCATTATTCACCGTATTCATGTCCTTCATAACAAAGATATATTATCCTATATTCTATGATAATAATAATAGTATGAAAAGGACTATTTCATATAATTTGGATTTATCAACAGTCCAAATTTTTGAAAACTATCAGAAATAAATTGGACTGTATCCAAATTAAATTGGAATTTATCGAGATTAAGTTAGACTTATTACAAATAACTCATATCTATCTAATGTATTTGTGACAAGTCCAAATTATTTAAACTGATTATAAATAATTTATTTATTAGTAGTTGAAAACTATCATAAATAAGTTAGACTTCATCCAGAATTACTTGGACTTATAACAAATAAATCACATCTATATTATATATTTACAATAAATCTAAATTATGTGATCATTCAAACTAGTTCATAGACCATGCATTTATAGATATTATAAGACTTAGTGGTATATTTTTAAGGAAAAATAATTCATACATCAATCGTGTGCTTGGCCGTTATGTGATTTAAAACACTCGGGATGATTGGCATGCCATGTGTCATTGATTAATTAGATCATGAACTATCTATATAATTTGATTTGAGTGACGTGCTCATGATCATCAATGTTTATCTTGTATTTGTGTACCTACCTCATGTCGATCACAGGTGTTATATTATTGATATAATTTCACACATAGTTGAGTTACCAAGATTGTGATACATGTTACAATCTCAAGTGCTCATTTATTTAAGACTTTTGTTTGGATTGGTCATCATTTCACATAGATAAGTCACTGAGATTGTGCCACATGGCACAATATTAGGTACCATGTGAAAATATGAATAATTTTTTTTGATACGTAAATGACAAAGAATAAATCTTGACATGTAAGTGGGACATTCTGAGGTGTAAACCCTGAATACCTTTTTGCATACATAGGAATGCTGAAGTATTTTATAAAACATAAAAGCTGTAGCGTACTAAATTCTCAGATGTGCAAATTATGAAGACCTTTTGCTGAAGACCATTTTGAAGGATACAAAAATGTGAAGTGGATGTTTCAACAGTCAAATGCTATTAAATAGATACAAAGTTACTAAAATATTGAATTGTCATAGTAGAAAATATAAAACTCAAATGCCGAAGTGTATTTTCCAAGAACCAAAATGTAAAGTGCCACTGAAAACAAATATAAATAAATAAAACAATAAAACATTATACATTCTAAAAAATGGACTAAATTTTGAAAAAAAACATTCATATTTCTCATTCCAAAATTAAGGAAACACCATTTCAAATTTCCTAATCCTTTTATCACTATTTTTGTTAGTGCCTAGTGGGACAATGCATTCAAATAATCTGTTACAATGTATTTTAAAAAGTTAGTGAGAAAAAGTGTATGACCTCTCCAATTTTTATTTGGTTTTCAAGCATAGATGATACTATCTATGAGTATGGATGGTAAAGTGTGTTAGTTGGGTTTGGCTTCTATTTCTTATCCGAGCAACCTAAATAAATATTTGCTTCTTCTGCATCTTTTTATCTACATGAACTGGGATGAACCATGCTACATTGACCCTTTATTCTATATCCCCATTTGTTTGTAGTATCTCAATATTTCTTTTAGCTCTAGCAACCCATACTATGTAGTCCACTCCTATATAATCATTAGGTTTGATAAATAACATATCTTTGATTTGCACATCTTGAGCTAGATCAAATGCAATTTTTGTTCTTTTGCTTCTTGGACCAACATATGTATTTCTAGATGCCACTCCAAAAACAAGGGTCCTATTATGAACCCTTTTGTGCAGATCTCAATGCATGGGTATTCCATGACAAGTTATAGGCCAAAACTCTCCCATACACTCAACTTCAGAAGGAATAGGTCTTCTTTCATTATATTATGGATGTTTTGGAAGTAATATGCTAGATCCTTCCACTTACTATTTTTGATCAAACTAAATTCATTGAATTTCTATACATACTTATTCAAGTTATATTTAAGTTCTTTTTCACTCTTGTCTATAACAACAATGGAATCTTGAGAAATTTCTCTATTTTTCAAGTCTTTGAAATATATTTTTGTTGGATTACCTTCTGGAACATTTGGCTCACCATTTTATTTTATTCCCTAGAATGTAATGGGGGGGGACCAATTTATATCTCTTAGAGAGTTTTTTCAATGCATAATGGTTGACCTTGCTCCATGCATAGAAGAAATTGTTAACCTTTTGTCAAGCCTACTATTTCATTTCTTCCCTTTAGCTTGTAACTATTTACATACTCTTTGAAATCCACTACATCTTCAATCAAATATGACATGAATTTTCTTGTATTTTCAAACATCCTATAAGTGTCATCATCTCTGCCACACTCCATACATCTTTCCTCTTTATACATTTAGATAGGTTTCCAAATGTGCCATCGAGGTCCTCATGGGTATGTCCTACAGGGAGAAATCTAACCTTGAAATCAAGGAAAACACCTTTGTAGATAAGGAGAGATAAATATTACAACACATACTATACAGAAAGATGATTTTGTGAATTTGTAAATGTAACATTAGTTCCATATAAGGTTTGACATTTTTAAAATCTAATTATGGATAGAGGTACCTAATCTTATTATCCCCATAATAGTTGTCTAGTTGAAGGTATAGTATGAAAGGAAATTTCTTGAAGGCACCAATTAATTGTGCTTCTTCTTTATATTTCTAGCATTTAGGGTAGCAGTTTTTAGATAAAAGTACAACATATAATATATATTTTAAAGATCTAGGTTTATATAGTAAAGATCCATAAGTATTTGGAACTATTGTTTCCATATCCTTGAAGCACTTATTTAATGAAGTGATAATAAAGTTAGACCCTCCAAGAACATATGATAAAAAATGCCCATATCTACCTATACCATGACCATGTGTTATAATCCCTGCCATTGACAACTCTAATATTCTATTAATACTACTTTGATTTTTGTCATTATCCTTGGCATGAATGTTTTTTGATGTTCCATCTTGTCATGAATGACATTGAGGCATTCTTAAGGGTATTGCTCTGACATTCATTTATGTGTGTAATACATTTGTCTTGTAGAAAGTATTTTATTTGAGTGCATCACAAATTCTTGATTGATATTCTCTTCCTAATATCTAGAGAGGGAGCCAAAGCATTTATGTTGAGTCAACAAGATGCAAGTTTTGCACCTAGTGAAGTCATTAGATGTGGCAATGGTCACATCATGAAAATTAGTTCTCCACATTTTATTGAATTTTGGCTGGGATATTGGCTCATATTTCATATTTGCTAGTTGTACATTGATGTGGTGCCTCATAAATTCTTGAGTGAAAGATGTTGGAAGATATCAAACATTTTATCATGAGCCATATATATCTACTGGCATGTTAGTCATGGAGAAACATCTACAAAATCATCCACCAATTGCTTTAACAAATTTTTAGCTGCCATTATCTTCTTTTATGGCTTTTGTCAAAATCTCCTTGCATGGAATGCATTTCATTCCCCATTTTTGTGATAATTTTGAATGTCAAAAAAGGTTCTTCTCTTCAATCCATATATTTTAATCCAAGCTTCTAAACACATCTCTGTACCCTAAAAATCAATTCTACTTTTGTTTTTATTTTTCTTAAACAAACTAACAAAAAGGGCATCTAAGATATGTTGCATCCTATTTGTTATGGTGGAATCAAGCAACTTCATCTTTATAGATTTTAGAATCTCAAATGACAATCTTGATTGAAAACATTTTTTGGTGCAACATTTATCTACATACATTGTTGAAATCTCACTATCTATGCTTTCATCAAACTCCACTTGGCTAAGTGAATTATTAGGCTGACTTCTTTTTCAGACCAAGTATTTGTAGGAATGAGCTAATTTTTTTGGATGCTTTTACACTAGGAATTTTAGGTAAGGAGTGACTTCATTATCCACTACATCCCAAATGTTTCCAATTTCTTTCTCCTTTAATGTCATGTATGGTAAATTTATTGCTTTACAAGTCTCAGTGTCCACTATTTTATTAGAAGGCTATCTAACAATAGATGTTTCCATTGCCTCTATATTGTAAGTCTCATAATGTTGTATAACATGCCTTATGTAAATTTTCAATTCATTTTCTAACATTGGGATAGGAATGCAGCCAAAAATCTTCCCTGATTGTGCAAATTCAACATAACCAAAAGCATTTTTTTCATCATTTGTAAGAGCTGTACATTTGTGCAAAAAAGTACCCTTTTTCCAACAAAAGTTTTTCTTAGGATTTGAAGTGTGGTAGGATCATCGATATATCAAATAAATTAATCCAAGTGAGGGTTTTATTATTGTAATGGTTGTATATGCAAAACTAAAGTCAAATTATTTTGACTTTGTTCCATGTCATTATCTATAGAAAACTTGTCTGTGATGTGTTGTATCATTCTTGTGTTGCATATAGTAAAACTATCAACTACATCCCCCAAATTATCCACAAAAGATATAGGAAATGGAAGCAGTAGATTCAGATAAAAATATTTATTCACATTAAAACTTACACATCTAATAGGTATTTCTTCATTATGGCATGTGGAAGTGAGATTTATGGGTTCTAGAGATTCAACATCTTGACCTACCACTTTATGTATTCTTCCTCCACCAATGACCTTATCATTATTTATGAGGGAAACATAGTGTTTACATTGGAAAGCCATTGACATATGATTTTTTAGCCTAGACATTTGAAAAAGACATGATAAGAGTTGTTTATCAGGTTATTTATAAAATCAGTCCAATTTATCCCTGTATGTAGGAGATAAAGCTATATTTATACCATAACATAAGAATGGAGATATGTTAAAACCTAAAAATATTAAAAAGGTAATGTATAATATTTTTTTTAATGACATATTTTGTGTCAATCCAAAAAAATAATAGCTTTTAATATCAAATATTGCATACTTCAATTCTTGCTTCATCCTACTTTGAAGGTATCTCTTAGGAGATACATTTCAAACATTCATCAGAGTGGAAGAGCCATTTAGATAAAAATAGCTAATTAAGTCAATATTTAACCATGTATTATTATCTTCTTATATTTTGGGATCTTGTATTTGATTTTAACCTCTATTGTGGACCCAAAAGTTTGAAGGTATCTCTTAAGAGATACCTTTCAAACATGCCTATGGGTACCCTTAAAGTTTTGAAGGTAGTACTAGGTGATACCGGCCTTATAATACCCTCAAGGGTACCTATGACATTAAGATTAAGACTTCATTTTTCAATAGTCAAGGACATGTAGCATGCACCTGCAAACCCATGACATTTCAACACTCAAAAAATATTTCAAGTTCACCAGGTGAACAAATCTCTATTATCATGCCAAGTGTCTCCATCCCATTTACCCAGAGACTAAAAGATGGAATTTCATGTATGAAATATTAAGGATATGTAAGAAGCATTGTGGTGACGCATGTCTCCCTTTGAATTGCCTCTAAAATTCATGTTAAAAATGGGGCCCACTTCCCTAGGCCAATGGTGCACATTTTATTTAAATAAGAACTCCCTTCTTTCCTAAAGAGTGTTATGATGACATATGTCATCAATGAAAGGGACTGAGACTTTAGGTTTACGATTGTGCTCACCTATGTACTCAATCACTGTGAGTTCATGATGAACCCAAGCACTGGCTTCAAGTTTGTGGCCGTATTCTTTATTCTTTCCCAATAGGATACATACAATTCTTAGACCATGGGGAGGATAAGTATGATATAGGAGTGGGTGGTGAGGTCATTATTTAACTACAATATTTCTTTGTCCTTGGCTAAGGACTCTTGTTCCATCAGTTGTTGGATCTATTACTGCATACTTATAAAGTCTAATAGGCTCTTATGGGTATGCATAATATAACTTATTAAATGCATTTAATAAGTTAGTCTAAAATGTAAAATATCATTATTTGTACTTTTTTGAAGAAAGGATATTAAGGATAAATCTAGTAAAAAAAGTACATCAATCTTGAATTAAGTCTGGGAAAGTAGTGATGACAAGACTTGTATGGTAGAAGGACCGCTAATGGTCATGTAAGACCATTAATGACATGGCATTTCAAAATATTGCATCTTTTTAAAGGTAGATCAAGTTGGGATGTGACACACTAAAAAAGGTCACAAAAAGGTCAAAAGTTCACCATTAAAGCCAAAATATTAAAGATGAGGAAGAACACTCATGTGTAGGTAATTAGTGCATTTAAAGAGGTTGGCAAGTGAAAATTAGATGCCAAAAGACATAAAATGAAGTGAAGAAACAATGAAAAAACATTATAGACTTTGGAGAAGAAGAGTATTTTACTATATAATCTCGATATACTCCCATGTAAAAAAATTGAGACCCAAAATTTGGTAGAAAAAATCAATCAAATAGTGTAGATTATAGGTTTAGTCATGGATAGAAGTAAGTTGTTGATCCTACTTATAGATGTGGGGAAGGAAAAAATGGGGATTGAGATAGGTATTCAACAAAAAAAATTTAACAACTTAGATCCATTTGACATTGTGGAAATAGCCAAACTTACTCTCTTCACCCTATCAACACAACTAGGTGCACAAGCAAGAGCTATTGCACTTCAACATCTACTTTGGGGTTTTGATGTAGAGAGGCTAATCAATATTCCTACATTCAGGTAATTGGATGAGGTCATGCATACCTTTTCAATCAAATACAACAAAGGGGATATTCATTTGTCTAGAGATATCACCTTTTAGATTAATTGTAGACCATGATGAGAGCCATAGGCCTCTCAGATCATGAAAAATCATTATTTCCATACAAGTCTAATGCACTACCAATTCATCCATATGTTCAATAAAATTTTCCCATTAGGGTAGTTAGAGGAAAACCAATTGAATCCATTGAGGATGTTGTAATTCACATTCTGGTAGAGTGTATTACAAAGAGGTTTTGGTAGACAATGAAGCAAGCCAAGCATGTAACAAAAGCATGAATTGACATTGTGTATCATATGATACAATAGAATGAGAACTTTAATTAGCCTGAGTTTCTTGAAATTGACATTACCACTAATATCAATAAGGTACTTTTAGGTAGCTCAAAAAATTTCCAATATTAGTTTTTGGTTTTATTATTATTCTTCACCCAATGGAAGTCCCTGTTAGGCCACAATAATGTTACTGTGGAATTTTGGCCTACTACTACCCTCACATGCATTAATTGGAATAAGATAGGGTAATATTATGATAAATTGGGGTGGTTTAACACATGGTGGCTTGAGGCTCTAGCTTTGATCAAGTCACATCCTTAAATTCTATAAGATGTCATGCAATATTTGGGGAAGCATTCATCATTAACCAAGTTGTACAAGGGTATTCAAATCAAGGTGCATGAGTTAGCCATGCCAACTATGAATCCAATGCCATTTTTCATCACAATGGTTCAATCACAAGCCGAAGCATGGAGGTAGAGAACCCTAGTCACATAACAATGCTGACAAGAGCAATAAAAAACTCAACCAACTGCATAACCACATGCCTCAACCCAATAGTCTACATCTCCTCCACAACAAGAAAAATGAAAATAGAAGGGACTTGTGTAGAGAACCTCACCACCACCAACAAAAAAGAGATCAAGGCCAATTAAGAATTAGTTCGAAAACCCACAAGTGCCAAAGATAGCTTTGGTGTATGATCTCACAATATTGTGGGTTGATGAACATGAATTTATTTAATGCATGATCGAAGACATCAGTCAAAAGGTCTATGATAAGGAGGAGGAAAAGGAGTTATTTTTATAGAAAGTAGTGTGCACTTTCCAAGTGTGAAATAAGGTAAGCAATGACCATTTGTTTGACATTACATAACCCCTTACCTCTATTATTATTGATACAAACTTGTGGCATAAATTTTCAAAAAATATCTAGAAGCTAGTTCATCATCTATGCAGTTTGTAGATCTACTAGAGGAAGAGAGCTCAATATGACCAATGGTGTGCAAAAAACATATTAATCATTAGGCAAGTACTTTAACCAATGTACTCAAATGTTTGGTATATTTCAGAGAGCCAATCATAACAAGTAGTGCCCATCAGGTGAAGTCTAGGGGAACAATGAGACACAAGGATACACTTATCCCTCCTGTCAAGTTGAGAAAGTTTTTCATGCATAGAGGTGTCACTATTATCAAATCTAAATCTTTGGAGAACTCATAATCTGATATGGAAATAGATGATGTATATGTAATGGAGGGATCCCCAGATACCATCTAAATGAGATCCATCATGGTTTCTTCTACTTCTATGGAGACATCTTTGGATGTTTCACAACTACCATTGTACAAGGAAATTGAAGGAGCAGATGCATTCCAAAAATCCATTGCATAAAAGGCTTTAGAATTGGTACATATGGTTTTTTGACTACACAAGGATAAAATAGAAGTACATAATCAAATTATTGAGGCTAAGTAGCTCATCATTGACTCTTGTCCTATTTTGGTTACAAAAGTCCTTGGTGATCAAGTAATGTTTGAGGACAAATAACTCACTGTATTGCTAATTGAACTAACAAAGGATTGGGTGAGTACACATAAACTATGCACCTAAGGGCATGCTATCTTCACTGAGACATAAGGCATTTGTGAACTTTTAGAGGAATATGTATAGGTCCTAGATACAACTGCACATCAGGATAAGTAGATTATGTAAGGAAGGCTTGATTGGGGGCAACATCTTGAAAAATAATTAGATTTTGATAAACCAAAGTTTACAATGGTGGATAAAGCTAAAGTTGTAGTGAGTGATCGAATGGCTACTAGGAAAATATTGAATGATACATTTAAATAGTTTTTAGAAGCTAAGGATACCATGGTGAAGAAGCTCTAGGTCTAGTAGAATAATATAATGTGTAACACATTTAAAAAAATTCAAGCCTAAAGGACTAAAAATAGGTTAGATGATATTGTGTCAGATATCTAGCTTAAGATATCAAATGCTAGAGACTTCCTTATCATTGTATAAGAAGTAGCTGTGCAAAATTTGATGGTCTTTCAGATTCCACTACACATTTTGCTTACCATGGTGTGAGAAGTACTTGATAATTTGAAAACACTCAAGCATGAACTCTCATAGGTTAAACCAACTATTGTGCATATCATAGATGAACCTAAGTTCAATCCACTATAGGAGCTCCAAGAAATTTTATAGTAGAGAAAGCTAGATATATAGGCACAATCTGGGCAACCAAAACCTACATAGTAGGCAAATGTGTAGTTTAAGTTTTGTAGTTTAAGATAAAAATACTTATTTGTAACATAGTCATAAGCATTAAGAGTGGGGCTAGGTTGGTTGAATACCCCTAACGTGGAAAACCATGCTAGAGCGATTATTACCACTTTTATGAAAGGCTAATCTTTTCCAGCTTTAGCCAAGATGAGAGTTCATATTTTTTCTTAAGATGAAACAACAGTTTAAGTTCATGAAATTGTTGGATGTGGAGTAGGGACATGTGTGTAGGGTATCATTTTGTCATCTATATGATCTTTTAGATGTATTCAACCTTGTTAGGCAAGAGATAGATATAAGAATGCCATGTCTCTTTTCTTTTTGTATGCTAAAAATATGTAATGTGAAGAGACAGAGCCATGTAAAAAGCTATATATAGTGATATGATGTAATGAAATATTGTTTTGATGTTATTATTTTCCTAAGGTTCTTTTACTTATGCATGGTGCATAGTATTTACTCTATTTTGTTTTAGCTTGTTCTTTCTTGTATTATGCTATTTATGATCCAAATTCTTAACTCCATGTTAGTTTATATTTATATTTGATGAGGTGTATCAAATTGAATATTGTATAATTTAACTCATGTTACTATGATTCTTTTCCACTTCTTGTTGGGCAAGCTATACCTATAATTTCTATGTTCTGGAGAATTTCCATGAAAATTTACTAACACTCCTTCAACATGCACATGATTAGAATTTTATTTCAGTGTATCTTTGAGGAGACACCTTGAAGGGATTTGTATTACCTTTGAGTGTAACCTAATGCATGTTTGTAAGGTATTAGGTATATCATAGGAGAGACTTTCAAACATGCATTTATATTACTTTCAAATGGGTATCCTAGTAGATACCTTGAAAATGTACATGATTGAAATTATTTCAAGATAACAGGGCCTTGTAATACCTTTAATAGTTCCTCTATACATAAAGGTGTTTCTTAGGAGATACCTTCAAGGTAGCCATGAAGGTATTATAATGCCCTTTAATGTATATTATTATTTTTATTCAATAGGTTAAAAGCTGGGTTGAATGGACCCATTCCCTTTACAAAAGAAACCTAAAAGATAGACATGACAAAGCCAAAGGAAAAAAAAGAGCAAAAGATGAACCTAGTAGCTAAAGCCCCCTACCACCAAACTTACACAAAGTATTAGCCAAAAAACCTAAGACCAAATAAAAAGAGACATAGCAAGCCTAACTATCCTGAATCAAAATAAATGACCAAATTTTTGATCGTAGTGATATCACCTTTGATGTTCCTTCCTTTGGTATGACTTCCCATGAAATGATCCTTATCTTCTTCCCTTTTTATGCATTTGAGGTTGGTATACTAGATCTCTACTTTTTACTCCTTGAGATCCCTATTGACATCCACTTTTTTGTCACTTTGAGTTGATTTGTTTCCCTAGGGAGTGTGTTTTAGATGATCCTTTCCCAATATAGAGGGTATTGACACATGATCTAGGAGCCCTTGTAACTTTTCAATCTCATCCATGATTTCATTACACATAAGTTTCTGGATGGAAATCTTCATGTGAAAATTTTGAAGGGAATTCATGATATCTTCCTTGGTATTGGATTTGAGAACCCCTCTACCTTTTGTAGCTAATAGAGGGACATAGGTAGGACTTGTTATGTTTGGTTTGGGATCCTCCTACATCAATTTGATAAAATCCATGACATTATGTTCCTCCAGTTCATGATCAGAAGATAACTCTGTGAAAAATTCCTCCCCATTCAGTTTCTTCCTTCTCACTAGGGATATCAATCACCTCAATGATGATTTTAGACCACTATGGTTCCCCTCTCTTAATTAACAACAAAGTCAGACCTTGGTGAATTAAGTTAGCTAAAGGGTTCTTCTTGAAGTTCAGTACTGAAGCTTCCAAGGATTACAAAAGAAAAAACGGAATGATAATGGTGTGGCCTTTGAAATGATTGAGTAATAAAAAGTGATGGGCAAAAATCATAGTATGTTTTCATTTTAAGGTAATATACCTCATTATCTAGAGGCAAAATTCAGGCCATTTCCTTGGCAGTTTTGACCTCATGAAACCTTTTTGGGATGAAATCTTGGGTTTCTTATTTTCCTTCTTGAAGAAAATATCGAGAAGCTCATCCTTTCTCTTCTTGTCCTTGAATGCTTTGACACCATAAAAATACGTCTTGGTAGTCTGTCTGATTAGCTCCTTAGTGATCAAGATTCTCAAGCCATGCATATGGACTTCATGATCTTTCTAACCATGAACAAAATCCCTAGAAATCCTTATGTCATGCCTAATGAGCCATTCCATGAAGGGATCCAATCTTCCTTTGACCATTTTGTTCTAAATATATTAATTTTCCTTGACATCAGAGCATAAAATTGGTTTAAACCAATCTCAGTCCCCACCCATATGATGAATTTGTAGACTTTTTCTACAAGCTTCATTATTCAAGTTTTTAGAAATGGAAATGGATAGGTTATGGGATGAAGAGCCAAAGAAAATAATGTGATGCAATCTTAGAGATCCTCAAATGTGCAAGGTCTTAGGAATAATTACCATACACATATTAATATCTAAGCTCTTGATATAAATTTGTGTCATCATTGAAAAACCATCATGACAATATGGGGTGTGTCTTTTTTTTGATTCAATAATCAAGATGATGTCATCAATAAAATCCCTCTCACTCCAACTAATAAAATCACTTCTTTGGATTGTAAGATTGGTCATGCAATCGACACACCTATTACCCTCTTTGTACACATGTGCTATAGAGACCCATTTGAAAAGGGTCAACAAATTCATTGCATCATCAATAATTCCAAAAATATTCTAGGAAGAGTGGGAAAGGCCTTTTAGACAATTAATAATATTCATTGAGTCACCCTCAATTTAAAGGAATTCCATGCCGAGGTTGACTACTATTTCAATGCCCTAAAGCATCACTTTAGTTGTTGAAACATGATTTATTTGGATCCCCAATGGTCTCGCATAAGCCTCTCTAATATTTCCTTAAGAATCCCTGATAACTCCACCCGCCCTTGTTGGGCCTAGGTTCCCTTTCATGGCACCATCAAAATTTAGTTTAAATCAAGAGGGAGAAGGTTGTACCCATTTGAATTTAGACCTATCAACCCCTTCACTTGGATTTTACCATGGATGACAAGGTTGAGGTGATTCAAAATTTGAGACAAGATTGGGGAACTAGGTTGATCAAAAGAAGAAACAAAGGATAACTAATTATCATGAACAAAGGCCACTATCCTTTTAGAAGTAGAGGAAGGGTTGGGCCTATGGTTATAAAAAAATACAAGAGTTCTTAGCTTTCCAAATGCCCAAAAATATGTGGGGGAGAGCTATATTCCATCAAAATTTCAATGGAGGAGAATCCCAGGGTGGTTTCTGTTGAGTGATCAAATCTTTTAAAGAGCTCGAGTTGACCCAGGAAAAGTTAGATAAGTTGAAGAAATGCTAAAAAATGAAGGAAGTAAAGGAAAAGGAAAGGTATAAATGATCAATAGATTCAACATCCCATTTGTAAAGAGCACACCTATTGGGATACATAGTTAGTTTCCCTTTTGTTTGCATGTTTTCCTTTCTTTATTGTTTGTTTCCCCTTTCATTGTTGTTATTTCCCCAAAAAAATAAAAGTGTTGCTTGCAAAAGTTGCTATTGTTCTATGCCAGATGTCCACACCTTGGCCCTCATCAACTTTAAACTATATATTGATAGATAGTTATCTACCCCACTCCCCTTACAATTAATGTCTAGGTGCTTCATATTGCATGATTCTCCATAAGGATCACTGCAAATATCTTATGAGACACTCTTAAAGTGTGTGTGTCACCTTTAGCATTTATTACAAAGAACTTGTTAGGAAAAAGGGGATTATTTCCTCTACCCAAATTTCACAATAATCATGATTTGGGGGAACAAAGTTTGTACTAGATAAGCTAGTTGAATAGGAAATCACCTTTCAACTATGGTGGAGTATTGAAGAGGACCTATCAAAGTGGAAGAAAGCATTATATTTTGGACACTTTATAAAAATTGGTAGAATGGTTTATACCATGAGGAAGCATTTTGTAGAGGTGGGAGGAAAACCCAAGATTTATCCTTTCCTTTGGCTTTCACACAGAGATTGGAATCCACATGGGATGATTCAAAAGCACATACAAGGATTCAACATTGGTGAACATGATGATTAAGATAGTTGAGCTCAAGTTGATTCATATTTATAGATGTGTACTAGTAATTTCATTGGTGTAGTTTTTTGTGTCTACGTAATAACTACCTTAGATAATTCATGTGCCAGAGCTAGGTTTTCAGATATTTTGATTGGGCCCTATTATTAGATTTTGGTCTTTAGGTTTTTTGTTCAAATATTTTTTTTGATGGATTTTGGTCTTTGAAATTATTAAAGACTTTGGGTCTTCATAATCTTTTGTTTGAAGTTTTTTCATCAGACATTTTGTGCGAATAAATGTTTCAAATGAATTGTGTGAACAACAGTGGATTTACCCTTCAAGGTATCTCCTAGGAGATACATTTAATATTTGAGAACTAAATCTCTAAGTTTAAATCTTGAGTCTAATGACTTCTTATCACACCATAACTTATCCACTTATTGTCAGATGAGCTTCACACCACTTGCCTATTCCCTCACCTCCTGGAGTTTGAGTAATTTAACAAGTTGAACTTCCTAAGAGATACATTTCAAACAAGGATAAGAGTGGATTTATCCAAGTGAATTTTTTATTTATATGGAAAAGACACTATAGGGTGATATTTTTAATCCCCTTGTAATACCTTCAAGGTATCTCCTAAGAGATACCTCTCAAACATGCACAAGAGTGGATTTCTCCTTCAAGGAATAAGTAGAATTCTTCTTTACACGAAAGGCACTACTGGGTGATATTTTAAAGGCCTTTTTAATACCTTTAAGGTATCTCTTATGACATACCTTTCAAACATGTACAAGTGTGGATTTCCCTTTCAAGGTATATATCTCCTAAGAGATACATTTCAAATAGGGATAAGAGTGGATTTCTCCTTCATTGAAGGAGTACAATTTTGAAAGTGCGATTCAGACCTTTTGAAAGTGCTCTTCAGACCTTTTTAAAGTTCCCTTTAGACCTTTTTAAAGTTCCCTTCAAACATTTTGAAAGTGCCTTTCAGACTTTTTGAAAGTGCCCTTTGGCCTTTTTTGCATACACCCTTCAGGATTTTTATCATTACCACTTTGGGCTATGAAATAATTTCCCTGAGACATTGATTTAATTGGAATATTTTATGCCATGATCATTTTATCATGTTAAAAAATTTAATCTATGTCACTTGGTTTAAGATTTTATATGTTCTCGATCCCTAACTTTAATATTTCCTATTGTCTATAGGAACCAATCTCACTCACTGCCAAATGACATTTTCCAATTTAGAGATCATCCACACCTATTTTGTTTGTACAATGTTTTAAACTCTCATTTGGATTAATGGATATGTTTTTGGATGATCATGGTTTTAACCCTTCCAATGTTGCTATGAATTGAAAGTGGAAATACCCTAAGGGATTTTTTAGAAAGACCCTTTGGCCTTTTGTCCTAGGCACTTTGCCCTTTAGAAATGACCCTTTCAACAAGGATAATTTCCCTATAAAATTCCCTTTTAACATTTTAAAAATGGCTTAGCTTTTTATCCTAGGCACTTTTCCCTTTCAAAATGACCCTTCAGACATTTTGTCTGATGCAAAAATTCTGAAACAATTCCTCATAAAATTCTTAATGCAATTTTACCAAAATAATGACCCCAAGGGCACATACCCTTTAGGATTTATGAAAATTACCCTTCAAAATTTTTGGCAAGGATAATTTCCCTATAGAATTACCTTTTGGCCTTGCCTTTTGCCCTCCATGATTACCCTTCGACAATTTTGGAATGGCCCTTTTCCCTCTAGACTTACCCTTTGGGACATTTTTTCTGGGCCCTTTCCCAGATGAGAAGTTCCCTTCAAACCTTTTTAAAGTGCCATACATACATTTTGAAAGTGCCCTACAAACCTTTTGAAAGTGCCCTACAAACCTTTTTAAAGTTCCCTTCGGCCTTTTTTGTATAGACCCTTTGGGATTTTTATCATCGCTGCTTTGTCCTACAAAATAATTCACTCGATACAATTTCCATAAGACATTAATTTAATAATTTTTTTTTTGTGCCAAGGTCATTTTATTGTGCTGAAAACTTTAATCTATGTCACTTGGTTTAAGCTTTTATATGTTTTTGAGCTCTAACTTTAATAGTTCCTATTGTTTGTAGGAACCAATCTCTCTCATTGCCAAGTGACATTTTCCAATTTTGAGATCATCTATACCTATTTTATTTGTAAATTATTCCAAACTCTCATTTGGATGAATAGACATGTTTTTAGATGATCATGGTTTTACACCTTCCAATGTTACTAAGAATTATTGCTTGTGTTTCTGTAATAGGTTCAATGGACAACTTAGGTTATTTCAAAGGTATCTCCTAGAATATACCTTGAAGGGCCTTGGAATACCTTTTATTTTAATATAAAATGTCCTTGTAAGGGACTTAATATAATCATGACACCTTTTTATTTGGCAAGAACCATGATGCACATGATTGGAATTTTCTTTTGAGGTATCTCTTAGGAGATACCTTGAACATGCACACAATTAAATTTTATTTCAAGTTATCTCTCCTAAGAGATATATTGAAGGGCCTTGGAATACATTTCATGTTACTTGAAAATGTCCTTACAAAGGATTTTATATAACCATAACAAATTTTTATTTAGGAAGAACCTTGATGCACAATATTAGAATTTTTTTTCAAGATATCTCTTAGGAGATACCTTGAACATGCACATGATTTGGAATTTTATTTCAAGGTATATCCTAGGATATACCTCAAAGGGACTTTTAGTACCTTATATGTTTATTTCAAACGTCCTTGAAAAGGATTTGATATAAATGTGACAAATTTTTATTTGGAAAGAACCCTAATGCACATGAGGTATCTCCTAAGAGATACCTTAAACATGCACATAATTGGAATTTTATAGGAGATACCTCAAAGGGCTTTGGAATACATTACATGTTGATTGCAAAGGTCCTTGTAAAGGATTTGATATAGCTATTATAACTTTTTATTGGCAAGAACCTTGATGCACACTATTGAAATTTTCTTTGTAGATATCTCTTAGGAAATACCTTGAAGATGCACATGACTAGAATTTTCTTTCAAGTTATCTCCTAGGAGATACCTTGAAGGGCCTTAGAACACCTTTCATGTTGATTACAAAGGTGCTTTCAAGGGATTTGATATAACTATGACACCTTTTTATTTTATAATAACCGTGACGTAAACGATTGGAATTTTCTTTGGAGATATCTCTTAGGAGATACCTTGAAACATATATTTTGGAGTTAAGTCTAATTTTATGTTAGGGTTTGGTCATGTTTTTTAACTTGACCAAACCTTAGCTTAAAAATTGTGCTTGGTCCCCTTTTATTTCCCTTGTTCCTTTTATTTTTAACATGGATAATTTTATGCTAGCAGGGTCCCTTTTATTTTCTAGTGTGGTTCCCTTTAGTATTTCCTACTTAGCCCAAAGCCTCAATGCTAAGGCCTTGTTCATGTTTATTAACACAAATGAGAACTTAAAGTTAATGTTTTAGCCTAAGTTTTTATTATCATCCTGGGTCTTAACTTAGAAATTGTGTTCTTTTGCGGATCCAATGATCCACACTTCATCATAGGTTTTAATCCAACAGAGTGAGGAAGGCCTGACAAAACTAAGCACTTAGTTCTTTGGACCAATCATGAAAAAGGTCCCAGATCACATTAGATGATTCATGCTTCATTGGGATTGAGGATCTAATGGAGAAAATGCCACATTTAAAATTTAAAAAACTTAGGAGCTCCATGAGGTCTCCATATATCATCCCTACATTTGAGACTTAAAAGAAAAGGGTCCCACTCATTGGATGAACCAATATCATGTAAATTGATCAGATTATGATTGGATGGATCTCAATTCATCATAGAGATTGATTAAATGGCACATGATAATGTTTAAAAGTTAAATAACCCAATAATCCTCGTGGAGTTTCCATGTGGCACTCTTACATACAATAACTTAGAGTGCTTAAATTTGATGTTCATATGACCATCATTTTATGTCCACGAGGCCATCATTGACATCAATGTGAATGTCAAATTTAATCTTACTAATCCTATAGAACTTCATGAACTTAAATTTGATATTCATATGACCATCATCTAACGTCCACAAGGCCATCATTGATGTTTGTGCAACCATCAAATTCAAGCTCACTGAATATTTTACCTAGACAATAGGGGCATGTTTTTCGAAGGGTCCTTTGATATTTACGCTTTGAAACTTAGAATAAATTTCCTTAACCTAAGTCTTTGTGTTAATTAATATAATATAAACTTAGCTCAAATAAGTGTATCCTAATTCCTTTTATGATTATGCACTAATTAATGATTGTGCATCTTGTAGGATCTAATGGTCTATGCTTCATTGTAGAGGACAATTTAATAACATGAAAGCACTAATGAATTTTCAAAGGCCTTTCAAGAGCCTATAGGCTCACCACATGGAAAATACTCATTTGATTGATAAATGTCCATAGAGCCATGTTTGAATCCCCAATGTGGTTAGGTGTGATGATGTGATATGTGATTGATAAGTTACTAGAGCATAGAAGGCCCATGGAGGTACCAAGTGCCACAACCATGGGGATCGGTACCAAAAAGGGACCAATGACAAGCAAGGGCTCAGATCATGATCAATGGTTTGCATTGATCCTTCAATATTTATCCAATGGTGTGAATCAAAATAGGCATTTTTAAATGCCAATGGTTAGTGATTTAAAGGAATTTGTGAAAAATGCCACAAAAGGTGCTAGATCGATGCCACATAAGCACCACACAAGCACCACACAAGCAAAAAGCAATAAAATATAAAATATTATGTGCTCAAAATGCAAATGTATAAAGGTAAAGATTAGAATCAAATCTAAGGCACCTATGAGCCTAAGTCTAAATGAGCTACTCCCATTAAAGCTTCAAAGCCCTAAACCTTACATAAAAGAGACCCTAAACAAACTTAGATTGTTTACAATAAACTTAAGAGTAATCCAATTATGATTTGAGCACAAAAGAGTTAGCACAGAGATCAATTATAATCCAATTGTGAATGATTTGCAAGTGTGGAAGCCATGGAAGCTTAGATGCAGTAATTAAGAGATGAGATAGAATTGTATCTATCCATAGATAGTGAAGGAAGGGTTTTCAAGGACATTGAATTGGATACTGCAGCCCTAAACAATGGTAACAAGAATTGGTCTAAGCTCTCCTAAACCATAGAGGAAATGCAAGACATTACCAAGGAGGAGCAGAGGATTGATATTTTTAGTAGGAGATACTAGACTTGGTTACAATTCAAATGGTTGGCCTCCATCATGTTACTACCAAACCAAAGGTACTCCACTGTATTGACTTACTTGCTCCCATTTTTGTAGGCTATAAAATTGAGCATGATTAGATTATCTATGAGGGAACCTCTAATAAAGTGGCATATATTTACCCATTAGCCTTTGAGAGGTATTATAAGCTCTGAAAACCCCATGTGGACCTGCCCACAATCAAGGAATGGACTAGTAAGAATGACTGAGATACCATTCTCAAGCCATGGTTGATCCAGGGGAACCATGCATTCTAAGACTTTGAGGGAAGAATCCCAATTATCCAATTTAGGGAAGGGATTAGGGTAATCATGACCCTAATAAATAGAGTATCTGGGGCTCCCTCAACCACTTATGTCAATAAGAGTTAGGTGTCTTATGTCTATTTTATTGTAGAGAAAGAACTCACTCCTCTAATTGGGGATATGATTAGCATTCATCTAGGAGCTAATTTGTAGCCATAAAAAATAAGACCAGTAAATAGTTCTTCATGATGTATTATTTTTTGGATGCCTTGATAGCTTCCACTAAGATCCACAACATCAAAAATTGGTCTCATAAGGGCAGAACCACCATCTCCCACTACTACTCAAATTTACACATATTCAGGTATATACACCACATGCAATTCATCTATGACTATGTCTATGCTACTTTAGTGAAATATATTACAAGGTTTTCCATGCCAAAAATTAACCCTTTAATCAAGAAGTATGTGGAACTAATAGGAGATATCTAGTTTTACCCAAACTGTACTGTAATCATAATTGAGAGAATATGACTCAACCATACAAGTTGCCTATTTATGTTCCTAACAAGTTAGTAGAATAGGAAATTACATCCCAACTTCTTCAGGGAGTGGATGGGGTTTGTAAAGAGAAAAGGAAGGGCCTCTTCCACCCATTTCCTTTGATAGTTGGAAGAATTGTCCTACAAGATTGGAAGTAGGGGGACACCATAGCCAAACATAGAGATTTATTTGTGTTTCAATTGGGTGAACTCAGGCATTAGGATCTTGATGATGTAGTGGGCAAATAATTAAAGAGAAAGTAGATACCAAGCTATTTTACCAAGCTATTTTATGAGCATGAACTAGGTACTTATGACACTCTACACATAAAGTCTAGTGATTTTGAAGAGGTACTAGCTATATTTAGGAATCATAACCCCAAAATTGAGCATATATTAATTAGTGATGAAAATCCACTAGGAGATATATGGAAAATAAATCCTATTCAGTACCATTTACTACCTGGACCTTCTATGCCACCTCAAAAACAATCCCAGATGGAGCTGCCACAACCCCAAGGATAGATTGTACAAGACACTGATAAGGAGAAGTTGGAGAAGAGACCTAGTGAGGGACCTTCATCCTTAGTTCCCCTCTAAAGACCAACATCCCCTATTGAACACTTGGACATGATTGCCTTAGATCTAGATGAAATGGTGGAAGATGCCCTCAAGGTCATCATTGAAGCATATGGTTTTGAAGGAGAGGAAGATCAGGTTGAGGAACTGTTGACCATTTTTTTGCCCAACAGGCCAAAAATTGGTCCCCTTCTTTCCCTGCTATTTTAGGCCAATTCATTTTCTAATTTTACATGAATCTATTCATTTTTATGGACTCTACAAAATTTCTACAGACTCTACAAGTCTAAATCTACAGACTCTAAAGGTCTAAATCTATGGACTGCAAGTTTTGGATTTCTACGGACTCTGTAGGTTTTGGATTTCTACGGACTCAATAGGTTAGTCCTTTGGCACATGAAGGATCAGTTCAGAGAGTTCTAGGTTTTATAAGGCTTCTTCAGTCTCTTTTCTAAAGAAAATCATGAAGAAAGTTGGCCTAGTTGAACCATTGAACCAGTTCAATGCTTTGGTTCAATGCCTGGTTCAATGATAAGTTCATCGGCAAAGTTCAAGGCCTTGGTTCAATCGGTTCAAGTTCAACACAAGGTTCATCAGCCTTGGTTCACTCACTCAGTTTAGTGGCATTAGTTCAAGCAACTTCTAGTTCAATCAGATGGTTCAATGCCAAGGTTTAATGGGCTTGGTGTACTGTGTTGAACCATTGAACCGCTTCAACGGATTGGTTCAATCATTTAGTTCAACGCTGTGGTTCAATTGCTTTAGTTCAATGGGAGGTTCAACAAAGGGATTCAAAAAATTGTTTAGAGGGGCTCAAAATGCAGCATTGAACCATTTTTGGTTTAATGAATTGGTCCAAAGGCTTGGTTTAATGGGCTCGGTGTGCAGTGATTAAACTGTTGAACTGATTAAACCGTTGAATTAATTTTAGTTCAATGGGTTGGTTCAAGGGTGTGTCCCAAAGCCAAAGGGTAGTTCAAGGTCCAAAAGCCCTTGTGGAGGGTAGTAAGAGCTTTCAAAGGAGCCAAAGGTATTTAAAAGGCACGCCAAAGACTTAAGTCAAAATTTCTTCAGACTTTTTGTCTGAAGGAATTCCTTCGAACAAAAGGCCCGAAGGAATTCGGGGGAAGCACTATCAAAGAGCCCAATAGAAAGGATGAAGCGGTCAATTTTTGTAGACTTTTTGTCCATGGGAAAAAGGCCCAAAACAAAAGACCCAATGAATTTTGCCAAGGATGATGACATCCTGAAAGCCATCAAATTTAAGCAGATGAACTAGCGATTGGGTGACGACTGCATGAACGTCAAATTTAACATAGTGAAATAGCTATTTGTTTTAAACTATCTGAGCACCAAAGCATGAAAGGAGCCTGAGGAATGTAGTGACCCACTAGAAGATTGCCCCAGTGGTTGAAAGAGTAGTAAGAAGACAAAGAGTAGAAATGACAATGCATTCAAGTGGTGAAGGGAAGGTGAGTCATTGCTAGATGAGTGGCACGGCCTATTTTTCTCTAGTTGGCATTTATGAGGGGACAAACCATAGTCTATTTTTAGAAAAGAGGTGTGGCCATGTTCTTACATTAATGTTTGAATGCCAAAGTCAATTTGGGTGATTGTGTAGCATGGTTCTAGCAGGCCTCTTCTACAAGGATGACATCGATAACAGTGGTTTCCTCTTCACAAGGTTCCAAATGCACATGGGCCACTTGTAAAAATGAGTGCCAAAATCTTTCCCAGGAAGTGCCAATGGCCTCTCTCTTCCTCTATATATTGTAAAACTTCTCTTTTGAGAAAGGATCCACTCTTAGCCTTAAGGAAAAACTCTGCCCAAAAATCTCTTGGGCTTGTAAGGCAGAGCTCTGCCAAAATTTTACCTTGAATAAAAAACATAGCATTTTTACCTCCATTCTGAGTTTTGCATCTTTAGTATGTGTCTATGCATTTGATTCTATGTTAAGTCATTATATTAATGCTTTTGCAAAATGATTTCAACATGTCTGGTGCAATTTTGAGTTTCCTTTTATAGGTCTATCAGAAGTGTCCCTAAAGGAGTATAGGTGAAGTGGATAGGCTACTACACTGTGTCTCAGAATGACTCTAGTGGTTATTTCCTGCTTGTATCTCCATGGACCCCTGACCCACTGATGCAGAAGGTTTTCTCATGTCAGATGAAGTGTATAAGCACTTGTTTTGGTGAAAAGTGTAGGTTTGGGCCAGGTGGATCACATTTTTTGGTGTATCACCTTTTACTTTTTTAGGCATAGGTTCTGTTTTCAACATCTCTCTCTCCCTTTTCATCCCCTCCTTTTTTACATTTGTTTGTTAGTAGTAGGAGAAACCAAGGCCTAAATGATACATTAGAGGGAGCTATCCCTCATCTAGAGACTCTCCCCTCTAGCTTTGCTAGTCCCACATGTGAGAGGGGAGTTTCCATTGTTGCATGTGGAAAGGCAAGAGCTCAGCCTCCTACCCCTGGGTGCAATCCACTGCATCAACAGGAACCATAGGCCCAAGCAGAGGAGGTTGGGTAAAAAGATAAAGGAAAAGAACTTGCCCACGCTTAGTCATAGTGGCACAACCAAGGAAGAGTAAATCAAAACTGGAAATTATCCCTGTTAGATAAAAGAGGTCAAAGTTGACTGTCACTCATCCCATAAGTGAGATAGAATTATTTAGTGAGGAGTACCCCATTCATAGGCCAATCATCCCTGATTGGTTTATCTATGGGAAGATGCAAAATATCCCTTCCTTGTCCCATTTATGGGCTCTGACCTAATCCATCATTATGGATGTGCATGAAGACATCAAGCCATGGATAAGGGCCTTGACGATAGAACAAGAGGAAAGAAGAATAATGACCACTACAAGGCTAGAGGGAAAAATGATGGATGCTCCATGAGCATAAAGTAGTGCTTACATAGAGGTCTTAGAACCTCCAAAATATATTGAATCTACTAATACTATGAAATTTAATCTAGAGATAGATGGATTAGAAAGAGTGACTACTAGAAAATCCATGGTGGGGATTGAAGAGTTCATATTCCAAAAGGTTGAACCTTTTTTAGGATTAACTCTAATTGGGAGAAACAACTTTGTGAACTACAGATCTATGAAGAGGATGTAGAAAGCCTAGTTGAGGCTCATTCAACTCAGGTCAGAGCTAGAATTAGGGGGATGAATAAGAAAATATCTAACTTAGAGAAGGAGAATGAATAATTGAAGACATAGGCTATTTTGTTAATGCTTGGAGCCATGGTAAAGATGCTTGAGGAGTTTTTTTTGACATGTTTGAGTCTTTAAAATCAATCAAGTTGAGGTAGAGTGCATTATCACAACAAAACATAGTGGCCAAGGGTTTAATAAGCCAATGACAAGCCTTAGTGGATCATATAACAGGGCTAATTAACATCAAAGTTAGAAACTAGATCCCTAGATTTAAGGTAATTAACTTGGGGAATTTGAATGCCATTCTTGGAATTATTGTTGAAAATATCCAAGGTTTAAATACATGGTCACATGACTTAGAAAGGCTTCTCAAAGATGATGAGGAGCTGGTAAGGAGAATTGAACAACTCCTTGGAACAATGCTTAAATACCCTGCATAACCCACCATCCTAGGCATCATCAAGGATGATGAATTCAAGAATAGGGCTACTTTTTTAGTCCAAGAAATTAAGAATAAAAGTTAAGGAAATTTAGGAGTATAAAATAGTAGGATCCTTGATATGATCCTCAATGCTAGAGAAAGGGTAGTTGAGGCCCAAAAAATCAAATAAGTCATGTCCAAGAATGATAGAGAATTAGAGGCCTTAGCTAACAGTGAAGAAGAGTGTCTTTTGAGACCACCTATGGATTTAGATATTGTCAAAGAATAACATCAAAAGGCTATGGAGATTTTACAGTAACAAGTAGGTTTTCAAGGCACAAAGCCCACCAATTAGTTCATATTCTATTTTGTAAAAACTTTGTAACATTTTGAAAATAAGATATTATTTTGTAAGGCATATGTTAGTTGGTTAGCATATTTCCTCTAGGTCAGTTTATCTTGGAAAATAAAATGTATTATAGAGTGTTCTAAGAAAAAAGGATAGCTGTTCTTTCCTTTTGCACATTCATATCTTACAACTAACCAGTTTACTACCTTGTCTTTCTATAAAAGGGCAGTATTACCAATTTTTAAGGGAGAGATTTTGGAGCAAATTTGTATACTTGGAGCAATTAATACATTCAAGGAAATTTGAGAAGATTGTCCAAATTTGATGTGTCAATTGTTAATATATATTTTCTCTCAATTGTTGGTTCTAAAGCTTGAATTTGAATAGCTCCTTTGAATTCTGAATTTGCATTTGTGATATAGGTTTACTAATTTATGTTTGTTATAAGTTAGTTAAAGGATATTGAATTTAATTAATTTTATTTGTTTTATGTTCATATGTGTTCTCTTTTTCTTTGTTGTTATTTGGGTGCTATCTGGGTTGCTAACATAAATCAAAGGAGATTTGTTGGTATTTGTTATTACAAGGGAATTTTATTTTCTGCCCTACCTTACTCTCTCCTTTTGAATTTTTTTAACTTGAATCACTTTAAGTTAATGTTTGTTGTGTATATCCATTTGTTTGTTTAAGAGTTTGGACTTATATTAGCAAATATAAAATAATTTACATCATAACAAATTTAGGTAGATTGTGTCACTCCCATATTCCTGTTGTCCCTATAGTAGGGTCTGCTTGTAGATTAGAAGGTGGTAAGTTGTAATCACATAATCTACTTCACTCAAATTGAGTGAAGTCCCAATGTGTCATTACCATATTCCTGTTATCCCTATAATTTAAGAAATGTTATTTTGATGTTCACATTACATCCTTGACACATACACACATCAATAGTATGGAAGGACCTAAAGATGAATCTAAATATTCTCAACTTATTTTTTCTTATCATGCGCTTTTAGGTATTAGTACTCCTCCAAATATTAAGGTGGTCAGTTTCCTCAAGAAATAGAAGTCAACTATATTTATTTACATAGGGAGTACACACAAATTCATCAATAGTAAGTTGGCTACTCTATTAGACTATTTCATTTTCCCAGTTCCATAATTTCAAATCCTAATTACAGGTGGGGGTATTGTCAATTATTCTGGTAAATGCCATAGTATAAAGCTATGTGAGACTACCTATTATATTATTTTATATTTTCTATTATCATAGATGGGAATAATATATTTTTTGGATTGTAATGGCTTACCATTTTATGCATAATTAAGATGAATTTTGAGTAACTATTCATGCTCATTCATTTATAAGGAAGGACATTTGAACTGCATGGTTTATTTCCTAAATCTATGTAATTGGTTAGTTTTCACTAGATGATGAAGATGATAAAAAAAGATGCAAAGTAATTATTATGTGACTATTTTCCATAAAATTTAAACCAAATAAGGAGTCTACTGAATTACAAATAGTGGAGTCTACCCATTTTTGTCTTATACATCCACTCAACTCCTTTGACCTTTTCCTTTTGAAATGAGCTTTACAAAAGGGCTCACTACTGCCTAGGCCAACCCAGGGCCTCCCTGAGCTCGACACACTTTCTTAAAAATTTTATTATTTTTTTTAAAAACTGATTGAAGTATATACAAGCAAAGTATTTGGAAGTATATTTAATGTATTGTTTTATAAAATTTTAGTGTTACAATTTGAAAACATTTTTTACCCAAAAAATAGACATGTGTACGCTCCTTCAGTAGAAGGCTCACTAACATCACAATTGGGCATGCTCTAGTAGGGCAAAAAATATTACATTAATCTAGGTAGACTACCTAAATCTTAACGATTTAATAACATATTAAGTTGCTAAAAAATGAATAAAAGGGCCAAGTCAACACAAATAAATCAGACATTTTAGATAGAGTAAAAAAGTATATTGAACACTATTAAGATTAAAAACCTAAAAATAAGGATTTATACACATTTTAGAGAGAGAAAAAAAAATATATTGAACACTATTAAGATTAAATATTTAAAAATAAGGATCTACAAAAAAGACAGTAACAAATATGGTCAACGCTTCAAACACACTACAACCTGATCTATTCTGATCTATTAGTGCTCTATAGTGTATGTTAAAAAAAAACTAAGAATATGTAGGAATAGGAATATATTTGGTCAGACATGTTCAACGGTTTTTGTTCCTCTTAAAAATGTGTGAAATTTATATGAGCCCTATTTTGCAAAGTAAATTTGAATTTCAAATTTGTTGGGGACTCCCACCTATTTTTGAACATAAATTTACCTCGATTAGTCAAGTCAAATTTAAGGCGAGTGATATATTTAATATATTAAAATGATATATATATATATTATATTAAAATATATAATAAAAAAATATATTATATAATGTAATGTAATATTACAATATTATATATTATATAATATATTTTATTATTATTATATAATATATATGTTAATATAGTTTATAAATCAAATTATAATTATATATTATATATTTTAGTATAGGGGAAAGGTCCCAGTAACCATGCACCTTAACATTAGACATCAAATTAAGGTGCCATAACATCACATTATATTTGGAAATTTTTACCCATTTTAATATGTCATCTTAACTACTTATAACTAAGGTTTCAAGGTCTAACACACTATACATTTTATGACATAACTGATTTTATCATGAGAGGTCATAAAATGCATTTTTTAAACTTATGACCAAAACTTAACCTTTGGAGTACTAATAGCTATGCATAAGAGTATCAATACGTGAGTCTTACTTGTCAAGATATGATTGGTTACTTTTAATTTATATAATAAATTTTGAACATTAATTTATATAATAAATTTTGAACAAATATTAGATAATACATGTTCAACTTTTGGTGCACTTTAATATTTATACACACCAATATGATCCATCAATGGAGCACATGTTAACAAAAGCCCTATTCATAAAGTGGAACATGCAAAACTATTGGGACCTTTCCTATAATATATTTAATATGAAATATATAATCTATAAATAATATTACTCAGTTTAATATATAGATACACACACACACACACATTCACACACGTGCACACACATATCATGACATATAATGTATGTATATATGTATTGTTGAGAGGGGTTATGTAAAGTGAAAGAGTGTAAAATTATAATTAATAGTTAAATCTAGTAATTCCAAACCATTGATAATGTCAAAATATTAATTAAGCTCATTTTTAAAGATAATTATGGGTGTAGATCTGATTCACCATGTAATGATTTAGTCTATGATGGCTTGCACTTTGTGTGTAAAGAGAGCTACTCTTAGCATGCAATCTCTACATCAAAACTAAAGTGGACATATATGTTCCAAAACACCATATACTCTAATGAATTATTAGAGCATAAATTATCATAATTGGTTTACATCAAATCTAATTAGAAACACCACCCTAATTGGTTTACATCAAATCTTTCTCCTTATCTAATTTAAGTTCTAGTGCATAAAGCACCACATGAATGCATTAGTGTGGTCAAGTAGTAGTGTTAGTTAGACCACCTCCATGTCCACTCTCATAAGCATTAGTATAAGATAATTAGCTCGTATATTACACGAGGGTGTAAATAAGTGCATTAAGTGCATGTAAACTATCAATCTCTACAAAATCCTTCACTGTAAAGGGGATTGTCTTATTCTAAAGTGGTTATTGGATAGAGATTATCATAGGTTGATTAGGCACATGATATGCACCTAACCTTTCCTATCGAAAGCCTTTTTATTGGACCTAAAAACTCTTAATAGTAAAATTAATAAAGAATTTCATTCAAGATATTAAACTTGCATTAAATTTTTATCATAAAATATAAAGGAACCTCATTTTTATTAGAAGGTGGGACATCATAACCATCCACCATTAGTCCCAAGAATTCTTTCTCATCAATGAATGGTGGCAATAGTGGATTGGGAGATGTTGAATTATATTAGAAGTGACACATTGGTTTTTGGATTACTGAATAATGAGATTTTTTTTCTTTTTTTCCTTTTTAAAATAGATTAAATCTTGAAGCATCACAAACCATAAAGGAGTATAAAACATGAACTATAGTCTGTTATGTGAGCAAAAATCAAAACTATAGAAGTAGAAAAAAAGAAATAATAGACAGATAATTTTCCACTCCAAATAACATAAAACATCACATCATCATAGATGGAGAACATAATATAGAAGGCCACCAGGACACATACAAAGTGTTCAATTACATCTATGAGGTGCACTTGCTAAGGCTGTAAAATGAAAAATGCTAACTATCACTACTCCTAGTCTATTAAAATGGTTGGTTATAATTTATTTATATTTCTAATTTTGTAAACAAGTGCATTGAATACATGAATCTTAGTAACTACACATTATAAAAAAATTGAAAATAAGGCCAAAATATACATGAGTCAAAAATGCCAAAAAGTCTTGTCTATAGAAACTAATGAACACATCTCCAACTCACTTTACAAAACCTACAATTTAAAAACACCAAGAAACACATCTCACAGTCATACTTCAAAATTAAAGTTAGTGAGAAAATTATCATTCTGGTCTTATAAATTGTAGAAATAAACCAAAGAATTTGAGTGGAGAAATAAACTCACTGGGATAGATATTCATTAACACTTTATCTTAATTTGAATCTGTTCGATAGAAGAATTACATATCACTAATTTAAATTGTAGCTCAAAAGACCTGATGGTTAACTAAAATTTGATGATCATTTTGTAAAGTAGAACACACTCAATTCCTTTGTATAATTTGTATGTACTCTAATAGTTCATAGAATTTTTATAATCAAATTCAAAGGGCTATTGAAAATTAATAATTTGCATACTTTACTACTAACTATCCCATGCCAAGTGTCATCTACAACATCAAATTTAATGATTATAACAAATTTGTGATATGTGATTGCAACTTTTAATTTAGTTCCTCTCAAACATAATAATGTTTGATATATTTGCTCTTAATCTACCTCATCTGTTGCACACATGGTGAAGCACCGTAGAGTTTTAAATCTGTAATTATGATCACATTTACCTATTTTATGATGTTACATGGTATTATATGACATAAAAATTAATTTAATTTTGTTAAAAATTTAATATTATTTCCATATCATTAACAATAATATATAGACATGTTATAATTTTTATAATCTTGATAAATGAAGTTTTAGTGATTCTTGTATTGAAATATATTTTTTCAAAAGTAAAGTTGTTTGGCTTACAATTTTTTGTTTAAATTTAATTGATTTTACTACATTGATATGATTTGGTCTATAAATGATGATTTTCAAATCACTTCACTACATATCCAATTGATAATGACACATGGATCATTTACTTCCATTAATAAAAATGCACCTTTTGTGATGAAGAAGGGATACATGATTTAACCTTGCTGATATGTGATTATTTTAATTTAATTCCCATTGCCTACCAAACATCACTAATGTTTGATAGATTTTCTCTTTGATGTAATTTGTTGTGCACATGATGAAGCATTGCAGAGTTTTAAATCCGTATTGGTGATTGCATTTTTAAGCCCATAATGTTAAAACCCATTTTCATGTTATGTGGCATTATACACTTCATTAAAGGTATAAAAATTCATTTAATTTTATTAAAAATATGTTAGGGTGTGGAGCTAAAAGCTTCACCAAGGAGCACACTTATCAGTTTTGGGTCTACACAGACACCGGTGTCGGTCAGGAGTGACCAACGTCAGTCAGGAGCAGTTGCAGAGACGTTGACGTTGGTAGAGGGTCGGCCGACGATGGTCACAGACAAGCAACAGGAATCGACGTCGGTTACCTGCGTGCCCAAAGAGCTATTTCTGTGGACATAAGCGAGTGTTTGCATGATGAATTTGAGTTGTAGTCTCAAGCTCGCGTCTCTATTATTGGCAATACTATTTTTAGAGCCCTTGTTCAAGTGGCTTAACTGCTTGTTGGAAGTACATGCTCAAGTCTCCTAATTCTATATGTAGAATTAGATCTTCCTAGCTTATTGTAGTTTTGTAGTCATTGTGAATTATTATAATTCATTGGTATGAGAAGAAGATTATAGAATTGAATCAATCCAGGTTTGTTGGAGTTGATTGTTCTTGAGAGAGAGAGCTCTTGAGGAATAGAGATCTAGTGAGAGATCTATACATCTAGGAGAGGTGTGGAAGAAAGAAGTTTCTTCAATTGTATTCCTTTTGTAAAGAGTTTGTTAATACAAGTTTTCAGGGTGGTTTCTTGTATCTCTTGTTTTTGCTATTATCTCATTCTAATTACTTGTCAATCTGATTTAATTTCGCATTTATTGCTTTCACAATTGTAATCTATTGTTGGTTGATCCCCCAATAAGTGGTATCAGAGCCTTGGTTGCAGGTTCAGAGCTTGATATCCAACAATTGGTATCAAAGCTCAGGTGCACTAACAGGTGGTTCAGATCTATGTAGTGTGTATTGATTACAGGTTCTCACAGGGGTTTTTGCAGGGATTTCTATTTGAGTGGGAGAAGCAATGGCAGATGAAAGTAAATTGAGAATGGAAAAGTTTAATGACAAAAATTACCAACATTGGAGAATGCAGATAGAGGATTATCTATATTAGAAAGATCTCTACTTACCGTTAGGTGGGGTTGCAAAGAAGCCCAAAGACATGGAGGATGAAGAATGGGAAGTTCTTGATAGAAAGGCTCTGGGGTCTATAAGACTGAGTCTAGCATCCACTGTGATATCCAATTTATCATAGGCAAAGTCTACGATAGAGTTGATGACTACGTTAGCAAATTTGTATGAAAAACCCTCAGCTTCTAATAAGGTATATCTTATGAAGCAGTTATTTAATTTGCATATGAATGAAGGTGGATCTGTTTCTACTCATCTGAATGATTTCAATGGAATTGTGAATCAATTAAGTTCAGTGAATATAGTGTTTGATGATGAAATAAAAGCTCTTTTGATATTATGTTCTTTACCTGAAAGCTGGCATGGCTTAGTAATGGCAGTAAGTAATACTGCATCTGCATCAAATATTTTGAAAGTAGAGGATGTTGTTAGTGTTATCTTGAATGAGGAAATATGCAGGAAAAGCATAGAAGAGGCATCTGGGAATGCTTTAAGTTTTGAGAGCAGGGGAAGGCAGAAAGAGAAGAGCAAGAAAGGCAGATCAAGATCTAAATCTAAGGGGAAAGGCAGATCTAAATCCAGAAATGGTAGAAGGCCACAATGCTAGAATTATGGAAAGATGGGGCACATAAGCAGAGATTGTTGGTCAAAACCTAAGGAGTACAACCATCACGAAGGAAAGGAAGAAGCCAAGATTGCAGGTATTGCACAAGATGCTTTAATTTTCTCCCTGCATAATAATATAGAATCTTGGGTATTAGATTCTGATGCATCTTTTCATGCTACCCCTAACAGGGAATATTTTAGTGACTATATCCATAGAGATTTTGGAATAGTGTATCTAGGGGATGATGAGCCCTGTAAAATAATTGGCAAAGGTAAAGTGCAGCTGAAGATGCAGAATAACAACACATGGGTGTTGAGAGATGTGATGCATGTTCCTAGCTTGAAGAGAAATTTGATTTCTATAGAAAAGTTAGGGGATGAGGGTTGTATAATAACTCTCACAGCAGAATCTTGGAAGGTGACCAAGGGTGCACTTGTTATGGCCAAAGGTAAGAGAGAAGGTACTCTCTATTTGTGTAATTGTGTTACTAACAAATCTCCTTCTGTATTATCTACTTCAGATGTGGATGCTAAATTGTGGCACTCAAGGCTTGGCCACATGAGTGAGAAGGGGATGTCAATTTTTATGTCCAAAGGTATGCTTTCAGATTTAAAAGGCATAGATCTAGAGTTTTGTGAGCACTGTGTATTTAGAAAATAGAAAAGGGTTAGTTTTCTCAAGACTGGGTCTACTAAGAAGAGGCACAAGTTGGAGCTTGTTCACAGAGACGTGTGGGGACCGGCTCAGGTTGCTTCCATTGGAGGATCATAGTACTATGTATCTTTCATAGATGATGCTACAAGGAAGGTATGGATCTACTGTATTAGAAGAAAATCTGATGTATTTGAGACTTTTAAGGTTTGGAAAGCTATGGTTGAGAATGAAATAGGTAAAAGATTAAAGTGCCTGAGATCAGACAATGGTGGTGAGTTCTGCAGTCATAAGTTCAGAGATTATTGTTACATGCATGGAATCCAGAGGCAAAGGATGGTTCCAAGGACACCTCAGCAGAATGGAATTGCTGAAAGGATGAACAGGACAATAATGGAGCGTGCAAGATGTATGAGATTGCATGCCGGTTTGCCCTTATAGTTTTGGGCACAAGCTGTTGACATTTTAGTATACCTGATTAACAGAGGACCCTCTATAGCTCTAGATGGTGGTATTCCAGAAGAGGCATGGACAGGTAAAAAGGTTGATCTCTCATATCTCAAATTTTTTGGTTGTGAAGCCTTTGTGCACATAGATAAAGAAAATAGAAAGAAGCTGGATGCTAAGTCTATGAGGTGCACGTTTATTGGCTATGGCTCAGATGATTTTGGTTACAGATTATGGAATCTAGAAACTAACAAGGTAATCAGGAGCCGTGATGTTGTTTTCAATGAAAGAGTGATGTATTGTGATCAGCTAAGAAAGCTGAATCAATCTGAGTAGAGCAATGGTGAATTGGATGAGGTGAAAGTCCAAGATGAGCTCTCAGGAAAAAGAAATAATCACTTGCAAGAAAACACAGAGACCGATGTCGGCAGGTTAGGAATCGGCATCAGCAGTACAGAAACTAGCGTCAGTCGTACAGAGACTGACGTCGGTAGGACAGGTATCAAGGTCGGTCAGACAGAACCGACGTCGACCAGTAACAGGTCTGGAGGTGACCGAGGTCGGTCACTGTCAGAGAATTTGGGTGGACAGCGTGTTGTGAACGAGTCTCAGACACCCATCAGGAGGTCAAAAAGGGTGAGTAAGCCTCTAATTAGATATTCTCCTTATTTATTTTATTTATTGCTAACTGATGGTGGAGAACTAGAGAGTTTTGAAGAAGCAATACAGGTGGAGTCCAAGAGTGAGTGGGAGTGTGGCATGGTTGAGGAGTTGGAGTCCTTAAGAGAGAACCAAACATGGGATTTGGTTGAATTGCCAGCTGGTAAGAGAACACTCAAGAACAGATGGACCTACAGGCTAAAAGAAGGTGAGAATGGACAGATGAGATATAAGGCCAGATTAGTAGTAAAATGATTTGCACAAAAGTCAGGTATCGACTTTGGTGAGATTTTTTCTCCTATTGTTAAAATGACTTCTATAAGGGTTGTATTGTCTTTGGTTGCTTTTGAGGATTTGCATCTTGAGCAACTAGACGTTAAGACAACATTTCTTCATGGAGACTTAGATGAGAAAATTTATATGGAACAGCTAGAAGGATTCGAGGTCAAGGGTAAGGAGAAGTTTGTGTGCAGATTGAAGAAAAGCTTGTATGGCCTCAAGCAAGCTCCTAGGCAATGGTACTTAAAATTTGACAGGTTTATGACTGAGCATGGCTATAGTAGGTGTCAATCAGACCATTGTGTGTATTTCAAGAGATTTGATAATGGTAGATATATTATTCTATTGTTGTATGTAGATGATATGCTGGTTGCAGGATCACACATGCAGGATATCTCAGAGCTTAAGGTGAAATTAGCTCAAATGTTTGCTATGAAGGATTTGGGAGTAGCAAAGAAATTCCTTGGCATGAGCATTAAGAGAGACAAGAAAAATCACAGGTTGATATTGTCTCAAGAAGATTATGTGGACAAGGTGTTGAAACGGTTCAATATGCAGGATGCTAAACCGGTAAGCACACCTTTGGCTGGACATTTTAAGTTGAGTAAAGAACAATGTCCTAATTTATATGATGAGGTAGAGTACATGAGTAAGGTTCCATATTTTTCTGCAGTAGGGAGTTTGATGTATGCAATGGTGTGTACTAGACCGGATATTGCCCAAGCAGTGGGAGTGGTAAGTAAGTATATGGCCAATCCAGGTAAGGAACATTGGAAAGCAGTTCAGTGGATCCTTAGATATCTGAGAGGAACCAACAGTAGGCACTTGTGCTATGGACGTTCAGATACTTCTCTACATGGTTATGTAGATTCAGATATGGTAGGTGATTTGGATGGCAAGAGGAGCACTACAGGTTATGTTTTCACTGTAGGTGGAATGGCAGTTAGCTGGATATCTAAGTTGCAGAAGGTTGTTGCCTTGTCAACTACAGAAGCAGAGTATATTGCAGCCACAGAAGCTAGCAAAGAGATGATATGGATGACACAGTTCATAGATGAGCTTGGTAGGGAGCATGAGAGTTGTAGATTGTATAGTGACAGTCAGAGTGCAATCCATTTGGCTAAGAATTCAGCCTTTCATTCAAGAACAAAGCACATACAACTAAGGTACCATTTCATATGATAGGTATTGGAAGATGGTGAGTTGAAGCTGGAGAAGATCCATATAGATAGGAATCTTGCTGATATGTTAACCAAGCTGGTTACAAAGGAGAAGTTGAATCTTCATTCAACTTCTGTTGGTCTTCATGATTGAGTTGAAGATGGAGGAGCTAGAAGATGTTGCTGTACAGGTACTGGTGTAGCTGTTTATCTCCAAGTTGGAGATTGTTAGGGTGTGGAGCTAAAAGCTTCACCAAGGAGCACACTTATTAGTTTTAGGTCTACATACACACTGGCATCGATCAGGAGCAACCGACGTCGGTCAGGAGCAGTTGCAGAGATGCCGACGTCGGTAGAGGGTCGGTTGACGACGGTCATAGACAAGTAGTAGGAACCGACGTCGGTTACCTGCGTGTCCAGAGAGCTATTTCCATGGACATAAGCGAGTGTTTACATGATGAGTTTGAGTTGTAGTCTCAAGCTCACATCTCTATTATTGGCAATACTATTTTTAGAGCCCTTGTTCAAGTGGCTTAACTGCTTGTTAGAAATACATGCTCAAGTCTCCTAATTCTATATGTAGAATTAGATCTTCCTAGCTTATTGTAGTTTTGTAGTCATTGTGAATTATTATAATTCATTGGTATGAGAAGAACAGTACAGAATTGAATCAATCCAGGTTTGTTGGAGTTGATTGTTCTTGAGAGAGAGAGCTCTTGAGGAATAAAGATCTAGTGAGAGATCTATACATCTAGGAGAGGTGTGGAAGAAAGAAGTTTCTTCAGTTGTATTCCTTTTGTAAAGAGTTTGTTAATACAAGTTTTCAGGGTGGTTTCTTGTATCTCTTGTTATTGCTATTATCTTATTCTAATTACTTGTCAATCTAATTTAATTCCACGTTTATTGCTTTCACAATTGTAATCTATTGTTGGTTGATCCCCCAACAAAATATAATGTTATTTCTGTACTATTAACAATATATAGATGTATTAAAATATGTCATACTAAAATATATAATATATAATACTGATTTATAATCTATATTAACATATATATTATATGGTATAATAATATTGATTAATATTCAAATTTATTTTACAAAATATATAGTTTATATATAATATTAATAAATAATTAATTAGGTTAATATATAAAAATATTATGGTATATATTATAATATGTCAATTATATTTATTTAATAACTAATATAATTTGTGTGTGTGGGGTAAGAGGGGTTATATGAAGTGAAAGAGTGTAAATCGACAATTAAATATACTAGTTACTCCAAACCCATGACATTGATGTCAAAATAAGTTCATCTTAAAAATAATTATGGGCACAAACTTATCAAGATCTGAATTACCATGTAATGCTTTAGTCTACAATGGCTTGCATTCGTCATGTAAAGAGATAGCCTCTTAGCACAATCACTATGTCAAAATTACAACTCCCTTATTTTCAATCATGGGGCATCTATATTCAATGGATAAGGAGAGCCATAGTTGTGGGTGTTCAAGTTTTGTCTTGGTGATTACAATGGAGAAATTGCTTTATTACAATGGCACTAAAAAAAATAGAAGTGACCAAGAAGAATTTTGGGTTTATAAATATGCTAAAAATTTGACATGGACATATATGTTTGAAAGACACCATGTATTCCAATGTGTATGCCTACTATTATACCACCACCACTTGTTTCTCCTAATAATTAATAATGTCACATCTTCAAAAAAATGTGGATGAAACTCCACTTATTATGCACTGAAGAGCCTAATAATTAATTCTAATTCATTACCATCTATTTCAAAGTTCTATAATGATAATTTTACTTCTATTTCCATATTTTAACTTCTAAAATTTTCATTATACTATGATCTTGTAGCAGATTATTGAACATTTTCTAATTCTGATGATCCCCTAGATGTGATCCAAAACCCATGGTAGGAGATCAATGAAGTGTAATTTGTTGTGATGAGTTTATTGCTATTTTATTGAAATGAAATTCCCTAAATTATACAAATCTACATTTGGATACAATCTATAAATGGATTCAAAGTCTATATATAGAAATATTATATATAGTAAGTGTTATAAGGTAGACTTCTTAACATGCCCTCACATAACCATATTAATTTAGATAATCACACAAAATCCTTTCCCAAGAGGTCTTTTAGTTACTAGGTATGATTTTGTGTCACTTATTTTAATTATCATTTTGGGGTCAAATTTATCTCCAAATATTAGTTTGTAAGTTCAAGAAAGATGACTCGCCCTCATAGGTATTTGAACTGGTGAATTAAATTATCTCAAAGGTATAATTCTTGGGAGGGGTTAAAAATTAAGGAGTCAAACCCTTATTATAAAATTTTCTTATGTTACATCTTCAAAAAATATTGATGAAACTTCACTTATTATGCAAGAGCTTATTATTTCTAAATCATTAGCATAATCTCTACGTCAAAATTACAACTCCCTTGGTTTCAATCAGGAGCATATATATTCATTAGATGAGGAGCACAATTATGGGTGATCAGGTTTTATTTTGGTGATTACAATGGAGAAATTACCTTTTTTATAATGGCACTAAAATATTAGAAGTGACCAAGAAGAATTTTGGGTTTAAAAATACGATAAAAATTTGAATTGGACATATATGTTCGAAAGACACCATTTATTCCAATGTGTATACCTACTATTATAACACCACCATTTATTCCTCCTAATAATTAATAATGTTATATCTTCAAAAAAATGTGGATGAAAATCCACATATTATGCATTGAAGAGCCTAATAATTATTTTTAAATCATTACCATTGATACCAAAGTTCCATGATGATATTTTTACTTCTATTTCCATATTTGAAAGGCTATAATTTTCATTATAATATGGTCTTATAGCAGATTATTGAATATTTTCTAATTCTAATGATCCCCTGGATGTAATCCAAAACTCATGATAGGAGACCCATCAAGTCAATAATTTGTTTGATGAGCCTATTGCTATTTTATTAGAATGAAATAATTTCTCAAAATTATACAAATTTACATGTAGATACAATCTGTAAATAGATTCAAATTCTATATATAGAAATACTATATATAGTAAGTGTATTGAGGTAGACTATTTAATATGCCCTCATGTAACCATATTAATTTAGATAAGCACACAAAATCTTTTCCCAAGAGGTTATTTAGTTACTAGGTATGATTTTATGTCACTTATTTTAATTACCATTTTGAGGTCGAACTCATATCCAAATATTAGTTTGTAAGTTGAAGAAAGGTGACTCACCCTCATAGGTATTTGAGTTTATAAACTAAATTATCTCAAAGGTATAATTCTTAGGGGGCTAAAAATTAAGGAGTCAAATCCCTATAAGACAATTTGCTTATGTTACATCTTAAAAAAATATGGATGAAACTCCACTTATTATGTAAGAGCCTATTAGTTATAAATCATTAGCACAATCTCTACATCAAAATTGTAACTCCCTTGGATTTGATTAGGAGGCATCTATATTTGATGGATAAGGAACATAGTTGTGCATGATCATGTTTTATCTTGGTGATTATAATGGAGAAATTAATTTTGTTACAATGGTGTTAAAAAAATTAGAAGCAACTAAGAAGAATTTTGAGTTTAGAAATAAGATAAAAATTTGAAGTGGACATATATGTTTGAAACACACCATCTATTCCAATGTGTATGCCTACTATTATACCACCACACTTGTTCCTCTTAATAATTAATAATGTTACATCTTCAAAAAAATGTGAATGAAACTTCTACTTATTATGCATTGAGGAAACTAATAATTATTTCTAAATCATTACCATTGGTTCCAAAGTTTCATGATGATAATTTTACTTCTATTTACATATTTGAAAGGCTATAATTTTCATTGTACTATGGTTTTATAGCAGATTATTTTTGAACATTTTCTAATTATGATGATTCCTTGGATGTGATCCAAAACCCATGGTAGGAGACCCATCACATCAGTAATTTGTTGCGATGAGTCTGTTACTATTTTATTGGAATGAAATAATATTCCTAAACTATACAAATCTACATTTAGATAAATCTATAAATGGATTCAAAGTATATATATATATATATATATATATATATATATATATATATATATATATATATATATATATATATATATATATATATATATATATATAGTAAGGGTTATGAGGTAGACTACTTAATATGCCCTCACATAACCATACTAAATATAGATAAGCACACAAAATCCTTTTTAAGAGGTCTTTTAGTTACTAGGTATGATTTTGTGTCACTTATTTTAATTACCATTTTGGGGTTGAATTCATATTCAAATATTAGTTTATAAGTTCAAAAAAGGTGATTCATCCTCACAAGTATTTGAATTGGTGAATTAAATGATCTCAAAGGTATAATTCTTGGGGGGGATAAAAATTAAGCAGTCAAATCCCTATTAGACAATTTTATTATGTTACATCTTCAAAAAATGTGGATGAAACTTCACTTATTATGTAAGAGCCTATTATTTCTAAATCATTAGTACAATCTCTACATCAACATTGTAACTCTGTTGGTTTCAATCAAGGTGTATCTGTATTCACTAGATAAGGAGCACAATTATGAGTGATCAGGTTTTATCTTGATGATTGCAATGGAGAAATTGTTTTTGTTACAATGACACACAAATAATTAGAAGCAACCAAGAAGAATTTTTGGGTTTAGAAATATGATAAAAATTTAAAGTGGACATATATATTTGAAATGCACCATCTATTACAATGTGTATGCCTACTATTATACCACCACTACTTATTCCTCTTAATAATTAATAATGTTACATCTTCAAAGAATTGTGGATGAAACTCCACTTATTATGCATTGAAGAGCCTAATAATTATTTATAAATCACTACCATCAGTTCCAAAATTTCATGATGATAATTTTACTTCTATTTTAATATTTTAACTTATATAATTTTCATTATACTATGGTCTTGTAGTGGATTATTGAACATTTTATAATTCTAATGATCCCTTGGATGTGATCTAAAACCCATGGTAGGAGACCCATCAAGTTAGTAATTTGATGCAATGAGTCTATTGCTATTTTATTGAAATAAAATAATTTCCCTAAATTATACAAATCTACATTTAGATACAATAAATAAATGGATTCAAAGTCTATATAAAAATACTATATATAGTAAGTGTTCTAAGGTATACTATTTAATATGTCCTCACATAACCATAATTTAGATAAGCACATAAAATCCTTTCTCAAGAGGTCTTTTAGTTACTAGGTATGATTTTGTGTCACTTATTTTAATTACCATTTTGAGGTCTAATTCATCTCCAAATATTAGTTTGTAAGTTCAATAAAGGTGACTCACCCTCACAAGTATTTGAATTGGTGAATTAAATTATCTCAAAGGTATAATTCTTGGGAGGCTAAAAACTAAGGAGTCAAATCCCTATTAGACAATTTTTTTAAGTTACATCTTCAAAAAATATGGATGAAACTCCACTTATTATGCAAGAGCCTATTATTTCTAAATCATCAGCACAATCTCTATGTCAAAATTGCAACTCCCTTGGTTTCGATTAGGGGGTATCTGTATTCATTGGATAAGGAGCACAGTTGTGGGTGATCAGTTTTTGTCTTGATGATTGCAATGGAGAAATTGATTTTATTACAATGACACTAAAAGAAAGGTTAGTTTTATCTCCAAATATTAGTTTGTAAGTTCAAGAAAGGTGACTCACCCTCAAAGGTATTTAAATTGGTGAATTAAATTATCTCAAAGGTATAATTTTGAGGGTGGCTAAAAATTAATGAGTCAAATCCCTATTAGATAATTTGAGTATGTTACATATTCAAAAAATATGGATGAAACTATAATTATTATGCAAGAGCCTATTATTTATAAATCATTATCACAATATCTACATCAAAATTACAACTCCCTTATTTTGGCCCCAATATTGGGCTTCAAAGTTGAAGTACTCAATGTGTTGTTGGCTGAAATATTTAACCCTAACTTTGAATTGAGATATCACATGACTTGTTGTCATGAATAATAATTTAATATTTATATATTGGTATGGTGTAGACTGCTTATGCCCTCACATAACCATAATTTATATAACCTCACAAAATCCTTTCTCAAGTCTAGGTTTTGAGTTACTAGGTATGATTTTGCATCACTTATTTTAATTACCATTTTGGGGTCAAATTCATCTCAAAATATTAGTTTGTTAATTCAAGAAAGGTGACTTGATCTCACAAGTATTTTTATTGGTAAATTAAATTATCTCAAAAGTATTTTATGGGGGCTAAAAACTAAGGAGTCAAATCCATATTACACAATTTAATCATGTAATTTAATGAAAAAATATGAATAAAATTTTTAATTAGAATAATTATAATAAATAATAAAAAGTAAATATTTTTATATTAAAAAACTATTTGAGTTTATTATTTATTTTCATTTATGTTTAAATCTTTAAATATTTTTATTTAATAATTTACATAATTGTTTAAATGTTTAATATGTTTAAATATATAGATATTTTTTTAAAATATTTTTTTCGTGCACTTTAAAATTAGGGTTATGTTTATCTTTTTCTCTTTCCATTATTTTCTCTCATTTTTTTTTCTCCCTTTTGAAGTCTGAAAAACATTATTTTATTGATTGTTAGGTTAACTGTGGCATTAGTGGTGGAAGCGTTGACCCCATTTTTTACTATCATTTCTACAAGTGTGTCGTTAGTGGTGGAAACATTGACCCTATTTTTCACTATCATTTTTGTAGGTGATTCTTGTTAGGTATTTGATCTATGTAATGTATTACTTTAATGTATCTAAAATATGTGATTTATTTGGCTTGACATGAACTTTTTATTCATTGTTTACTGCTTTAAGTTATGAAATTGCTAAGATTCAGATAGACCTAGATTTTTGTTATGAAATGGTTGAGATAATAAAATGATAGAGATTATGATTGTTTAGCAATTGTATTCAATAGGAACCCAAATGGTGAATGTGAGAGAAAAACATACATTTTTTATTAATTATAAGCAAATAATGAAATGGCTGAGATAATGAAATGGACTAGGTAATGAAATGGTGAAGATTAGAATTATTTAGTGTTTACTTATATTCAGTAGGGACCCAAATGGTGACTGTGAGGGGAAAGCCAACATTTTTATTAATTTTAAGCAAATAATAAAATGGTCAAGATAATGAAATGGCAGAGATTAGAATTATTTAGGGCTTACTTGTATTCAATAGGGACCCAAATGGTGAATGTGAGGGGAAAGTAGACATTTTTTATTAACTATAAACAAATAATGAAATGGCAAAGATTAGTATTGTTTCATGCTTAATTGTATACAAGGACCCAAATGGTGAATATGAGGGGAAAACAAATATTTTTTATTAACTGTAAGCAAATAATGAAATGGTTGAGATAATAAAATAACAGAGATTAGGATTGTTTAACACTTACTTATATTCAATAGGGACCCAAATGGTGAATGTAAGGGGAAATCAAATATTTTTATTAACTGTAAGCAAATAATCATAATAAAAAAGTGTCATGATACGAGAGGGTTTAAATGGTTCCATCGTCTCTATCCCATCACATCATTCATTTGTTAGCTCTATTCAAATAATACAAATTGTTTCTATTTTAAATTGAGTTGAAAAGTAATTTTTTGCATGTTCTAGGTTATTATTTGAATTGAATTGTTTCCATTTTAGACTGAGTTAAAAATTCATTTTTTGGGATGGCAAACTTTTCCCTCATGCCACATCATAAAATTTAATGAATGAATGATTGAATACCACCTAGAATTATTATTTGGGCTGGTGAAATTTTCCCTTATGCATCAATATTATTAGGTATATGGGTCCCATGCATCATTATATATTAAAAAATTACTTATAAAATATCTTCACCTGTTATATATGAGCAACTATTATTTAGGGAGAAGTTTTTGAGGGGTGGGAAGTAGTAGGGGGCTGAAGATTTGTATGGCTGCTCCTTTTTTTTGGCTACCAGCTATCATTTGCATCCAATTATTTTTTTATTTTTTTCAAACAAAAATTTTGCAATAAAATACTCCTGATTTCTCTCAGCAACATGTATTACACATAATTTTTGTAGTCTTTAGAGCACCTCTAAATATCTTTGGAGCATCCAATACAGGGCTTCCAATCACCCTATACAGATCTTCAAAGCATTCTTAGATTTATTTAGAACATCTTGTGTATGTCTTTAGAGCACACCCAAATCATACTCAAAGCAATTCTAGAGCATCTTTATAATGTTCCCTGAGCATTCAATTATCAGAGCTTGCCCTTTGAATCCTCAAAATTGTATCTGAAAGAGTTGTAAAAACTATGTGTTGGCTTCTCAAAGTTACCCATCATTAAGATTTTTTTCTATAGTCAAAATTACCCCATCCTTGGGATGTGTTCCTCTACTCAAAATTAACCCATTCATGGGATGTGTTGCTATACTAAACAATGTGCTATTCATCCAAGTAAGACATAATAACAAGGTAAATAATCAAAAATAAATTACATACAAATAATGAACAAAATGCATTCATATCCTACTTAGACCAGACTTTAACTATTAAAAGTAATATAATATATAACCAAACATAACACTTTAGGGATATTTTATATAAATATGATGAGCTATATGAAATGCTCATCATTTCTCCCCCACACATTACCTTTTACAATCCTCTCGTAAAGAAGTGGGATGGCTGATCCTTAATCCAAATTTCTTGATTCAAACCTCTGACTTTGATCATAAAATTTAAACTGATGGCCCTAGTCATGGTGGCCCCTTGGAAAGAATCCAAGATCTCTGACAACTGTATGCACCTAAGCTTCAAATTTAACTTCTACTTGAGAATTCCAACACCACCATAGAGATAGAGGACACATAATGATAGGAGGTATAAAACTCATCCCAATCCATACATCTAAACCTTTTTCCTCTAAGCACTGAGTGATTATCTAGAAAAATACTTTAGCTCTTCTTAGACTCCATTTAATATTGGTAGGGCTGAGGACTTCTCTATACTTCAACTCAATAGGTAATGTCTCTCACCTAGCAAGACTTGCATTGAAACCATTGGAATAATGGTGTTTTAGAAAAGCTTTAAAAGCAACAATATTAGATCTCAATAGCTCATGATAATTTTTCTTCATATGCATATGATACAATGGTTAAAAAGAATAAATAAGTTTTTTTTTCTAGAATTGTGGTCTCATGCATAACCTAGTGGTGATTTGTAATTCTAGAAATCTATTATTGGCCTATTTCCATGCCATTTGGTTCCTTAGAGTGGAGAGAAATGCACACAATTATGTCTCTCCAATAAATAAATTTATCACAAAATCATATTGATATCCTAACAACAAATTGAAAGTATAGAACTCACAAATGGCATCCTACCTTTCTTCAATGCTCTTTAGAAAAATGTCCATAAATACATACTCATCTTCAATGATATGTGAAAATTCAAGGGAAATTAATTGAATCTACCATTTATAAACTTGATCATGTAAGAAAAAAATATAAACTAATTAAGGCTACCTGCATGCTAATAGTTTCTCAAAAATAGGACAAATGTGCTAGATAGAAGCCTGTGCTTTTTGTAATTATAGTTGGGACTCTACCAATTGCTTCTAAGATTCCTCCTTAAGTTTGGCATTTTCATCCTTCAATTTTTTAATTTTCTTTTGGGTGATATGATAGGTAGAGATTATTTCATGTAATGGAATAGGGAAAAAAAGAACAACTCTTGTTGGACACTCAGTCTGAACTATAATCTCTCATGTTTCTCTTTGCATGGCATGAATAGAGGCTTGTAAATTAGAATTATGAGTAGTGAGCTCTATTATTTTATTAATATGTCAGGTAATCATTGTATTTATATCATAAATACTTTCTCTTAGATTATTAATCAGATTATGCGTATCGACATTGGCATTTTGTAAATTAGTAATATTAGTGTCCTTGATAGACGGAGAATTTTGAAAATCAATAATCTTAGTGTTATTGATATCAAGAGAATTCTATAAATTAATTAATTCTTGGGTCTATGAAAACATTACATTATGGACCATAGTCTATTTAGCATGTATTTATTGAAGAATTATTTCTTGGTCATTAACTCTAGTAACAAATTCTTCCCACCTTTGTTTCAAATTAGAAATCATCAAGCCCTTACTTTTCAAAGTTGAATAGAGAACATCTAACTCTATTTTTTGCAATCTGATTGTTTCCTCATAGCTTGATAAAGCCATGACATATTGTAATTCTTTTTATTCATAGATAGAATGTGGAGAAGATGGATCTTAAATCAAGGGTGAATTACCCTTATCAGTAATAGAGGGCACAAGATGCTCTACTTTTTGAGGTACAACTTCTTCTGCTAAGGTTTCCTCTATAAATATAACTTCTTTTGTAACCTATACATCTTCTTCTTCCTCCTGTAATATAAGTTGATGAATGCATCAGAGTTTAGTTGGAAGAGGATGAGGGGTGTCTAAAGAAAGTCCCATTTATCACTTTGATCTTTGGTGTAGTATCTTCAAAACTAATAGCAATGGAGATGGCCATTCTACAATTTTAACTATGGGTTATTCAATCTAGATTCTAGTGGAAAGAGGAGAGGTAGAGTGTGGTGTTTTTTTGGTAGGAACTAGAGAAAAATTTTAGAGGAAACAGGGCTAATACTTTTCACCACTTGGTTTACTGAGAAAATAATGATGATAAATGAGTGTAACTAGCCCATAATGGTGGGTAGACCTAGTACCTCATCTTATCTTCTAAGAAACATTAAACAAAGCATTATGAAGGAAAGAGGGAAGATTGATCTTATATTCTTCTTTAATATCTCCTTTCTCCAAATGAAGAAGGAGTCTCATATCATCTCCACCCACTATTGTAAATTGACCATCATAAGTGATATATTTCATTATCTAGAAAACAACATTTTACCAAGGTTGAGGAAGACTTTATCTCAGAATTACCTTGCCCACTCCTTTGGGGGATTTGGCTAGTCTAGGGTGTGGCTCATTTCTTTCAACAAACATATAAGTTAGGTAAAAAAATGATCTTTTAAATGTCAAATAATCCATCCTCAAGAATCCTAGATAGAGCACTGATAATAGAGGGATTCACTGGAATGTTCTTCCCTTTGATAATAGCATGATATTCATCAAAATTCTCATAGAATTCTTGAATAATTTCTTTATGGAATCCATGAAACATTTTAAAGAAATTTAACCAACCTGCTATTTTAAAGACATATCTGGTTGCTTCATCTTACAACAATGTATCAGAGGATTCCATTTCACTTTTTTTATTTCTCCAACCCATCTTTGGAGTAAGCATTATTTAATTACAAATCAAAATCTAACTATACTATAAAAACACAAAGCTTGAATTCACACAGGGAATAGAGGAAACAATAGGTTAGAGATACGACATAGTAATTACTAGTAGCAACAATGAAAAAATGAATAGAAAAGTAGGTTATATGATGTGATTATGACAATAATGATGGATACAATTATGGTTATCTCTTTCAAGCATGCCAGATATAATGAGAAGGTGCTTTATCTGATCAAGTAGTAATATGTGTCATAAAGGTCATTATTGGTAGCACTGGGAGCAATAATAAAAATTAATTATCTATCATACCAAATCTTTTTGAAAGACCCTTTATTTAAAACATATTTACATCAATCTTGTTTGAAAAGACCATTTGGAAACATCATCACAAAATACCATCACATCAATTCTTTTGGAGATCTTTTGAAAACACCATCACATCAAATTATGGATTACAACATTGTTGGTCTAATGGCATTATTTTAATTCTCAATGATGGAGGTGGATTATTCCCATTCAAGATTTTCATCTTAAGAGCATAACTATTAGTCTTTGGATCTAAGTCACTTATCTTTAGATCTAAACCTTCAAACTTTAGAGCAAAATTATAGTCCATTCAGACTTTGTTTATATATAAAAGTATAACACATCTTATGAAACCCATCTTGCAAAGCATAGCTCATGTGATGCAACTCAGGGATTACATCTTATCTCGTATAGAGAAACTCATCTTGTGTAATGCAACACATCTCTCTTAATTCAACTCATGCCATGATGTAGCATAGCTAGTGCAACACAACTCATGCAACACATCTTGACTTAGGTTATGCGGATCGACTCATGCATCTCACGCATCACAACTTGTCAGCTCAAATTTACAATATAACTTGCATAGTGTAGCTTGAGCAACACATCTCATCTTGTGCAATGCAACTCTCATAACATAGCTTGTGATGGGTACCTTACCCCATCCATCTTGATCCTTGGTCTATAGATATATAGGGCAAGGCATCAGGGGTAGCTTGGCATGGGCTGTGTCACTCACTTAAAGCAACTCAACCTAGAGATATTTGTGTAGTGAATCTTGTGCATCATAACTCATCTTACATGGTGTAACTCATCCTATGAACCATAATTTACATAGTGTATCTCTCACAACATATCTCTGATAATGCAACTCGACTCATGTTCTTCCTAGTCAAGTTGTGTCATTCACCTAACACAACTTAATTTGGCATTGCTCATGTATTGCAACTCATCTCACACAATAGAACTTGTGAAGCCTAACTTAAGCATCACCTTTGGTGAATCCCAACTCACACATCACATCTCTTGAATCCTCATTCACACAACACAACTCATCTCATGTAACATATCTCAGACAGTGCATCTTAATAGAGTAGCTCACCCAAAGCATCTTGACCTGATTGTGTCAACCTCATTATGTCCATCACTAATCACAACTCAACCCATCATAGCTCATGCATCATAACTTGCATATCACAACTTAAGAAGTATAGATCATGCAACATAACCCACACAATGTAGCTCAAGTAACATAGATCACATATTGCAACCCAAATTATGCAACGTAACTCATATCGCCAATGTAGCTCATGCAACATTGCTCGCCCAATGTACCTTGACAAGGGTTGCATAGACCCAATTTGGGTTTATTCATGAATGCAACTGATGTAGTGAATCTTGCAAGGTATAACCTAACTCATCTTGTACAACATAACTCATCTCGCTCAATGCAACTTATCTCATGCAACACAACTCATCTCTGTAGTACAACTCATGTAGTGTATCTCATGCAATACATATCATGTATCATAGCTCAACCTTGGTTTTGTCATTTCCTAACACATCTTTCACATTGTAACTTGTTATCACAACTTTCACAATAGAGAATATGCATCGCCATTCATCTCACATAATGCAACTCATGTTTTGTAACATAAATCATCTTATGCAGTGTAACTCACATGATGCAATTAGGCATGAGTTGTGTCAATCACCTAACGCAACTCGACCTAGCATAGCTCTCTCAATGCATCTTGTGTAGCATAACTCTTGTAACACATCTCGTATAGCACATGTTATGCATCTTAAATCATATCACACAATGTAACTTTCTATCATAGCTTGCCTGATTACAGCTTGACCCAGGTTATGTCTATCTGTTAATACATCTCAACCATGCAAAACCCATGAAGTGTTGCTCATACAACATTTCTTGCATAATGCAAATCATCTCACATAGTGCAACTCATCTCATGAAATGAAAATTGCCTAGTGTACCCTTCTTAGAGTAACTTTCACGATGCATCTTGACCTAGGTTGTGCCAATTGCTTAATGCAACTCTACCTGACACAATTCATGTAGTCCAACTCATCTCACACAATGCAACTCACCTTATGCAATGCACCTCATCTTGCATAGTACAATCTCACAAAGGCCATCTCATGCATTGCATATGACAAAGACCAAATTTCGTAACATATATTCATAATATAGCACTCCTAATAAAGCTTGATCAGGGTTAGTGCATCTCATCTCACACAATGCAATTTATATCGCATAATACGACTCATGCCATGAAGTGCAATCACATAACACAGCTCATGTAACTCAACTTATAAAGTGTAGCTCATGTAATGCAAATTGGGTATTACATCTTGTCTCATATAATGAAACTCACCCTATGCAATGTAACCCATCTCACTTAATGCAACTCATGCCATGAAGTGTAGCTCACATTGCAACTTATAACTACTATGGGGGGAGGGTGTTCTTTGAATGCCTTTGTAGGAAAACAAGTGATAACATGGGAAATGTTTTGTTCCCCACTTTACCCAAAAATAATTTAGTATACTCCAATTGTGAAATAAAAAGTAAATGTATGAAGGAAACCATGTTTCCTCTTTAATGCGAGATCAAATTTTGTGTGGAACTTAATTTTTGCCTTAGATTTTTGTATTGCGGCTTGAACTCAAGTTGGACTGCCAACACGAGTTGAAAAAATGAACTTGATAATCATGGGATCCTTATGAGATTCATGACATAGATTTTAACTTGTAAATACTATGGAGGGAGGGTGTTATTTGAATGCATTTGCAGGAAAACAAGTGAAAACACGAGAAATGTTTTATTCCCCCCTTTACCCTCAAACTATTCGGTATATTCTGGTTGTGAAAGAAATAGTAAATGGATGAAGGAAACCATGTTTCCTCCAGAATGTAAGATTAAATGTTGGGTGGAACCTTATTTTTGCCTTGTATTTATGTATTTCAGTTTGAACTCGAGTGCAATCCCAACCTGAGTTAGACATCCATCTCGAGTTGGACTGGCAACACGGGTTGGGTTGGCAGCTCGAGTTGAAAAAAAGAGCTTGATTTTAATGGGATCCTTATGAGAATCATGACATGGATTTTAACTTATAACTACTATGGGGGAAGGGTGTTCTTTGAATGGTATATATAAATCACCTGATTTATTACAAAAACCTATATATATTTAGCACCTTATATATATAAATAAATAACCTTATATATATGGTGTTATTTGTATGTTTTTGTAGCCAATTACATATGCTTAATCCATGTCTTGTCTAAAGAACCACTTGGGAGCTCTGTTGATGGAGGCAATGGTTGAGTTGGACTTTGTCCTGTATGAATAGAGAAATGGGATCTCTTATAACTTGGTGATTCTAGACATTCTTGCTTTGGCCATGAATTTTGAATTTTGATTTATGAGATCATATATTATCTTAATGTGGGATGAATGCATAGAAGACCTTTTTGAAAAGCTTGATTAATGCAATGTTGATGTTGATCCTGGATTATGTTGTATTAATGGGCAAGCTTGTAAAAATTTGAACTATTACTTTTAGTAATTAATTTATCTAGAATTCAATTTAACTTTAATTTGAATTTGATTTGCCATCAATTTTAGCTTTAAATATAAAGATTTCCACCTTTCAACACATGGCTTCCACCTCAGATATAGCTAAGTACTCACATGGTATGAATATGAATAAGATGTCTAGTTGGCTTGAAATATAAACATGTGGCACCTTTTGATTGACTCATGGATTCTCAAAATGTAGCTTTATGTGATGAATCATCTATTTCTCACCACTTGGTGATCCTCAATTCATAGTGAGCTCTCAACTGGTGCCTTTTGATTCTTATACCTTGAATGGGGAATCCAATCTTGTGCCTATTTGAAAGGTATCTTAAGAGATAATTTAAAGGGTAAATCCACTTTTTTGCATGTTTTAAATGTATCTCCTAGGAGATAACTTGAAGGTATTACATGAGCCTTCAAAATATCACCTAGTAGTGCCTTCCATGTAAAGGAAAATTCCACTTGTTCTTTGAAGGAGAAATCCTCTCTTGTGCCTGTTTGAAAGGTGTCTCTTAGAAGATACCTTGAAATGGAAATCCAATGTTGTGGTTGAAATTTATCTCTTGGGAGATACCTTGAAGGTATTATAAGGGCCTTCAAAATATCACCCAGTAATGCTTTCCATGTAAAGGAAAATTGCACTTGTTCCTTGAAGTAGAAATCAACTCTTGTCCCTCTTTGAAATGTATCTCCTAGGAGATACCTTGAAGGGGAAATCCACTCTTGTGCATGTTTTAAAGGTTATATCATAAAAGATACATTAAAATTATTATAGGGGCCTTTAAAATATCACTCATTAGTGCCTTCTGTGTAAAGGAAATTCCACTTATTCCTTGTAAGAGAAATCCACTCTTATGCTTGTTTAAAAGGTATCTCCTAAAAGATACCTTGAAGGGGAAATCCAATATTATGCATGTTTGAAATTTATCTCTTAGGAAATACCTTGAAGGTATTACAAAGGACTTCAAAAGATCATCCAGTAGTGCCTTCTATGTAAAGGAAAATTCCACTTGTTCCTTGAAGGAGAAATCCACTCTTGTGCCTGTTTGAAAGGTATATCATATGAGATACCTTTAAGGGGAAATACACTATTGTGCATGTTTAATAAGGTGTTTCATAGGAGATACCTTGAAAATATTATAGGGGCCTTCAAAATATCACCTAATAGTGCCTTCCATGTAAACAAAAATTAAATTATTCCTTGAAGGAAAAAATGCACTTTTGTCTCTGTTTGAAAGGTATCTCCTAGGAGATACCTTGAAGGGGAAATATAATATTGTGCATGTTTGAAAGGTATATCTTAAGAGATACCTTTAAGGTATTACAAAATCTCAAAATATCATTTAATAGCTCCTTCCATGTAAAGGAAAATTCCACTTGTTCCTTGTAGGATAAATCCACTCTTGTGCCTGCTTGAAAAGTATCTCCTAGGAGATACCTTGAAGGGGAAATCCAATCTTGTGCATGTTTGAAAGGTATCTACTAAGAGATACCTTAAATTATTATAAAGGCCTTTACAATATCACCCATTAGTGCCTTCCATAAAAAATACACTTTTTCCTTGAAGGTGAAATCCACTATTGTGCCTATTTGAAAGGTATCTCCTACGAGATACCTTGAAGGGGAAATGTACTCTTGTGCATGTTTGAAAGGTATTTATTAGGAGATACCTTAAAATATCACCCAATTTTGTCCTTATTTTAAATGTATCTCTTATGAGATACCTTGAAGGGGAAATCCACTCTTGTGCATGTTTGAAAAGTATATCTTAAGAGATACCTTGAAGGTATTACATAATCTTTCAAAATATCACTCAGTAGTAACTTCTATGCAAAGGAAAATTCCACTTATTCCTTGTAGGAGAAATCCATTCTTGTGCCTGTTTGAAAGGTATATCCTAGGAGATACCTTGAATGGGAAATCCACTCTTGTACATATTTGAAAGGTATCTCATAAGAGATACCTTGAAGTATTACAAAGGCCTTTCAAATATCACCTAGTAGTGCCTTTTGTGTAATGGAAAATTCCACTTGTTCCTTCAAGGAGAAAGCCACTCTTGTACCTATTTGAAAGGTATCTACTAGGAGATACCTTGAAAGGAGAAATATACTATTATAAAGGTATTACAAGGGCCTTAAAAATATCACCCAGTAGTGCCTTTTCCATGTAAAGGAAAATTGCACTTGTTCCTTGAAGGAGAAATCCACTCTTATTATTGTTTGAAATGTATCTCCTAAGAGGTTCAACTTACTAAATTGTTCAAACTCTAGGAGGTGATGGAAAAATCAAGTGATGATAAGCTCATATGATAAAAAGTGGTTAAGCAATGGTTTGATATGAAGTAGTCAGACCTAGGATTTAAACCTAGAGATTTAGTTCTCAAATATGATCAATGGGCGTAAAGCTAGGACAACATGCAAAGTTTGATTCTCTTTAGAGAGGACCATTTTACATCATTAGTGATAGGTGATGGAATGATTTTGAATTAGAATATCAAGAAGTTAATGTATTGGAGATCCCCATCAATGGGATTGATCTAAAGCATTTTAACTAACCTACCCATCTCTCCCTTTTGTACATAATTAGCTAGTTTCCATTTTTGTCATGTGTTTCCTTTTTATTACTATTTATTTCCTTTATTTTATTCCCTTTGTTGTTTCCTTTTTCAAATAAGCGTCATTGGCATAGGTGCCCAATCTAATCACCATGCATCCTCTCGCCAATCCTCCCAAAACTTCAAAATATTCTCTAAAAGATAGTTAGCTACTTGCATTACTTATTGGTAATGTTAGACGCTCCATCATGCATGATTTACCATAATGATTACTACAAAATCTCTTATAAATGGCCATTTGAGCATGTGTAGTATGCTTAGCATTAACGGGGATGCTCATTTTTTAAATTTCCATAATGATCCCACCAAGTGGCACTAGTACATAAATACTCCTCTTGTTCAAAGCCAAATACTAGGCACTTTGAGATTTTATTAAAAGCATTGAGCAATTGAGATAGATAGAGAAAGCGTATATGTGGGTGAATGAGGTAGTGAATAGCTATCAATCTAATTTTAAGGTTGAAATAGAGAGTGGTTTTAAAGTAGATATCTTAGCATGGAAGCTTCTACATCCTCATCTAGAAGTGGAAAGAATCCCTCAAAATAGAGAACCTGTGGTACATGCAGTGGTGAAGATCCTCCCCCTAAGTACACCATGAGTAAATACTATGCTTCAGATCTTGCCCAAGTGACGGAAAAAGTTCCAAATACTAAGAACGCAACCAAGGGGCCTTAAAAAGATAAGACTTTGGTAACTAATTTTGTGGATGACATATTCGACCTAGAGTTAGCCAGAAATCCTAAAAATATGAGAGAGGCCACCCACACCTAGATGCTTGAGAGGATAAATAGAAAAGAGTATAAATCTTTTAGATGTAGAATATGGGATCACACACTAGCACAACACATGGTGCCATATATACACCCATGCCCTGAGGTCATCACTCTCTATGTAGAGAGATATGATTCTAACACCAACATGATCACTAAAAATGCCCATCTAAAGGTTAAGATTAGTGTAGATAACATAAAGGCAATGCTTCAACTCCCATATGATCCCAAGGTAATTATCTATAGCACTGAGAGCCTCCAAAGCATCTAGGATTCCTTGAGAGACAAGACATGTTTCCTTGGATATTTCCTTAAGGAAGAGGTCATAGAGATGCCTCTGCTACCCATGTCCCTATTAAATTTTTGTATAGATCACTTTAAAGACACCCTATCCATGCTAGCCTTCATCTTGGGTATGGACTCTGATGATAATTTTGATGAATCCCATTTGGGCACACTCTACCTGATGACCATTATCAAGAAGGGATAAGAGTTTAAGATGGAATTTTTGAGAGCCATTGCCTCCACCATGAGAGCAAAATTGGGGAATTATTCAGTGATGAGTACCTTTTGATACCTATCTTTCCTCATGTACCTAATTTTATACCAGCAATCCCAATTATTTTTCAAGTACCTTTAGCTCAACACCTTAGATACAAAGGTTTTCCCTAATGTGGCCTTGATCATCATATGGAACCATGTCTTATCAAAGACCAGGGAATATTATAAGTTCTTAGAGTGATTTATGACTCTAATTCTCATGGAACTCAGTTGTTTGGCCATCACCTATAGGATGATAGATTTGTAAAAGGCATGGCTCACAAGAAAAAAGTTCCCATTGATTGGTTCTAGGGATATCACTTTTCATTCATCCAGGTGCATAGATTCTAAGGAGAGCCATTTTGGCTCCCTCACATGTTGATCGATAAAAATTTAGCCCTAGAGTTGGCTTGCCAAATTGATGTAGTAGACTCTATCTATAGGGTGGAAAAGAAGAAAAAAGGTGTGTATGATATCCATTTTGCATGAGATGGAATCATAGTGCTCAAAAGGAACCAAATACACCTCCTCATAGCTAAGATATTAGAGCTTAGTATCAACCTAATATATGATTGATGGAACTATGATCTGATAAGATACATAGTCAACTTGAAGAATGCTAACGCTCCTTGGCATTAGGCTTGACCTTACTTAGAGCAGAGGAAGTCACCCATAGAGGACATTCATTAGAACTATGTAGACCTATCGCTAATCTCATAAGACATCCTCAAAATATGGGAGTATTTATATATCACAATGCAAATTTTTAAACCAATTAAGAAATTGTTAAATAGGATGAAGAACTAGCTTGCTCCATTAAATTGGAGTGGAGAGAAAGCTTCACCAAGTACAAGTTTGAGATCAACCAACCACATGATGATTTATATGAGGATGATAGGGATAAATAGTTAGAGAAGCTCTAGGATGAGTATCACCCTAATGAAAAGAGATTGAAAGAAGAATCCACTCCTAAATTTGAGATAGAAAGAGATGAAGAAGGAAAAGAAGATGCTCCTAGAGAGGAGGCAAGAGCATCACCCACAAGGAAAAAGTAGTAGAAGTAGAGGTCATGGTGACTAATAATCCTTCAACATGGCCACCTCCCATGTTCCCCTATCCCATGACCTTTCAACAACAACAAGATCCTTTTGGGCACCTCAGGTTGGGTCATCCTAGCTCAAGTAGACTAAGGCACCTATTTCCATCCCTCTATTGACACCTCTATAAAAGAAAATTTGCTTTATGGATCTTCTTTTTTCCACCTTAGCTTCCTTCTCCACTTCTCAATATCCTTCTACAACTCTATTACTATGACATCATCTATTACCTAGCCAAGAACTTCAACTCCCCTCATCACTTATTCATCTACCATCATAGTCCTACTATAGGTTGCGATACTCTCCACTACCCAACCTGATACCACATTAGCTCCATTATTCTCTTTATCCACCCAACCTACCATTGGGCATGATCCCTTATCAATAATACCTATCTCCTCACACATGCCTTTCTTCATTCCCCTAACTTCATCATCTTCCTCATCCTCCCTCATAACATAATCACCATTCACCTTACCCTAAAAACTTCTACCTTTCTTGCTTTTGACTCTCACCATCCATTCACTCAGCTCTGCAAGAGAAGGATCCACTATTTTTTAGTAGAAATTAACTATTCCATTTACACTACCATAAGGGATCCCCTTTGTGTGAAAAATAATTCAAGTGCTAGACTGGTACTAATAGTAGGTAGATACAATAAGGGCATCCCAAAGGCCTAAATGGAAAGGAAAATGGGAAAGCATTCAAAGGATGATGCCTAGCCTCACATTTGATTATTTTATGACCCTATGAATCAATCTCTTATGGTTGCTCATCTAACCCCTAAAGTAGTCAATCCTCAACAATAGATGTATCTGGGGGACTACACCATCCAAAATATTAACCTTAACCTCAACCAAGACTAAACCACTAATAGTGATCTAAAAATCAAAAGTTCTAGTTGATAAATATCTCAATAGCATAGAAATAACATAGTAACAATGAATTCTTTGAGAAGAGATGTAGTATTACTCAAGATCGTAATACAAATATATGCTTATCTCTGGGAAGAGATGTCTATCTTCACATTTTAGGTTACCTCTTAATTTATACACATTTTGAAAGCATGGGGAGGATGTGAAAGGTCACCAATCTCGAGGGAGATTAAGTGGTTCAACTTCCAAGATTTAAAACAATACAAAATTTGAGGAATTACTATTTTTAGAAACTTACTATTTTTAAACTACCTACTAAAATTGAAATTAGGGGCACTTCCATTGGGTTTTTGGGGTAAAAATTCATCAAGTGGATCTACATGCCATTTCAAAATGTTATAATCATTAATTTCTTTCCAACGGTTCAAATGACAAGTCAATTGGAGCTATGGTGCAAAAGTTATGGCTCCCGGATGTTCCATCATCAATTGGGGTGGAACTGTCACCCGAATTGTCACCTAAATTGTTGCCCGGATCAAATAGGGTCGAGATTATGGAAGAAACACAAAAGTTCATGACTAAAGACTATGTCAAGGTGGCTTTTTAGATGGAAAAGACCAAGTTGGAGCTCTCAAAAGTGAAAATTATGATCAACCACCTCAATGTTGAGGTTAAGACAAATGATATGAAACTCAAAAAGGTGAGGGATAACCTCTAGGGGAGCATATCAAATTAAAGCTTCTAGGTAGAAGCTAGCCTATGATTAGCCACCAAGACCAAGCTACAAGAGAAAAGGATGGAGTTGGCTGAAATTATTTAGAAGCTCCATGATTTAAATTGGTCATATCAACAATTATAAAACCAATCATAGTAGGACTCCTCGGTCAAAGACCAGGAGATTGAGTAACTAAAAAATGATCTCACCACCCACCCAAAAGCCACTATAATCTTTACCATAGTCTAGTAGTTGTATAAATCCAATTGAGAGGCAAACTTGAAGATAATGCTAACCTTGATCATAGATGCACAAAATTTATCCTCTTAGGTAAGTACATCTATTGATAAGGTGATCACCTTTGTCTTACCTAAGGTTATAGACTCTCAGAGCCTTGTCCAAAAGCATTACAATTTTTTTCCTAAAACACTATAAGTAGCAGGGGTGACAAACTAGAGGTAGGTAGTAGCAAAGGTGAATGAGTTCCTAGGTTGCAATAAGGTAGTAAATAAATGCAAGGCATTCTTCAATGCTTTGGAATAATTATTCGAAAAGAGGCATGAGCATATTAAGTAGCTAGTCTAGTTATGACTCCCCTCCCCTTTCTTGGTAGATAATAACATCCTCCCCAAAGAATAAATCAAGGTATTAGTTAAGCAAAAGTAGAATAACTAGACCATCTTCATGGCTCTTGGTTAAGCTCATGATGTCTCCAAGGTAGAGAAGATCTTGTACCCACTCACCCAACTAAAAATTTGAGATGTTTAAAGTGGTCAAAGGCTTGGGAAAATTATCCTTTAAGGAGATAATAGATTTGGATCAAGCATTTGAGGATCTCAAGAAGAAGACCTAGCTGAAGGATGAAGAGTGGGTGCCCTTGAAGGTAACACTTCAAAAATTGTAGTTTTTTGCACCTTCCTCTCAACTTTGCAATTTTGATTTGATTAGTCTAAGTGATAAATTTTTTTGGGTTCTCCCATCCATAGGAAGATGCTCTTGTGAGTCATCATGAACTATGGATCAAAAATCTACATTTATTATTTTTGAGTAGTTCATTTATATCTTTGAACTCACTAGATAGTTAGTAGTTCTTTGGCACCTTTTGATGGCCCCCCTTTTAGCCTCTTTCTTCTTTAGTCCCCCTTTCAAATTTTATCCAAGTCCCAACTCTCATCCACTTGTGACATGTGGTAGCACGATGCTCATCCAGATCAAAGAGATTTATGACTCACTCTAGAGAAGTGCTAGTTTGACACAACACCCCCATGCTCTATCTCACCAAGGAGTCGATAGTCCCTCTAGAGAAGCATAGCTTGACATGTGTCATATTTGCACTTACCTAAAAGTAGTGTTGGGTTACCAAAGATTAGAAGAATGCCATTCGATGAAGGTGTGGGTCCTTCCTCATGAGCAAATATTTTGAAACACTTTAAACTTAACTTAAAGTGTAAATTAATGATTTTTAGGAGGATCAAGGCCATTAAATGTAGCATAGTAGGGATAAATTTGAAAGAGAACTAATGGGATCACCTTGCTTCTCATAAGCATAGTGACCATAACATAATAATGTAGTTGCACCATATCTGGGATCTGGAGGCTAACTATACTCATGAGCTCAAGACCCTATTTCAATTGTAATGGTGTCATAATTGGTGCGAGTCTTGGGATATCCTGATGTCACTTTCTCCATGAAGCCACCTCACCTATATATTATAGGCTGTTCTCATTTAGAAGGGGTTGGATAATATTTTATAAGTTATCATATTTTTATTCTCCATTATAATAGATTAAGAATAATAGAAGTTAGCAATTTTTATATTCTATAACCTTAATATGTACATATCATGGGTGAAGAAATATGCTTTGTATGTGCCCCATTTTTATGTTCTATATTTAGTCTCCATCTACAATGAAGAGGATGTGATGTTCTGTGTTATTTGGAGTGGGAAATTGTCTTTGTCTGTTATTTCTTTTTTTTTTCTTCTATAGTAGGGGAAATATACTCTTGTGCATGTTTGAAAAATATATGATTGAAGATACCTTTAAAGTATTTTAAGGGCCTTCAAAATATCACCTGGTAGTGCCTTCTATGTAAAGGAAAATTCCACTTGTTATTTGAAGGAGAAATCCACTATTGCTCCTATTTGAAAGGTATCTCTTAAGAGATAACATTCAATAGAAATCCACTCTTGTGCTTTAAAGGTATCTCCCAAGATATAACTTGAAGGTATTATAAGGGCATTCAAAATATCCCCTGATAGTGCTTTCCATGTAAAATAAAACTTCACTTGTTCCTTGAAGGAGAAATCCAATCTTGCACCTATTTGAAAGGTATCTCCTAGGAAATACCTTGAAGGGGAAATCCACTTTGTGCATATTTGAAAGTATCTCCTAGGAGATAATTTGAATGTATTAAAAGGGCCTTAAAAATATAACACAATAGTTCCTTCCATGTAAAGGAAAATTCCACTTGTTCCTTGAAGGAGAAATCCACAAAATGGACTTAGGTTAAACAAATTAGGCTAAGATTTAATCATGATTTGACCAACCAATAGCTAATAAAAGATCAATTTAACATTGAAGCACAAAGATCCTAAGCATGTTCATTTACAAATAAAATTCCATTGAATCTACAATATAAAAACACAAGTAACATTGGAAGGTATAAAACTATGATCATCTAAAAACATGTCCATTAATCCAAATGAGATTTGGAAACAATGTACAACCAAAATAGGCATGGATGATCTCCAAATTGGAAAATGTCACTCGGTAGTGAGAAAGATTAGTTCCTATAGACAATAATAAATATTAAATTTAGGGCTTAGGAATATATAAAAAATTAAACCAAGTGACACATATTAAATTTTTCAACATGATAAATTGGCCGTGACACAAAAATAGTCTGACGAAATCAATGTCTCAAAGAAATTGTCTTAGGATAATTATTTCATAAGCCAAAGCAGTGATGATAAAAATAATAAAGGGTATTTGAAAAAAAGGTTGAAGGGAACTTTTAGAAGGTTCAAAGGTCACTTCTCATTTAGGAAAGGTTTAGGACAAAATTCCTAAAGGGCAAAGGGCCATTTGAAAAAGGTTGAAGGGTCATTTTAAAAAGGCTGAAGGGTACTTTCAAAAAGCTTAGTTTGTAATTTCAAAAAGCCTGAAGGGTAATTTATAAAAAATTGAAGGGTACTTTCATAAGGTTTTAAAGGAACTATCATTAGAGAAAGGGACCTAAAGGGCCTTTTCATCTTCAAATTTTTTTGTTAAAGTTTTATGGGTGGTGTATCAACCTCTTCTTCCTTGGGATCCACCCTTCATTTATTTGGATACAAGTTTTAAGAAGTCATTGGACCTTAGGTTTAAACAAGAGACTTGGTTCTCAAATATGACCAATGAGCCACAAAAGTAGGACAACATGTCAAGTTAGACACCCTTTGGAGAGGACTATTTCACATTATCAACGACAAATGGGAGAATGCTTTTGAATTAGAAGACCAAGAGGGTAACACATTAGAGATCCCTATCAATGGGATCAACTTAAAGCATTTCAAATAACTTGTCCATCTTCCCCTATATATTATCAGTTAGTTTCCATTTCCATTGTGTGTTTCCCTTTCTTTATTTTTTTCCTTCCGCTTTCTATTTATTTTTACAAATAAGTGTTACTGGCACAAGTGGTTGACCTAGTCACCATGCATCCTTTCTCCTAGATCTCTCAAATCCCCAAAAACATTATCTAAAAGATGGTTTTCTTCTCACCTTACACGACATTAATATCATACACTCCATCATGTGTAAATTCCCATGATGATCACCATAAATCTATAGTGTATGGCTCTCCAGTTATATGTGCTACCTCCATTATTTATGAGGGTACCTTTTTCTAAAAATTTCCCATGATGGACACAACTAATAGTGGTAATAGTGCATAAATATCCCTTTTTTCCTTTTGAGCCAAACACTTGACACTTTGTGATTTCAGAGTAAGCATTGAGCAATTGGGAAGGAAAGAAATAGATTTTATAGGATGAATGAGGTAGTAACCATCACTCCAATCTTACAGATAGGAGCAGAAATGGGTCATTGAAATAAATACAAATATGGAGGCCTCTACATCCTTATTTAATAGTAGTAAGCATCCCTCAAAGCTGAGAACTTGTAGTTAAATTAGTATAGGAGATCCTACCTTTAAACACATAATGGACAAAGCCTATGCTTCAACCCCTACTCAAGAATAAGAGAAGGTTCCATATACTAGAGTGGTGAATAAAAGACCTTGAAGAGACTAAGCTTTGGTAATTGATTTCATAGATAATATATTCGACCCAAAATTAGACTAAAAACCCAAGAATTTGAGAGAGGGTGCTTACATCTAAATGTTTGATAGGGTAATAAAGAAAGATTATAATGCATTAGATGTATATTATGGAAAAATATGCTACCATAATACATGGTGCCTCAAGTACACTCATGCCTTGATATTATTACTCTCTGCCTAAGAAGATATGACATTAACATTGGAGTAATCACTAGTAATACTCACTTAAGGGTAAAAATTAGTGAAGTTGATATCATAGAGATGCTCTAGCTTCTTTATGACCTTAAAGCCATTGTTTATAGCATTGAGAACCTCCAACTTGTCTAGTATTTCAAGGTCAAAGATAAGGCCAATTTATTTAGGATTGTACTCAACCATGAGGTTACTGAGATGCCTCCTCTACCCATGCCCTAGTTAACCTTTCCCATGTAGCATCTAAAAGACACTCTAACTATGCTAGCTTTCATCCTAGGCATAGATGAAGATGTTAATGTCTATGACTTTTAGCTAGGGGTGCTCTTCCTATTAACATCAAAATAAAAGGGATAAGGATTCATAATGGACCATGTTAAAACCATTGATTCCAACATGAGGAATGAATTGGAGAATTTTTTAGCAATGATTACCCTATGGTACTCATCCTTCATCATGTACATGATCCTACACCAACATTCCCATTTCTTTTCCAAGTATCTCTACCTTAACACCTCCAATACTAAGAAATCTCCCTATGTAGTGGCCCCCATAATAGTATGGACTAATGTCCTATCAAATATCAGGGACTACTATGAGTTCTAAGAGTGGTTCATGACTCCATTTATCATGGATCTTAGTTAAATAGCTGACACTTACAGGATGGAGACTTATTAACAAGCTTAGATTTCAACCAACAAAGTCCCAGCTAACTAGTTTTGGGGAGCCCACTTCTCTTTTATATGAGTACATGGTTTCAAAGGAGATCCATTCTAGCTTCCCTACACATGAATAGATAGAACTTTATCCCTTGAGTTGGCTCACCAAATTGATATGATAGACCATGTCTATGGGGCTGAAAAGAATAAAAAGGGTGTGTATGATGTCCCCTTCTAAAGAGGCATCATCATAGTGTAAAAAAGGCATCAAGGGCACTTCTTCATAGCCAAGCTAGTTGAACTTGGACTTGATTTGATAGATGACTGATGGGACTATGATTCGATAGGATACATAGATGAATTAAAGATTGCCAATGCTCTTAAGCATCAAGCATGGCCCTACTTGGATAAAAGGAAGTTGCCCATATAAGATGTCTCCCAAAATCATGTGGACCTAGTTAAAATGTAAAAAGATGCCCTTAAACTATGGAAGTCTTTTTATGATAAGGTTTGGCAATATGAACTAGCCCAAAAGTTATCAAAGAGAATGAAGGTCCTGCTCACCCAATTAACTTGGAGCATAGAGAAGAAAGTTGCCTTCATCAATTATAGGTTTGAAACCAAAAAACCATCCAAGGTATTGTATGATGATTACCATGATGATAAGTTTGAAAAGCTCTGGGATGAGTTTCACCTAGAAGAGATTAGGTCTAAGGAAGAATATACTCTCAAGGTCAAGATGGGGGGGAAGAAGAAGAAGAAGACACTCCCATAGAGGAAGTAGGGGACACACCCCTAGAGATTATGGAGGAGGCAGTGGTCACCTAGGAGCCTTTAATATGGCTAATTCTCATACCTTGAAATCCCTTAGCCCCATACTAATAGTAGGATCCGTATGGGCACCTTGTGGCTTGGTCATCCCAACTCAAGCACACTAAGGCACCTATTTCTAGCCCTCTGTTGGCTCCCCCAAAAGAAGATCCACTTCATAGATCCCTTACTTTCCACTTCTACATCTTTCTCCACTACCCCATCCTTGTCTATAGCTTTGTAATAAGTCATGGAATCATATATTGCCTTGCCAAGCACTTTGGCTCCCCTTATTACTTCATCATCTACCCTGGTAGCCCCATTATAGGTTGTAGTACCTTTTGATACTCAACCTAATACCAATTTGGACCCGATATCCTCTTCATCCAATCAACTTTTCATTGGGACTGACCCCTTATCTTCCACTATACCTATCTCCTCCCACATCCCTTTCCTCACCCCCCTGTCTTTGTCTTCCACCTCATCCCCCTAGTGATGCAATCCCCATTCACCCCACCCGATGAAATCCCATATTTCTCCCCTTCAAACCTTCAATTTTTTTCACTCACCTCCATAGGTGTAGGACCCCTTAATTCATAGTAGCAATTGGCTATCCCATGTGTGCTTCCATAAGGGACCCCTTTTGCAAGAGAGATTATTCAAGCACTAGACTAGTTACAACAGTAGGTAGATGTAGCAAGGGTAGCCCAAAAGGTCCAAGTGTAAAATAAAAGCAGAAAACTAACCAAGGTTGATGCCCAAGCTCACATGCAATCATTTTATGACCCAATATAATAATCTCTTATGGTCACTCAGTTGACTCTCTAATTAGTCAAGGCCCTTGAATAGATGTAACTAAAGGACTATATTATCTAGGCTGTTAGCCTTATCCTTAATCAATCCTAAATTACTAATAGAGTTGAGCTTATGGAGGAGATGCAAAAGTTTGTGATAATGGACTATGTTAAGGTGGCCAATCAGCTAGAGAATACTGAATTGGAGCTATCAAGAGTAAAATCTAAGGTTGACTGCCTCAATATTGAGGCTAAAGCTAAAGATATTGACCTCAACAAGGCATGGCTAGAGCTACAAGGTAGTATCTCAAATGAAAGCTTCCAAGCAAAAGCCAATTCATGTAGAGCCACCAAGACCAAGTTGTAAGAGTAAGAGATAGAGTTGGATGAGTTCTAATATAAGCTATGTAATGCAAATTGGTCATTTCAACTCTTTTAGACCTAGACATATCAGGACTCCTCAGTCAAGGAATAAGAGATTGAAAAGTTGAAAAATGACCAAACATTTCCCCCAAGCCACTGAGATCCTTACCATAGTCCAATAGCTATACAAATCCTATTATAAATAGATCAAAGCTATTAGGTTGTGGAGCTAAAATCTTCACTGATGCAAATAGAGGATGAGGTTTCAGGAAGGTTGCAGAGTGTCACAGACACTGACATCGATCAGGCCAACTGACATTGACAGGATAAGGCAGGAGAGCAACTGACGTCGGTCAGAAGTCAGCTGGCATCAGCACCCCCCAGGTAGACAAGGACCAAGGTCAATCACTTGTGTGGTTCAGATTGTGAGTATGTTACGGGTAGTTAGCTAATGAACCAAGTGTTTGCATGTTGAGAGCCAATTTTAGACTAGAAGCTGTGGATCTAATTATTGTAATTAGGTGTCTAATTATTGTTTGCTTGAGATCTATTTAAGAGACTCATTGGTTGTATTGTAAACTTGTGCTAGAGAGTAAGAGAGCAATAATATAAGCTCCTTCTATGTGTGAGGTGAGCATGGTGTGTTTCCCTTAGTGCCACAGTACCAAGTGTGGGTGTTGGATTGGAGAATTAGCAAGGTTCTTCATGTATGTATGATCTTGGTCATTAAGTGAGCATGGCTATTTAGGAGATCTACATGGGTAAGTAAGATCATTGATTTACAAGTGTATGTGTGTGTAAGGTCAAGGTTCACAGGTGTGCAGAACTAGATTGATTTGCAGGTGTGCAAGATCAGATAAGATAACAACACAACAGGGAGCAAAATCAGGTGGGATCTACTTTGAATATAGTGTGTACTTGTGGAGTGTGTGGAGCACTTGTGGAGTGCATGGAACACAGGTGTAAGGTGAACACCAACTCTATGTTTGAGTTGGGTGTTGGAACATAAGGGAGAGAGCTTTGAGGGAAGATTTACTGTTTATGCCCTAGAGGTGTGGGAGCCCTAGAGGTGTGTAAGGAAGAAGAACTGTGGTAGCCTTCTTTGTTATATTTCCTTCTAAAAGAGTTTTAATACAAGTTGTGTATTGTCTCTCATATCATGTGTTATTTTTGAATTCTAGTTACTTGTGTATTATGGTTAATTTCTGCATATTAAGTTGCTTGGTAATCAATTGTGTGCTTCCATTATTTATCCCAACACATGGTATCAGAGCTAAGGTTATAGGGAGCAGGTTTTGTGTTTGGTTATAGGTCACTCTCAGGGGTTTTTGATTGAGTGGGAGTAGAGCAATAGCAGATGAAAGTAAGATAAGAATGGAGGAGTTGAAAAGCATAGATGGTCACTTACGGTCCTATGGAAAGAAAGAGTAGGTAAAAGAATATTGTTGGTTGGTAGCAGATCAGCATGAAGGAATTGAAGATGCAGATGTTGTAGGTGTTGTTGCATAGGATGATTTGGGAGGTTTCTTAGATAAAGTTGAATTTTGGATAATAGATTTTGTTGCCTCTTTCCATGCAGCCCCAGGGAGAGGAGCTGGTGAGCCTTGTCAGATAATTGGCAAAGGGGAAGTGAAGTTGAAATTACAGGTGGTCAACACATGGGTGTTGAAGTAGGTCATGCAGGTCCCAGGTTTGGATATGTGGCTAATTTCTTCAAAAAAGTTGGGTGATGAGAGATGCACAAGAAATCTCATAGTGGATGCACTTGAATTAGCTGGTGGTAAGAAAATAGGCACTCTTTATCTACTCATTTATATTACTGATTCTTCTTTTGTTGCAGAGACATGGCTTCATAGGCTTGGCCACATGAGCAAGGAGATGCATGTTCTTAAGTGGAAGACTGATATATTTGATAGGCTTAAGAACTAGAAAGCCTTGGTGTTTATGGAGGAGATGGCAGATAGATACCAGTGGATGGGGCTGGATACTTCTGGGCAGGGCAGTTTGGACATGGGTTTTGATTCAAAGGAGCTCACGGGTAAAAAGTCATCACTCACAGGTGAACACAGGTACCGATGTCGGTAGAAAAATTGACATTGGTAGTAGGTAAGATAGACATCGATCAGGAGGACCGACATCGGCAATAGGAGAACACCAACTTTGGTAGGGTTGGTAGTCATGACAGGCGCATGGAACTGATGTTGGTTGGATGCAGACTATGTGGTGACTAAGGTCAGTCACTGTAACAGATTTTGGGTAGATAGTAAGCTGTCAAGGAGTCTCAAATACCCATATGGAGGACTGAAGGTGGTAAGTAAGCCTCAAATTTGTTGTTCCTCTTCTTTATACTAGTTGCTGAGTGCAGAGCAGGAAGGATCCAGGAAATAGTGGGAGCATAGCAGGAATACGATGCAGAACCAAGCAGGAGATTTGGTAGGGTTGCCAGCGGGTATGAAAGCTCAAAGACGAATGGATACCTTAGTTGAAGAATAGAGAGAATGGACATGTGAGATGGAAGGCCAGGTCATATGGTCTTGAGGAGGTTGTAGGACAGTGGTACAGGTTTTGACAGGTGGATGACAAAGCATGACTTTAGTCAATGTCAGGGAAACTACTATGGTTTGTCTTATCAGGGGGATGATGGTCATGACATTATCCTAATACTGTATGTGGATGGTATGTTTGCTAGTAGGTTTGTACATACAGGGTTTTGCTGAGCTAAGGGTAAGATTAGTTTAGTGGTTTTCTATGAAGAATTTGGAGCAGCAAAATTCTTTGGCGTGGGGGACATGGGAGATCACAGGTTGATTTTGTCTCCAGTGGGAGCTGATGTGAATCAAGTGTTGGTGAGGTTCAGGATGTAGAGCCAAAGCACACTAAGGGCTAGACAGTTTAGTGTCTAAAATCACATGAGGTCTGGTATAGACCTGAGTTTGCCCAAGTAGTGGGTGTTGTTAGAGAGTTAGGAGCCAATTCATAGAAGTGGGTTCTCAAGGATGTGAGAGGTACCAGTAGTAGGGATTCATGCTATTCAGGGTCAGGACTTCACTACATGGAATTGTAGGTTCGGATGTGGCAGGGTGCTCAGATGACAGGAGGTGCACCATAAGTGGTGTGGTGGGTAGTCTTCAGGGTTGAGCTTGAAGAGGGATACAAGCCAGGAAACAAATTAGATGAGGTACAAGTACAGGTATAGTGTAGCTATTTATCTCCAAGTGGGAGATTATTAGGTTGTGGAGCTAAAAGCTTCACTGATGCAAATAGAGGAGGAGGTTTCAAGAAGGTTGCAGAGTGTCACAGACACCGGCATTGGTCAGGCCAATCGACATCGATAGGATAAGGCAGGAGAGCAATTGACATCGATCAGAAGTTGGCTGGTGTTGGCACCCCCAGGCAGATAGGGATCAATGTCGGTCACCTGTGTGGTTCAGACTGTGAGTATGTTATGGTTAGTTAGCTAACAAACCAAGTGTTTTCATGTTGAGAGCCAATTTTAGACTAGAAGCTGCGGATCTGATTATTGTAATTAGGTGTCTAATTATTGTTTGCATGAGATCTATTTAAGAGACTCATTGATTGTATTGTAAACTTGTGCTAGAGAGTAAGAGAGCAATAATATAAGCTCTTTCTATGTGTGAGGTGAGCATGGTGTGTTCCTCTTAGTGCCACAGTACCAAGTGTGGGTGCTGGATTGGAGAATCAACAGGGTTCTTCATGTATGTATGATCTTGGTCATCGGGTGAGCATGGCTACTTTAGGAGATCTACATGGGTAAGTAAGATCATTGATTTGCAGGTGTGTGTATGCAAGGTCAAGGTTCACAGGTGTGCAGAACTAGATTGATTTGCAGGTGTGCAAGATCAGATAGGACAGCAACACAATAGGGAGCAAAATTAGGTGGGATCTACTTTGAGTACAGTGTGTACTTGTGGAGTGCGTGGAGCACAGGTGTAAGGTGAACACCAACTCTGTGTTTGAGTTGGGTGTTGGGACCTAAGGGAGAGAGCTTTGAGGGAAGATTTACTGTTTATGCCCTAGAGGTGTGGGAGCCCTAGAGGTGTGTAAGGAAGAAGAACTGTGGCAGCCTTCTTTGTTGTATTTCCTTCTGAAAGAGTTTTAATACAAGTTGTGTATTGTCTCTCATATCATGTGTTATTTTTGAATTCTAATTACTTGTGTATTATGGTTAATTTTTGCATATTAAGTTGCTTGGTAATCAATTGTGTGCTTTTGTTATTTATCCCAACAAAAGCCATGGTGGTAAACCTAAAGACATCACTAACCTTAATCATAGATGTGTAGAATCTATCCTCTCAAGTGAGCACATCTATTGATCAGATGATTATTTTCATCTCCTTGAAGGTCCTAGAATCATAAAGCATTGTTCAAAATCTCTACATGTCTTCTCCCAAAGCATTAATGGTAGTAGGGGTGACTGATCAGAGGTAGGTAATGGCAAAGATAAATGAGTTTTTAAGATACAAAAATGTATAAACTAATTGAAAGGAATTACTTAATGCCTTAGATCAAGTGCCCTAAGAAAAGTGGATATATTTAGAATATTTGGTCTAACTACAACTCCCCTCCCCATTCTTGGAAAATAATAGTGCCCTCCCCAAGGATTAGATCAAGGCACTACTTGAGAAAAATCAAGATGACTAGACCATATTTATTGCTCTCAATCAAATTCTCGATGCCTCCAAAGTGGAAAATATTTTACACCCACTCACCCAGTTGGAGTTTTAGACACTAGAAATGGTTGAGGGATTGAAAAACATCTCCTTTAGGGAGATGATAAATTTGTATAGAGCATTTGAGGATCTCAACAAAAATACCTAGCCAAAAGAGGAAGAGTGCGTGCCCTTATAGGAAACCCTTCAAAAGTTATAGATTTCTATACCTTTCTCTCTTTTATAGTTTTACTTTGAATAGTCTAAGCACCAAAGTTTTGGGTTCTCTTACCTACAGGTGTGTTGGGGAATCCAAGAACAACACACCTTGTTCTGATCCCACTTGTTAGGATCTTGCTCCTCAGAAAGAGCACAATATGATTACCAAATACAAGCAATTAAACATGCAGAATTATCCAGAAGCAACAAGTAACTAGAATTCACAAATAGCACAGAATATGAGAGACAATATACAATCTTGTATTAATACTCATACAAAAAAGAATACAATAAAGAGATGCCACACTCTTCCACCTTACAGAGGCTTGCCACACCTCAAGTGTACAGTAATTCTTCTTCAAAACACTCTCCTACCAAAAATGGTCCCAACACACAACTCACACATAGAATTGATGTTCACCTCTCCAACTAGTCAGTAATAACCCTGCCAGTACACCAAGCACTCTAAATTACTTCAAGTAGATCTCCCATGAACTTGCAACCTACAATTCAATAGACCATACTTACACATGTAGATCTCCTATGAGCTTACAACAACCTGCAACTCAATGATCTTACAATGGAAGGATCTTCCTTGCCTTCCTTTTCAGCTCATGATTACAATACATGCCAATGGGTTTATAAATAGATCCCAGACTTAAACAATAACTTAGACTCTTAGTTTAATAATAATAAGAACATAGCTCAAGACTTGAAATAGCCTTTACATGCAAACACTCAGTTCACCAAACTAACTATTCATGCAATGAATAGTTCTGGAACACACAGGTGACTGACGTCAGTCCCTGTCTAACTGGTGTTGATCGATGTCAGCTGACTTCATGCTGATGCCGATTGCCTTCTGTATTCATCATGACCAATGTCAGTCATACTACTGACACTGGTACTTTTGGAGCTTCAGCATCCTCCTTTTTGTCTGCATAGTTGAAGCTTTTAGCTCCACAACCTAACAATCTCCCACTTAGAGATAAATAGATGCAATTGTACCTGTACCTATACATCATCTAGTTTATTCCCTTGGCTTTGTATCCCTCTTCAAGATCACTCTTGAAGACCAACCACCACAAAACCTGAGGTGCACCTCCTATCATCCAAATCACCTACCACATCCACATCTACAAACCATGTAGTAAATAACTTGACCCTACATAACATGTGCACCTGCTGCTGGTCCCTCTAAGAATCCATTGAATTGCCCTCCAATGCTTCTTTCCCAGATTGGCTCCTAACTTGTGACAACTCCCACTGCTTGGGAAAACTCAAGTCTAGTACAAACCATGCACTTAACCTCATTATGTGAATCAAGACACTATTCATAGAACTGTCCAACCATCGGCGTGCTAACCGGTCTGACACAATCATCTTGAAACAAAGTCAACATGTGACCTTCCATGTCCCTAAAACACACTCATGCCAAAGAACCTTGCTGCTCCCAGATTCCTCATGACATACATCTGAACTAGCTTTACCTTTAGTTCAACAACTCCTTGTATATGTAACCCTACAACAAGCACATCATACAATAATAGGATAATGTAGCTAATATTATCCAACCTGGTAAAGAGAAACACAATGATCAAACCTCCATTATCCTGCAGCTTACTCAAGACCATATACCCTGGCCTACCATCTCACGTAACCATTTTTGGTCTTCTTCATCTTGAACATCCATTCATCTCTCAGTGCTTACTTCCAGCTGGCAACTCCACCCAAAACTCTCATATATTTCTCCTCCAAGGAATCACATCCTTATCCATGCCAAGCTCCCATTGTTTCCTAGATCTACCTGCTCTGCTTCTTTAACAAATTCCTGGTTCTTTACCATTAGTGAGCAACAAGTAGTGTAAAGAAGGGAAATGATGAATTTGAGGCTTACTTACCCTTTAAGTCTTCCATATGGGTGCTTGAGACTCCTTGACAGCTTGCTGTCCACCCAAAATTCATCTCTGTGACCGATGCCAGTCACATCTCAGTCTGCATCCGACTGATGTCAGTTCCATGCGACTGCCTCATCACCGATGTCAGTTCCCCCTTGCTGACACTGGTGTTTATCTGCCCCTGAGTCACCAATGTCAGGCTACACATAGCTGACATTGGTCCCTGTCTGGACACTGACATCAGTTTTCTAACCGATGTCGGTCTCTGTGTTTTGCTTGTGAGAACTGACTTCTACTCGTGAGCTCCTTTTAGATCAAACCCTTTTCCAAATCACCCTTGCTCTGCTCAGAATTCTTTTGCCCCTTGTGCTGAACACTGTCTGTCACCTTCTCCTTGAAAACCAAGGCTTTCCTGCTCTTGTCACTAACATCAGATTCCTCAAGAAATGTCACTTTATTCTTTTGCATACAAAAACTTGATCTATGCTCTTCAAATCTGAAAGCATACCCTTTGACTCAAGAACATGTGTCTCCTTCTTATTCATGTGACCAAGCCTATTAAGCCACATCTTCGAATCTATAGCTAAAGTAGATAACCCAAAAAGAGAATCAGTAATACAAGTAGATAGATAAAGCATACCTACTTTCTTACCTCTTGCTACAACAAGTGCACCCTTGGTAACCTTCCAAGAGTCCGCTGTGAGAGTTACTGTGCAACCCTCATCACCCAAACTTCTTACAGAAATCAAATTTTGCTCCAGAACTGGGACATGCATGACCTCCTTCAACACCCATGTGTTACCTGTCTGCAATTTCAGCTTCACTTTCCCTTTGCCAACCATCTGACAAGGCTTACCATCCCCTAAACAAATTTCTCCAAAGTCTCCCTGGACATACTCATGAAAAAATTCCCTATTTGGGGATGCATGAAAAGAGGTACCAGAATATAAAACCCAAGATTATACTTTATCCAAAGAACATACCAGAGCATCCTGTGTAACAAAATCTGCAACATCTACTTCTTCATGTCCATGTTGATCTTCACTTGACCTGCAATCTCTCTTTAAGTGCCGTTGCTTTCCACATTTCCAGCAGGTTATTTTGCCATACCTAGACTTGGATCTCTTACCTATCTTTGACCTTGATCTCCCATGCTCTATCTTCTCTCTTTGCCTTCCCTTGTCTTCAACACTCAAATCATTCCCTAATGATTCACCTGTGCTTTTCCTATGAATTTCTTCATTCAATATCACACTCACAACATCATCCACTTTTAAGATTTTTGAAGCAGACGCAGTATTAGAAACTACCATTACCAAATTTTCCCAACTTTCAGGTAATGAACATAATATTAAGAGAGCCTTAATTTCATCATCAAAATCAATATTGATTGAACTTAACTGGTTTACCAAACCATGGAAATCACTAAGATGACTATGTACAGATCCACCTTCCAATATTTGCAAATTAAATAATTGCTTCATAAGAAATACCTTATTTAAATCTGAGGGTTTTTCATATAAATTTGCCAAAGATTCCATCAACTCTACCTTGTCTTCATGTGTGATAAGTTGGAAATCATAGATGATGCAAGACTCAACCTTATAGATCCCAGAGCCTTCCAATCAAGAACCTCCCATTTTTCATCCTTCATATTCTGGGGCTTGCAATCAACCCCACCCAATGGTAAGTAAAAATCTTTCTGATATAGATAATCTTCAATTTGCATCCTCCATAATTGATAGTTCTTGCCATTAAACTTCTCCATTCGTAGCTTACTATCTTCTGCCATTGCTCTACTCCCACTCAAATAGAAACCCCTGTGAGTAACCTGTAATCAACACACACTAACCAGATCTAATCCAACCTGTTAGTATCCCAACCTAAATGCTCTGATACCAGTTGTTAGGGAATCCAAGAACAACACACCTTATTTTGATCCCACTTGTTAGGATCTTGCTCCTTATAAAGAACATAATATGATTACCAAATACAAGCAATTAAACATGCAAAATTATCTAGAAGCAACAAGTAACTAGAATTCACAAATAACACAAAATATGAGAGACAGTATACAATCTTGTATTAATACTCATATAAAAAATAATACAATAAAGAGATGCCACACTCTTCCACCTTACAGAGGCTTGCCACACCTCAAGTGTATAGTAATTCTTCTTCAAAAAACTCTCCTACCAAAAATGGTCCCAACACACAACTCACACACAGAATTGATGTTCACCTCTCCAACCAGTCAGTAATAACCCTGCCAGTACACTAAGCACTCTAAAGTACTTTAAGTAGATCTCCCATGAACCTGCAACCTATAATTCAACAGACCATAGTTACACATGTATATCTCTTATGAGCTTGCAACAACCTGCAACTCAATGATCTTACAATGGAAGGATCTTCCTTGCCTTCCTTTTCAGCTCATAATTACAATACATGCCAATGGGTCTATAAATAGATCCCAGACTTAAATAATAACTTAGACTCTTAGTTTACTAATAATAGGCATGCAAATCAAGACTTGAAATAGCCTTTACATGCAAACACTCAGTTCAACAAACTAACTGTTCATGTAACGAATAGTTCTAGAATACACAGGTGACCGACGTCGGTCCTTATCTAACTGGTGCTGACCAATGTCGGCCGACTTCCTACCAACACCGGTTGCCTTCTGCATTCATCATGACCGATGTCGGTCATACTATCGATGCCGGTACTTCTGGAACTTCAGCATCCTCCTTTTCATCTACATAGTTGAAGCTTTTAGCTCCACAACCTAACAAGGTGGATGCCCCTATGAGTCACCAATAACTATGGATTAGAAATCCACATTTTTTCATTTTTGGATTAGTTCATTTATTTATTTAGGCTCACTTAGCATTGACACAGTTCTTTGGCACCTCTGACAAATCCCCTTTTGGTGCTTCTTCTCTGGGCCCCCTTTCACAATTTTTACAAGGTCCTAGCCTTTAGTCACCTTTGATACATATAATTTCCATGCTTGACCTCACCAAAGAAGTCCCCAACTATTAAAGAAGTACCCATGTGACATGTGTCATCTTCATGCTTGTCTAGGAGTAAAGCTTTTGAAACAGTTTAGGCTTGGCCTAAGGTATAATCCTTTGATTTTTGGAGTCCAAAATCATTGCATGTAATATATGTGGGATGTCTCTAGGATTAGACATGTGGCATCACCTCACTTTCCCCAAGCATATTGGTCTTAATAAAATAATGTAGTTGCCCTATATCTAAGATTTAGAGGTAAATTTCACTCATAAGCCGAGACCTCCTTTCAGTTGTAATGATATCATCATGGTCACAAAAAGGGAATCTTCAAGTGTCTCTTCTTTTGGTGTTCACCTTACCTATTTATTTAGAGCTCACTTATTTTCTAAGGGATGATTGATGACCATTTTATTTCTTCACATTCTCATTTTTATGAACAACATTGTAATAGACTAAGATAGTAGCATTTAGCATTTTTCTATTCTACAACCTTAGCAATCATAATTTCATCCTACATCTATAAAGCTTTCCATAGGAAACTATTTGTTGAGAGCGAGAGTTTTAGGCATCAACAATATCGATTAGGAGATTCCTTCATGGGTAACTTTAAGTATATCCTAGGAGATACCTTAAAGATATTACAAACCTCAATAACACTAGGCAAGTTCAATCTCAAGGTATCCAATCAGAGATACTTTAAAGATACCTTTATGAGTAAATTGAAGGTATCTCCTAAGAGATACTTTATGATATTAAAATGACCATCAAGGTAAAGGAAAATTTTAGAGGTACAAGGCAATTATTTATATATGAAACTATTAACATAATAGGGAAAATTGTTAAACTGGATTGAGGTGGAAAGAGCATGTACATAGGAGGACCTAAAATGCATGTTCTCCCAAGTATTAGAAGGATGTTTAAGTTATCAAGTTATCAACCAGTAGTGATTTCAAGATGAGGGAATTTTTATTGGGAGATACATTCAATGTCCCTTTGAATGTATGACAACACCCTTTGAGGTTTCCACTAGGAGATTCCTTCAAGGGCCTTGAATTACACTTGTAATACCATCATGGTTAAATTGAATGTATCTCCTATGAGATGTATTGTAAGAAACATTCACTCTTTTGCATGATTGAAATGTATCTCCTAGGAGATATCTTGAAGATACTTGTTGATGGGAATTTTGACACATATTAGAAACATACTTACCCTCATCTTTGTCCTTTGAAACAAATGTTTATAGATTCCTTTACCCATTAGATTATATTGGCTAGTGCACATAATTTATTTTTACTTTGATCATACCTTATTAGTTTAAGTGTGAGATAATGTATATATTATGAAGATTTAATATGTATTTTGTATTGTAGTTTATAATTAACATTTGTTGATATATATTTAATCACTGCTCAAACACAAAAAAATTTCATGAATTGATGCAATATGTAATTTTCATTTTACAAAATATTAATATTTAAATCATTTCAATTGCTTTGTAAAATGTCTTTAGGCAAAAAAAGAATTACCACACTTAAAAGGCAGAAGAAGGTCTCACTTGAAGAGAATTTGGGTAAAAGGTAGAAGAAGGCCTCACTCCAAGAGAATTTGGATAGATTACTATTTAAAATACCAAAACTAAAATTAAATCCACATAAACATCTTCAATTTTATGGTGGTGAAAAAATTTCTCTTACTAATTGGTATTTTGAATTGTTTAGTCCACCAAACATGAATCCAGATATATACTTGTTTAACACTACATCAGGAAAATAATCTTCTTTAATTAGAATATTCCTAGCTTGAAATAAGGATGAACTTGAAGATGCCCTTCAATTCCAACTAAAATTATGGAATGGAGAAGAGGGAGTTATCCATCGAGCTACAACTAATTTTAATAAATTTAAACCTAGTAAAATGGAGTTGACAAAAATTAATTTTTCTTCTTCTTGTGAAACATTTGGGTTTCATTTGAATAGCTATGACAACCTTCAAATGTCTAGGTTGATAGACAGAGATAATTTTGTCATTAGAATACAAAACATGTTGAAATAAAAATATGAACAAGGGGAAATAACTTATTCTACTTGCCACCATGTAAACATGTATTTAAGATACCCTACAATCAAGACAAAAAAATATTAAAGGAAATAAGACAAAAAAGGGAAACATATTTGTATGTAGATTTGAAAGAGGCCATAGAAGTACTCACACTAGTGGAGAAAAATAAGATTGAACAAAATGTTGGAACATTTTTATTGACACAAATTTATGATGAGACACATATAGAATTCTCTACATGGTATATTTCTTTTAGCAATTATGCCTTGAACATTCATGTAGGGATTTATGAATTGGGGGACACAAATATCAAAATAATAAATCTAAATGAAAGAAGGGTGATAATATAATTCATTAATTTGTAAAACATAATGAGGTTCCAATGAATGATGCTTTATTAATTCCTTTTAATCCAAGCAACCCTAACTGTATTATTGAATCAAAAGAAGTCCTAGAAAATATGATGGAGAAAAAAACTATAAGGTTCAAAATTGTAGATAGTCAACAAATAATTATAGCACATCAAAAAATTATTTTGGAGGAAGAATACAATTCAAAATCATTGAGAAATAAATGTTGTGTTAGAAGGGAAATATTTTTGAAAACTTATACTCTGTTCCATATTGTACACAAAATATGTAATTAATATAATGAAGCCAATGAAATAATTTATAAGGCTTCATTTGTAGAGAGAGTTCGATCTGCACGTGACCTTATCAAATTGAGAGGTTAGAAGAATCTTTAAATAGGGAAGAGAAATATTTAATAAATACATGAACAAGATAAACACTTGTTCACATAAATGAAATGTTTAGCACAACTATAGGAGAGAAAATGCCTTATTTTCATTAAAACCCACTTAGAATTATTTAGATAAGGCATTTGATTTGTTTGAAAGTGGTACTTTACCTGGTTTAGATAAACAATATTTAAATCTAATTGCTACAATAGTACTTAGAAATATTCAAGGGATTTTAGACAAATAAAAATTAGAACTAGCAAATTTATTGGAAAAGGGTCTATTTCCTTCATGAAAACCCCTCGATATAATAACATGGATAATTGGTGCAAAGAGGTGAAGCTGTAAAGTAACATATTATCAAAAACTATAGATTATTTCAACAACCATGATACGACACTACCACCAGACCAAAAAATCACACTTGAAGAGGTAATGGAGCATTATAATTTTTTTGCAAAAAGGTTTGATGATTTGTGTGTCCTGAATGAAGGTATTTTAAAAAAAAAAAGGCTAGGAAGCATTATCTCAAGATTCATTAAGCATATCGAACATTTATATATACAATGATGGAGGTCAACTTTCTCAGACATATACAAAAATATTTAGCTGCCATTATGGGCCCCCATGTCTTTGGCCATCTATTTTAAAAGATTTTAGTGAAACGTTCAATCTTGGTTTGAATGTTGATTTGATAATTATTGATATTTTGAATCTCATTAAAGTTTTTAAGGAAGAACATCTTCACCTATTTATTCAAGCATTGATTGAAAGATTTATTGTCGAGGCCTTTAATGTATTCATCATCCATAAACTAGAAGATTATCCTGCCATTCAAACCTCTCTCAAGAATCTACGTGTTGGTGATTTTTGTTACACATAAGATATGGGTGTCATATTATGTGGTCCAACTCATTTTTAGTTTCAAGGTTTTATCTTCCATTCATAACAAAGTAGATTAGAGGATGGTTTTGACATCTACAAAGATGTATTAACATTTTAAATGATTGATTCACACAAAACAAATAGGCCACTCCAAAATGAACTAGATATAATCTTTTGGGAGATAATTATCTCTACTTTTAATGATTAAAATGCATGTGATGTGCTAGGGGTATATATAAGAGCTAGATTAGTGCGTGCTTATACAAAATTGCAAAGAAATTTATCTTGCATTACAAAAACTAAAGAACAAATGATTTTTAATGTTCAATTTCAAAATTTTTTGACAAATTTAGAGCAACTAATAAAAGAACAACCTATTTGATTAGTACCAGGTGCATAACATTTTTAATTTATTTTATAATGATGCTTCATTTTCCAAATATAACATCTTAACAATATTTTGGTGTGTACACTTTATTTTTCAAACCTAACAACTTAACAATTTTTTAGTGTGTAGCACCAATGGAATTACATGCAAGTGAATAAATAATAATAATATAAAATCATATCAATGAACATGACACATCACAAGTTGAAGAAGGTAACATAAGATCATGCATATTTTTTCAATTATATAATTTTTTATTTATCAATGATTCATAATACTGAAAGAATAATTCTTCGTCTATTTATGTCTCAATTAAAAAATCTTGTAATGCAGCTCTAACACTTTATGTCTAAAACACAACAACCCATGGCACAAATTTGTAGGTTGGTACCTCCATGAAAACAACATAAGGTAAAACTTTACAAAAAGACACATTTTTAAAATACAAATATCAAATCAATTGATAACGAGAATTGTTAGTTACTACATTATATAATACCTTGCAAGGAATAAAGAACCAAAATTTCAATGAAAGAGTACACCCATACAAACTATAAAAAGGAAAAAAAAGGTGAAAACCCCTTTCAATAAATGTGTAATTATATAATTTAATACAATTATAGAATATATTAATTATCTTTATTTATTTAAACACACTATAATTGAATTTTTCTTGGATAGGAGATTGTAGAAGACAATAAAATATAGACTTACATTAGCTTGGGATTTAGAAGTATGATTCATTTTAATGTTATGTAAACTAGATGTGGTTGTATTTACCCATTAAAATGTTGTTTACAAGTTTAATTTACCCATTACAATGTTGTTTACATGTTTAATTTACTCAGTTTAAAATAACACAATATGTGTTATCCTATGCCTTCAATACAATAAATTTTGATGCAGAGTATCCATGTGTTCTTTATCAATAAAAAACAATAAATTATATTGTGTTAGAAATAATTATATTGCTATTTATTTAAACTAATTTTAATTTGATGTGTCTTATTGGAATAATATGAATGGGTTTCAACTATTAAGGTGTATATTCATTTGAATTTAGTGATAGTGAATTATGACTTAGAAGAGTAAATCCTATTTTGTTTGCTATGATGGGCTGCATAAAGATATAAATATGTATTGGTATACATAAGAACAACTGATACTTTCATTACTATAATAATATAGATGTTGGTTGATGACTGCTGAATTCCTATCAATGTCTATGAGAAACAAGTTATGGTAAAACCAGATTGATTCAGATTATGATACATTCATGGTCAAGTTATAAGGATTCAATATGAAATTTTATATGCATGTGTTAAAAAAATTGGTAATAGAAATGGTACATCCATGTATAATGAGTATTATAGTTACAATGTGATTGAAAATTTATTTATTTTTATAAGTGTTTCTATTAATCTTTATAAGATTTAAAGAAATGCAAAAAAAATGAATCAGATGAAATGCATTATGTTTTTATGTTATAATAGGAAATACAAATCAAAATCACATCAATGATTAGTCTAGTAACATGTAAAACATTTTCTTAGAAAATTTTCATGTTATATCTCTTATAATATAATATTGTTAATAAATGATTCATTTATTTTTTAACAAATTGTAGACATTTTAAAGGAGGAGCTAAAATTGACTTCTAAAATAATATTGATTTTGGGTTGGATGGCTGCTTATTATTTGTTGTGCACAAAACAAAATATATGCAAATGCATGATATGAGAAATAAATAAGATTATAAAATTGAAAATATGTCATACTACATTCAAGATCATTCCAATGAAAATTTGAAGATAACATTGCAGTTTTTTTCTCATGTTGGCATTTGGAAAATGATAAAGGACAATCATTTGAGGATACTCATTCAAGCCATGGGTTACACAAGCTCAAATTTGATAGTTGTTTTGGGGAAAAAATATTCTAAGCCATTCAATATAAACATAAAAAAAATGGATGAAGTTATTTTTAAAGGGACCTTTGAAAATGATTTTTCAATTGCCAACACATTATTCATTGAATGTAATTCTCAGAATTGTGTTATAAATCAAAAATTGAAAGTGAGTTATGTTACGTCAAGTAGATATAATGGAAATGGAAGGTAGAAAGATGAAAAGGATTGGGGAATCAAAATTATGTCAATCATCACATTCTTGGGAGAGAGCAAAAAATCCATGCTAACAGTTGTGAACCAAGGTTTACAAAGATGTAACTTCCCCTGATTCTTTCAAGTGTATTTATTGATTATAAACTATAATTCTAGTAATAAATATTATCATTAATTTCATACAAATCAATTCTAAATTATTTCAAATATAATTCAATTAATTTCAAAATAATCAATTCTAATTTAGAATTACTTTTCTTTGGTTATTAGTATAATTTGATTTATAGTTGGAGATTCCTTGAAATTATTGAATTAGTATATTGACACTTGGTCATTTAGAAGATCTTCCCAATGAAAAATAAATAATTGTCAAGATATTTTATTATGTAGATGAACTAGATTGCTTAATATGTTTTCATCCATAATTTGCCCAGTCAAATGGTGCCACGTGTCCTAGACATGGAAGCTACTTCAAAGGATTAATCATTGGTATGAAGGCCCAAAAGGGTGTCACAAGTTTGAAATAGTCTAATCTATTCAAAATGATCTGCTCCTAGATGGTTTAAAATAATTCAATTGATTTGGAATATAGAAAATGTATTTATGGAGAAAATATTCTCCACTCCACTTTAGTGGTTATAATTTCAAATTATTTAAAATAGCCCAATTTAATCAAAATGATTTATGCTCAAATGGTTTGAAATAGTCTAATTTATTTAGAATAAACAAAATTAATTTTTGGAGAAAATCTTCTTTTGAATCACTCCATTTTATAGGTATAGGTCTAAATTATTCAAAATTTCCCTATTTACTCAAAATGATCTAGGCCCAAATGCTTTAAAACAATCTAATTTATTTCAAATATAATAAATTTATTTTTGGAGAAAATTCTTTTCACTCCACTTTAGTGGGTATAAGTCCATTTTATTTAAAATAGCGTAATTTATTTGAAATGATCTATGCCCAAATGGTTTTAAACACTCCAGTTTATTTAGAATATATGAAATTTATTTTTTGGATAAATTTTTCTCCACTCCACTTTATGGGGTATAAGTCCAAATTATTCAAAATAGTCCAATTTATTCAAAATGATCTATGGTCCAAATGGTTTGAAATAGTCCATTTTATTTGGAACATAATAAAATTATTTTGGATAATTTTCTCCACTCCACTTTAATGGGTATAAGTCCAAATTATATGAAATAGTCCTTTAAAACACTGAGGTATGAATTACTCCTTTAGGCTAGTAAACTTACCTTTACTTTAGAGTAATTTGTATCCCCTAAACTGTCGCATGTTTTTCATACATTTCCAAGTTAAATACTAATTTTATTAAAATCAACTATGTTTTATTCCATATAACTGAATGATCCCTAGTTTGTATATTACGATGTATACAACCACCTATATAAGTTCAACCAACTGTATATTCATTATAGTTTTCAAAAGCATTTAATAAATGCATACATATTAGTAAATTTACTAAGAATAAACTCAAAAGGTAACCCAAAATTTAACATAGAAACACATTTTTAGCTTGACCCTATGCTTATATAATCAATGTTGTACAAGTGAGTAAATCCTTGTAGTCTAATAGGGTTTACCCTTATCAACGCATAATAATGAAAACATAATTATAAGTATATATCGAATACCCAACCATATGTTCAACTCAACCAATTGTATCAACGAATTTATATATGTAGAGAATATAAACATAAATCCATATATAATAAAACTACCCTCTACATATATTAGAAAACCTATATAACAAATGCCATTGTTATCTCTAAATAATTTCTCATATATATATATATATATATATATATATATATAAACTGATATGTATATATACCTTAGGTCACTGAACTCCTATAAATTGTATATACGCACCCTTGTATATGTATATATTTTTAACATTTAGTTACACATAGATGAAATAAACCCAATTTCATTCTATTTCTACCAACTACATTTATACACAATCGTATCCCTACCTAGATTTGAATATTTATAACCCAATATAAAATTCATTAAATCCATTGCTTGGTAAATATAAAGGATTCAAAACTATATTTAATAATTATGAATTAAAACCCTCAATATTTATTATCATACCCTATATGGGTTTTAATCTATTTGTGTAATAATGTTAGATATCCAAACTGGTTCAACATTTTAATACTAAATCCGTAACTCTACTAAGTCTAGTAAAAATACCCATTAAAATAAATAGTTATACCTTGAGGGATTTCTCCTCAGGTTATCAAAATTTAAGTCAAGTATAAAAAACATAATTTTTCCTTGAGGTATTCTATATAGTAGGGTAAGAACACAAAATATCAAGCCATTCGATTAGGGTTTTCTGTGTTGTATGTAGGGCTCTATGGATGATCAAGCCATCCATAGGGCCCTAAATTCAACCCAATATTTATAATTATAGTTTAAATGAAACTATATAAACCATTTTATAATTTCAATACTATAATTAATCCAAACTATCAAATAGGAATTTTAAATACACCACCAATCTAAAAGAGAGATTTATATGCCAAAGAATCAAATTTGTTTTCTCTTTTTAGCTCGAGATCCCATCTTTCCCTTTTGCCTACTATGTCATTGTATGTCGTGCCCTCAAAGGCATCTCTCCCTTTTATTTTATTCTCTTTCATGACCTTTCTTTCCATATTAATTTCTCCTAATTCCTCAATGAATAATGACTAAAACTATGCATGTCAAGAATAACTCAACATAACTAATAGTTTACCACCATTTTCTCATGTATAAAACTTCAAATTCACATAATGGTTTTGATATCTCAAGTCAATGGCATATTAACCCTAATCATATCAAAAGTTTGAATGATTAAACAAATAAAATGACAATTATATAATCCCCTTTGAACTATGCATGACAACATTGACTTCACGAAAAGCCATCAAAACCTTATAATTTCATATGACAATGTTGATATAGCCTATGGTTATTAAAAGATCATATACTTTAACAAAAGGTCTATCCACATATATATTTACATGTTAATGCAACTAATCACAACCTCCACTATAATTCATAAACACATTTCTTAACATTATGAATTTGCCTAATCATGCAAATAATATAATAATTATTTAATAATACAAATAATTCAACCTTAGTCAACACTAAGTTAAATATAATGATGTTTCCTTTAATCATTTAACAATGAAACTACCCATATTGACTTGGATATACAATCATTATAAATAATAATAATCTTCTACATATGATAATCACTTAACAATTGATCAAACAAAGTATTAGAATCCATCTAATACCTACAACTATGAATCCACCAAAGCACTATTTATAATATACACAACTATATCCTAGACAACGAGTAAGTCATATTAAAATATGCATAGATTCACTCTTTCATTCAAGCAATAACATCAACATCCATTACTGCAATAACATAACTAGATCAATGCAATCCCAAATTAAATTAACATGATCATCAAAAAACAAACAAGATCATAATAAAAATCATATATATTATAATTTAAGACATACTACATCTATATAAATCAAGTAATTAACATAAAGAGTGCTAATCTATTATGGCGTGTGCATGGGTTTCTAGTTTTTCTATCTGTCATCCCCCAATGCCTTCATCTACACCACCCTCTTTGATGATACCCTACCTTTGTCACACTCTAAAAGATAGATCTATCCTGAATCCACCTCATAACAATGAAGGTAGTTAACCTAAAACATATGTATAATCCATAAAATAATGCTGTATAAACTAATCAAACATGATCATAATATACACCATATAAAAGTACATCTAACCCCATAACTAATCATTCATGTAAATTAAGCAAGATATAACTATCCCATAATCAACATATGACATAAATCTTAATCAAATAATAACCATAATAATCCATGAATCAAGAGGTTATTAATCTTAAAGAGAAATTGAGATGTGATAAAATATGAAAACTTATTAGAGAGTTAACAAGTTTAATCATTAAAAAAATATAAAGGGGATGATTGGGGTCGCATACAAGTCAATGGGAACAAACTAAAAATTGAAGGCATTTTTTATTGTGAATCATGGTGAGAACCTTGAATGTGAGGGCTTGCATGACTTAGTTAACATACCAATTTTGGCATGACTAATAGTGAATGCATGGTGATATTTTATCTTTGCCTCCATATTACATGGTCTTGGACTCCTCTTTAAGTAATGGTGAATCACACAAAGATGAGCTTACTTGTAAAATATAGGCTAAGTAGTTGCATGGCATTTATTACTCAATGAGGATAATGTCCTGCATGGAGAGAAAAGTTTGGAGTTATGACGTGTTTAAAACCCTAGTTTGAACATTAAAAAGGAGGAGAAAGGAGTGTTTAGGGACATGACATTAGAGAAGTGGGAGAAGGTAGAAGGTAAAACATTACTTGTAATCACCAAGTAAATTCACTATTTCACTAAGACAAAATTACTGGTAAGTATCAGACTCCAAAATCTTAGTAATGGACTATTGTTTAGTAGCTCATGGTATTTTGATGAAATACAATTTAAAAATTAATGAAATAAACCTTAACATATATATAATGATATCTAAGATTATACAAAAAATAATCCCTAATGGTTTTAACATCATTTAACTTTGTAACGAGGGTTGTAGCTACATTTACTTCCTTGAAGGTATACGAGTCTCTTTACTTAGACCTATACCTTGTTAAAGTATGATATAATGTAGCTTTGCTTACTCACATTGAGGGTGTATAGGTATTTTTAGGATAAAAACCATCATTAGTATTTATGATCATGAGATTAATACCTTGACTTCATTTCTTTAACATGAAAGTAATTACATTGTTTAGTGGGAAGAAAACTGTGTTAAGTTTTGGGTGTTTTTAAATATTTGTGTTGGTTGATTTTATAAGAGATCTAGTGGGATGTGGTTATGGAAATATGAGTCATTTTTTTCACCTATAAATACTTAGGGGTGAGAACTTACTTCCACCCACATGCCTATGTGAGTGATATATATATATATATATATATATATATATATATATATATATATATATATATATATATATATATATATATATATATATATATATATATATATATATATATATATACTTATATATATATATATACTTTTGAATTTAGAAGATCACTATTTTAATTTAGAGGTTTTAAGTTTTGTTGATAATGCAATACTTAGTTGTGCTTCAAACCTTGTGTTGTGTGTCAAGTAAATAACTTGATTTAGTTAAGCTATAATTATTTGAGATTAATATGAAATTGATATATCAAAAATGATATGCAATAAGGTATTAGGTTATTGCATGACATACGTGTTATGGAACTTTTATGGTAATGTAGTGGAAAATAATTTTGTTGATATTATGATAAATTAAATGATATTATCATGCCTTGTGTAAGAATGGAAGTAATGAAATATGGGTAGGTAGGACCTCTTATATTTAAGTATATAATAAAATGAATAAAAGTTATGATAATCATAAACTTGTAGGTAGTGGGTACTACCATCTACAAGCCTATGATTGAAATAAGAAAAGTCTTATTTATTAAATGCTCTTGGCTTAGTAAAAAAGCATGCAAATATGTTTCCTGACCATTATCATTAAAATACTTAACTTCATTATAGCTTGTGTATAATTTAGTATACATGTAGAAATGAGTTGTATTGATGTACTTTTGGATGTATATGTGAAAATGGTATGAATAAGACAATTAATTAGTTTTGTGAAAGTATAATTATATGCCCTATAGCTTGGATGATATTATCACCCCCTATAGGTTTATATTGTGCTAAATGAGTTATTAAGACTTAAAACTATTGTAGCATGGTGAAAGGAAAACCTTGATATATTTTGATCATGATTAAGTATTGCACCCTTAGTTATTGATTTATATGCAGGGATTACCAATAACACTATTACATATTAAATTTTAGTGAATATATGGTGTGATTGGGATAACAATAAATCTATAGCTTTTTTTGTGTTCAGATTTATTGTTTAAGAAATATGTAATAAGACATTATTTTATGTCATGAAATTACAAAATGATTATGTATTGTTATGGACATGGGATCTATTATAAGTATTTGAAATTATGATATTTTTATCTAGATTGACTAAGTATAACCTAGAAAACATCTTTCTAGTCTAAAAAATGATGATAGATGGGGATGTGAGCTTGAATAAAATCTTTCATCCTCATTCAAATGGAAAAATCTAAGAGTTTTTATAGAAAATAGTAATGCATATGTGGACAATGACCCAAATTATTTGAAGTTTAAATTATATAAATTATTTTTCCAAAGTAAAGTTATAGATATATACATTGTTAGTCTACACTAAATTATAGGTTGCATGCTTGCTTGAGGTCATAATACATAGAGGCATGCCTATGGTCTATGTCACTAGCTGCATGTGATAGGGATTATACTTTCACAATTATTATTATATGGTTCTAAATGTTTACATCATCATTATATACCTATTTATGAAGGGTAGATCCACTCCCAGTGGGGAGGTGTGTGGGGGATTGTTGGTATGTGGTTGGAGGTAAAGTACCTATATGAAGCTCTCCCTCCAACCATCTGATTATAACCAATCTTGGATACATAATACCAAATATTGAATTGTTAAATGTATTGACTTAATACTTGTTGATAATACTAATGTGATGATATTATATCATGTTATAATATAAAGATGAGGCTATTAAAATCATTAAATATTCATTATGTAATATTAAATTTTGAGCTGAAGAGGCTATCATGTACTTGATTAGTGGAATAATTTTAATACAATACCATCTAATTTTTACTATTTATATAATTAAGTTTTATGTTGGAGATATGGAATTAATGAGACCGATTCTAATGTAATGTTTTAATTTACACATGATGAATACAAACTAGTAATTATGATAATGACTATTTTATTAAGAAAATTATGAAAATTTAGACAAATAAACCTAGTTAGGTTGTAACATGTGGTATTAGAGTGTAGTTTCAAACTCTAGGACCTTATGATTCCACCAATACTAATACACGTAATGTTTGGATAAAAATAACATGAGAATGGTTCATATAAGGGGTAACATGGATGAAAATCTATCCAAAAATAAAATCAACTTGATCCAAACTAGTTAATAGTAGAATATACTACTAAATTAGATAAGATCCTTGTAGTCCTCAATGAGAAATGAGATAACATGATATATTTAGAACAAGAATTTTTTGGACATGATGAGGAAGGGGAAGATGAACAATTCAAAAACTAGAATAATCGATAAGAAATTCAAGAGTAAGAGGATGTTGAAGGAAACTAAGCAATAAGAGCTCAAGTTGCCAAAAAAATTACACATGACATGAAAAAAGTGAATCAACTAAAATTTGATGGAATGGTACTGAGAGATGGAGCTGAAGGGTTGCTCATAGAAATGGAAAAATACTTTGAGATCTGAAATTATTTAGAGGAAACAAACATAATTTAGGGAGCATACTAACTAGTGGGTGGAGTAACAACCTAGTGGGTCAATGAGAAAATAGAGATGGGCCTTAATTCCACTACCATTACATGGGATCAATTTTTATCACTTTTTAGGGTAAGGTGGTTGCCACAAATTTATTTTAATTAGAAGATGACATCTTTTCACAATCTTAAACAAAGAGTGTTATCAATAATTGAATACCAAGAGAAGTTTACAAAGCTTTTAAAATATGTACCCCAGTATCAAAAAGATGAAAGATTCTAGATTTAAAAGTTCATTATGGGGTTGAATCTACAAATTAGATGTGAGGTTGATGTATATGGACTAAACTCCATGGATCAAGTCTTTGAAAAAGTGATCAAACAAGAGTAGAAGCTCAAATATATTTCTAAATTTAGAGATAAATATTGAAGTAAGTTTAGAAGTCTGAGGCCAAAATTAAAGAAGAATAATTGGGAGAAAATAAAAATTCAAGGATGGGTTCAATGATAAAAATCCTAGGTATAATAATGCTTTTGGATCAAGGAGGCTAGGAAATGGATTTAGAGATAAAAATAAAAGCAAAGGAGGTAACTCATTAGAAATGAAGGGACCCCCAGGAGGATGTTTTACTTGTAGAAGAGACCTTTATGTAAAGGATTGTTGGTTATGGAAATTTGGTAAAAAAATTCAATAACACTTCTTCATTAGTGTAGAAGGGAACATTTCAACAACAAATTCATGCAACAATTGACAATTATCGAGTTAATTTTCAAATTATTCTTATTGAAATGTTAGGTATATTATTTGGTTATTTTATTACTATTTTTTTAGATACTAAAGATACTAAATGTTTTACTTATCCACATTTTATTATTAAACTACATATAAGATATGAGAATATGGAAAATGCATGGACTATGCAATAGGAAAACCAATCAAAGGTCAACTTTGACAAATGCCTCGTGGGAGCAAAATTTGAATTACCTAATTTCACTATTGTGGTAGAATTTCATGCATTGCCATTTGAGGTTTTCATGTATGGAGGGAGTATAAATTATCTTTGATTTACATTGAAATTAAAGCTATACATCAACCAATCTATCCCAAAATTACTAGTTGTAAATCTAATAGTGTGGTAAGTGTGATTGTTGAAACAAATTGCATTGAATAACTTAAAATTATAATATTTAAGCTTGATATTTTTCATTTTTGAAAAAAAAAATTAAAAAATCTAAACACATGTAAACAAATATTTCCAAGAAAAACCATTGCGCCACACTTATGCATAATATTTTATTAATAAGAAAGGCTAAAACTAGCTAATTACATGTAACTTGCATGACATGTTAATACTAAATTAAGGCCTTACTTAAGAACTAAGATAAATAAAAATATAATTCTAAAAATAGACTCTAAGCTAATTGAATTTTGGCTCAAGATTTTTTTTTGACTCATTGATAAGAAAATGTTAACATGCAAGACGTCTCTCTCAATAAGTAAGCATAAACATGTACAATAGACAAATTAGGCACCCTAAATACCTATAAAGTAGAAAATTGATTGAAAAATATTAAAATAAATTAAATCATATCTTAAAATTTTAACCCACCTCTTTGGAATGAATATATAAATATTTGAGCTTAGTTAAGTACACATTTTGTGAACTGGACTCTAACTGACACTTTTAGTTAATTTTAAGTTACTAAAAAGTGACAAAATTTGATAAAATAATCAAAATAGGACATAAGTAAATTAAATAACCTTCCTAAAATAATCAAACATAAAATAAAATAATTCTAAGATCAAAAATCAAGTGTTGACATTGACATCATACTCAACATTTTGACCTTTGATAAAAGAAATAGAAAATGCCTATTATCTCTTTAAGTCTTCCATGAATCTTCTTATGCAATACCTTAGTGATAATATTAGAAAATTGATCTTAAATTATCACATAATTAAAAAATATTTATCATTTATCATGTCTCTAAAAAGTTGTTGTTTGAGTTCAATATGATTGGTTTTATCATGGAAAATTAGATTATTGGACAACTGTATTGCCCCATTATTATCACAAAAAATATGTGTTGGCTCAAGTTAAGCCTCTCTAAAATAATCTAAGAGTGTTCTAAACCATAATTCATGTGTGAAATTTGATTTAATGAAAGTATATTCATCTTAGTAGAGGATAATGCAACCGTAGCTTATTTCTTTGATGACCATGAAACCAACCTACTTCCCAATGTGAAGAAGTAACCTAAAGTTGACTTCCTATCATTAAGAGATATTCCTCAATATGAATATTTGTATTCAATTAAACATAATGAAATTAATAGTTTAAAATGAGTACCAAAATTATAATTAATTTTTGCATATATGGAAATTTGTTTCATTGATTGCAAGTATTTGAGTGACAGATTGTCCATAAGTCTGGAAACTAGTGAAACCCCATAATTGATATCAGGTCTTGTCATAATGAGATAAAAAAACCTACCATCATGCTTATAAAATTCTTTTCATCAGCTGAAGGACTCCCATACTCTCTCATTATCTTTTTTTCACTTGTAATTGGATGTTTGAGGGCTTAACATATTGAATATTGTAATTTTTTAACATGTCATAGACATATTTGGCTTGACAAATGAATACTTCCTCTTTTTTTTAATGTAATTCAATGCCAAGAAATTAATTTATAAGTCCAAGATCAGTCATCTCAAATTCTAATTACATGGCTTCCTCAAAGCTATTCAACATCTTCATAAAGCTCCCTATAAATAATAAGTCATTTATATAGAGATAAACATATAACACATTAAAACCAAATGCGTGTATGTAAAGATTTAGTTCATTTTGGATTATTATAAAGACTTGATATAAAATTCAACTATAAATTATTCAGTATCACACTCATGATGTTATCATAGATTCTTGGAAGATTCTAAAACATGCTAATTATAGAGATAAATTACATAAATATAGAAATAGAGATAAACACAACATAGAATTCATAATTCCAGATTGCTATTTGAAAACACAAATGTATTTATTAAAGGACTAATCATAAAAGCAACTAATATAAAATAATCTAACATATACTAAATGAGTAATAGATGTTAAAGCAAAATAGAGTAATCACTATGCATAGTACAATGATAAAAGATAATTCAAAGAGTCATATCATGACTATTCTATAAACCTCTATCACATCGAAACCATCTTTTGTTACATCTAAGTAATATATATATATATATATATATATATATCATTCCAGAACATTGTCTCTTTATACTCCAACCTTCCAATATACTTAAAAGGAAAGACTCTTGGCATTATTCTACCATTGATTAAAGTTACAAGGTGAAATACATATGAATTACTATACAACAGACAAAATAATATATTCTAAACACATGTCTAGACAATTATACTTCATAGTTTTGTTGACATCGATCCATACCCAACACTTTCCCAGATTTAATGTGTTGTCTCATCCCAAGCCAAAGTTATATCCTAAAATCTTCTCTAAAGCTAATAGGATGAGTCCTAAAACTAATTATAATTATCACTCCAGGTTCCATTTACTATTTTTAACCCATTTCACACTACTTGGATGCCCTTTCAAGTTTTCAAATAAGTAGCATACTAGTCTACGACCCTTTTGGGTTTTCAATAGAATAACACAACCACGTCGCCACTCTTTATAGGTTTTCAACTAGTCTAGCCTCACTCATAATGTTTAAGACTATCCTATATTATTTGTACAAAACTAGTGCAAGATGCAAAATTGAAGTGAATAAAACCTATTGAGAAGGTGGTAGTGTGATTTTGAGTGGCTGAGGTGGAGGCTACTATGTTATTGGTTCTTGCTGGGTTGTGATTGATTTTACTAGGTGTGTAGGTTGTGCTGGAAGAGTTTTTTATTATTGGGTGCCTTCATGAGTCTAAACAGTTACCTTCTTATGTTAAAGTATTTATTAGAGTTGATATGGTGTAATGAATTGAGTTACCTCCAAATATTGAGCAATAAAAATATCAATCTATGTAAGATTTTGCTTCAACATTTTACAATCTATGAGGGCTTCACACACCAAGAAAAGTAAGATGTGTAGTGGAATCTAAATCACCATCAATTTTTTCACATCAACATTTTTTATAATGGAGATGAGTGATTTTGTGTTTGATATTTTGAGCTGGATGTCCAACACCAACTCATATAATTAGTTTGTAGCCCTTTGAGCTTGAATGCCTACAAATGTGTTACACATTATCTCATTATGCCATATTTGGATATTTCACATAATGTTATCCCTAACATCTAAAATTTACTTGAGTGCAGTGCTTATTGCACCTTGAGTAACTATTTGATCATCTAATATTGCTTTGGATTTATCAACTAAGGTGAACTCATGTTACATAGTAGCCAATGATTAATTAAGGTACTATCCCTAATTGATCATTCATTGGATTATCTATTTAGCTTATTACATAGTGGTCTACATAACCTACTCATATTCTTCTAGTGGCTTAAAAGTTACCTATATCTCCATCCTTAAGTCCTACCCCTATGTGCATAGTGTTTGTAGTCATTACATGAACACCAAATATTTAGTAAGTTGCATCAACAAGGTGGTGAATTATTTGTTTAGAGGAATTACCTAATCACCTAACACTTGCATAACTAAATTGGAACAAGTAGAATCTATCAGTTGGCATGCATTTGCTAGTTGATTATTGAGGTATGCATTGTCATCTTATAGAATCAACACTTCCTATTCCAATTTTGATGCTTTATATGTAATTAACTCTTATAACATAGTTGTACCTTTAATTTGATTTTATAATGATAGCTAGGACACATCCAAATTTATTTCCAAAGTAATAGTGGCAAGTGCCATGTATGTGGTAGGAGTTATATATAGAGTTGGTGTGAATTGCACTAATGGAAGATAAGAAGTGGTTCATTGGGTGGATGTTGTGGGAACATCCCACAACTACTAGCTAAAAATCTAAGGTTTTGTTTGTGAGGGTTCCTCTTATGAACCTAATTATGTTTCTAACTTATGTTGTGTTGTAGATTCCTTTTCATTCTTGGATTTAGCCTTAGATTTGGCTTTAACATCTGCCTTAGCTTGAGATTTGGCTTGTACTTTGGCCTAAGCCTTAGCTTTAGCTTTAGATTTGGATTTCACATTTTTCTTAGCCTTAACTTTAGCCTCAACTTCAGTCTTTTATTTATCTAGAGATGTTTTTTCTTTAGCTACTTGTTTCACTTGTGCCTCTTTAGACTTTTGTTCTACTTCATCTCTCTATCATTATGTAGCTTGTATTTATTATTATTTCTTGTTTGCTTCCTCTGACTACTTTCTCATTGCCTTTGCTTCTTTAGCTTACTTTATGCAAGCCTATACTTCCTCAGCTTATTTATTATGGGCTTCTTATTATTCAATTTTCTTCTTCACAACCTTGACTTTGTCAAACTATTTCTTGGTAGCCTTAGCTTCTTTAACCTATTTCTATGTAGCCTTCAATCCTATGACCTACTTATATGTAGGATCTACTTCTTCATCCTATTATTTTTATTATTTCTCTTATGCAATTTGGTGTTGGCATTGTGCCTCATGCACAATTGATTATTATTTAGCTTCTTTTCTCTTTTCCTTTTTCTCCTCATTTCTTATTTTATTTTCATCCATCTTCTGATAATCTTTTAGGTCTTCTTATTGATGCATAGCTTCTTCATGTGGCTCAACCTAAGGTAAACTTGATGTTGCTATATCTTTCATTTATTATGATATGTCGAGCCTAGTAACTATTTGAGTTCCTTTAAGGAGGTTGTTTATATCACATTACCTCATGGCACAAAAATCTTCTTCATTAATAATTGTGGAGGAGTTAATGACTTATTGACTATATTCATAGCTTTAGTTCATGGTTGATGTTGTGAAGCTTGTGTTTACTACACACCAGCCCCTTATGTTGCTTCTTCAAAAGTCACCATCTTTTTACTGACATGTTGTGTTGGCATTTTAAAAAAATGAGTCCTTGGCTTGCACTTCCAATCTAGTAATGGAAATTCTTGTGTTGGTTTCTCTTGTTTTTGAGTAGCTAAAGATCCCTAAGCTGGATCTATGTGAAATATCTTGGCTATCAATTTTTACCACATAACATCCTATCCTAAAATATAAATAATGATGGAAAGGTAGGTTGCATGATGTTAACCTAAAGATACTACCTTAATTTTGCTCTTGGAAAGTGCACACTAATTTTTAAAAGAAAAATTATTCATCCTTCTCCTTGTTATAGACTTTAGTGATGATGTCTTCGAGCATGGTATTCAATACTTCTTATTCCTCCACTCCCATTTTTGGTAGGTCACATTTAGCTACTATGCTTGAAACATACATATTATCCAACTAGGACTTTGTCTACTATGTCTGCTTCTTGGGTGGAGGAGGTGAGGCTCTCTATGTAGATGCACTCCTTTTTCCTTTCTCATGCTGAGATGGGGCTGCTAAAACTTGTGGTGGTACTTATGACTATGCTTGTTGTTGTGCTTATGAATACTTTGATTTTGGTTGTTGCCCTTATAGAGGAATGGATTGAAGAGGTAAAACCTTATTCTTAGCTAAATATTTTTATCTCCATACTTTAGATTGCACTTTTACCATTATAATGAAGAATGGTATTGTGTTCATAGTTGGAGTGGCCAACAATTAACTTTGATCTAAATACCATTATGTAGCTTTATAACCAACACATGTTGTCCCAAATATTACATGAAATATTTTAGGATTATTGGGTGCATTTAGATCAAGGCTAGGACCTCCATCCAACATGTTTTAAACTACCTTAATTTCTCATAATATTGTCCTATTTTCATCCATGTGATGTTTTCAAAGGCATTGCCAAGCCAAAAATTTAGAGTAACATTGCCTAGTCTTAATGAAGATTTATACTAAGTAAAACATAACATTAAAACCAAAAATTTATATTAAAATGTTTTCAAACCACTTGAAATTACCTTATCGATATTGGTGGTGAGATCTAATGCTAAAAACTATGCCAATTAAGTTCTCCCACAAACATATCATACGATACACAATATCAATTACCCCCTTCATTGCCTACTTGGCATGCTTAGTAGTCTGCCAAAACCATTTTTAACGCATTCTAATAGAAGGTGATCCAAATAATCCTTTATTGCATAAATTTGGATTCCTCTACATGTTCTTTTGGTATACTTCTCCCAAACATTTGATGAATTGGTGGTGCAGTAAATTTATATTAGAAGAGGGATTTCTTATGATTAGGGAGGCCTGTGGATCTTACCATAAATATAACATTGATATATATTATAATATCTTAGGATAAATGGATATACCCTTGATTATAATGAATCAAAAGAGTGAGCATGACCTCATCTAGCTATCCAATTTTAGGGAGTTTTATCAACCTTTCTGTATCTGAGCCTTGCCATTGGTGTGGGAGTAGTAGGGATTTGGCTTGTGCAGCTTCTTGTGGTCCTAAATAAAAAATGATAGATTCTACTTAGTTGATAAAATCAAAAGGATATGAATCATTGTATTTAATTTTATGTAAACCCAAGCTAATCCCCATTTATTCTTTCTATGCATTTATTAAAAGGATCAACAATTGGGATCGATCCATAGTTGTTGCTATAGCTTGGGATGAACACTTGCTTTGATGATTCAAAATTTGGTATGTAATCTATGTGAGATAAGGTATTTTTAAGGTAGATCATAACATTCACTTATTGAATAGAGTGTGTAATGTCTGAGTGTTATCAAGATCCATTTTTTTTAGTTTTTGGCACCCAATTCCATGTAGTTGTCTATTTTAAATGTAATTAACTAGGTGTGCACAAGTTGTGATCCAACATCAATATGACTTGATACTTGTTTGATGTGATTGTGACCCTTTTTAGATCAATATTTCTAATGTATCCCTTGGTGGTTACTTGATGTGATGTGAAATCCTTCCATCTCCCATATTTACTTTATGACTCCATTTATCCATTTGCCACTCAATTTTCCTAAAAAAGATGAAATATCTTGAAATGCCATGTATTTAATGGCCTTGAATTACCATTAATTATCCTTTCACCATACCTATCTTATCACCATAATCTTTTTTAACTTATTTTACACCCTCTGGTAGTTAGTTCTAGTTGTCCATCCTTAGTCTACTATGGAAGCCAATCGCATGTTATGACTATAACTACTTCTTGTTGGTTACGATGTGCTATAATTCCAAGATTGTACTACAAAAATATACTATCATATCAAAAAAAACACACATAAAAAAACAAACAATAGTAAAGAGACTCCTAACCACATGGTTCTACTCAACACCCACTCATATTATGAATATAATGATAGAGATTAAAGGCAGTAAGGCTTAAGCCTACAACCCTTTATGCATGTTGGTAGTATGGTTCCCTATAAATATTTTAACATAATATTAACCTATTATGAATATTCATGTGTGATGTATGGTCCTTTCCATCTAATACACATTTTTTCTAGGAATACCTTAAATCTACTATCATATAGCAATACCGCTTGATCTAGGTAAAATTATTTAAATCACAAGTTGTGGTCATGACATGCCTTTTGAATTAACTTGTCTATCTATTATGTCCATAATTCCCTATGTCAAATTTTCTCCATATTAATCAAGTCTAAAAACCTTTGTTTCATAGAGTTAAGATCACTCAACCTCATAATAATTGCAATGTACAAGCTCAAAACTATGTATTCTATATGCATTGCTATTTAAGACCATAAACAAGCTAAAACAAAGTTAAAACAATTATGCATTTGTAATTTATTTTATATGCCTAAAGAACTAAAGGAATGTGATCTTCCTAATCATCCCTTTGCACATTAAAAATATTTGTTATCATTTTCCCCAAAACCTTATTTTATACTTCAACCTGCCCATTTTCTTGAGGATGATATGCCATGCTTTTGTGATTCAAAATATAAACTCTTTAGTGAAAGTCTTGATAGTATTATTGAGGAAATGTGTTACTTTATCATTGATAATATTAATAGGGCATCTAAACCTTGTTATTATATTTTCATATAAGAATTTAGTAGCGTTATTCTCATTATAATTTGGATTCACAGTTGCTTCCACCCATTTCATGAAGTGATCAATTATAGTAACAATACACCATACATGACTTCACTTTCTAAGAGGAGATATAGGCCTAATAAAGTCAATTACCCATTGTTTAAATGGTTTCTCTATGAGCATTGGGACCAATGACATCTTGTCATATTGATTTGGGTTGCTTATTTATTGGCATATATTGCAATGCTTGGCTACTCTGTGCACATCTTAAAATAATGTAGGCCACTGAAGACCACTTTTTAAGATTTTATTTTTTATGGATTCAACTATAAAGTGACCTCCCATAATTATTTGATGAGCTTCCTAAAGAAGTTATGGCCGTTCATGCTCTAGTGCTACTCTATGTGGCACATCATCTCTACCCGCCTTGTAAAAAAAGCCATTAATGAGACTATATGGTATAGCCTAGGTGACCATTTGATTTTTATCCCTTTCCAAATAGTGTACAGGGAAAGTTTCATACTCCAATAAGTTATCAATATCCTTCATATTGTTAATAATTGTAATATCCCTAAATAAGTGTGCATATGGGGATTCATCTTCTAGTTATTATGGTTCCTCCTCATTATGTATCCTACTCAGATGATTTGGCCCAACATTTTTTGACATATCTTGAAATTAATAAATAATATAAATTCTTGAAATAACATAAGCCACCTAAATATGCATCCTCCTAATATTAACTTGTTAATTAGGAAACACAGTGCTTGGTAATCCATAAATAACTCAAATGGTGTATCCAATAAGTAATGTTAAAACCTTTACAGTGAAAAAACCATAGCTAATTCCTCTCTCATTGGTTGTATAGTTATTTTCTACAACTGATAGTTCCCTACTGGTAAAATGTATGGAATGTTCCAACCCACCTTTACTTGGCTATGCTAAAATAACTCCTACTGTAGTACCATAAACATCCACATGTACATAAAATGGATTCTTCTATTTAGGATAAAATAGAATTGGTGTTATTGCTAACCTTTGTTTTATCTCAATGAATGTCACTTACAATTCTATTATCTATTCAAAGTGTGTATATTTGCATAATAGTTTCTCCATTGATGCTGATATAACTAAATATCTTTTGATAGATTTTCCATAATATCCCATATGACTGAGAAATGTGTGTACTTATATAGAGATAGTTAGAGGTGGCATTCTTATTATTAAAATAATATTAGTTGGACCAAACAAAATAACATCACCATATAATACATGGCCCAACAAAACACCAAAAGCTATAAAGAACATACATTTCTTTAGATTCAAAGTAATGCACAAAATGTCACACCATTCTAGCATTAATCATAGTTTGACAAATGTTCTTTAAATAGAAAGAAAATAACCTAGTCTTCTAAATAAACTTCTAGAAAGTCATGGATGAAGTCTTTTAATGAATTTACTATAGCTTATAAAATACTGTAATCATATTATTTAAGTCAAAAGGCATTACTAGTATGCAAATTATCCCCATTTAGTTATGAAGGTAGTCTTAGCTTGGTCCTTATTTATAATGGAAAGTTGATGGTATCCACTAAATTAATATGTAAATGAATACACTTCATGCCCTATGATGGAATCAAGGACTTAATTAGTGAATGGTATTGGGAATGGGTCATTAATGTAAGAATCATTAAGTGCATGGTATTCCCCACACACCCAAATCTCCCTTATTTTCTTTAGCTGCATGATGATAGGGATCACTTAGCCTACTTTTTCAACTAAATAAATGATTCCATCTAGAGCATGTGATCTATTTTAGCCTTTAATTTGATCTTAATGTATTGAGGTTGAGCCTATAGGGATGATTTTTAATAGGCCACATGTACTCTTTCAATTTTATATGCATCTTTTCTAAAGATGGATTTACACCTTTTAATTATAAGAATTTTGTTTGGAACACATTGATAATTCTTTAGTAGCTTTAAAGCCTCCAAATTTTTTTTTACCCCAATAATATCCCATAGTTGTAAGCTTAGGAGCCAACTCCATTCTAATGTTATCTTCAATCTTTCCTAGGGGATCTTGGTATACTTTTCTAAATCTAATAGGTAGATCATCTTATATAATGCACTTGCCTTATTGCTATAGGATGTTTATGTTACACAGTCTTTTTTCTTCAACTTGATCTATACTTTGAACTAGTTTTTATTAAACTTACCATTTTGGTTCAAATAATCATTCTAGGTCAAGATTTCCATCACTATCACTAGACTATGTCAGTTCCTCTATTGTTATATTGCATGGCTTAATAAGAGCTTTTTCTTGTTTTCTAGCCTTATAATTATGAAGTGCCACATTCAAATCCTATGCAGCTTCCTATTGGGATGATGATTCAACTGTAGTGGCTAAGTCTTCAGCTTATCCATGACATAAAAATATTTTAATCTTATGTAATATAGTATGCACCACTAGATTATCATCTTCAAATACAAAAGTATAAATAAAATCTTGCTACACTTACACCTAATGATTGGTCTCTCTTCTACACTCTTGGTGTATATACTAAGCCATTAGTAGAGGTGTTAATGTATGACTAAAAATGTGCACCCAATATATTAGATCTAATCCCTGTGTAGTCTATATATCCACACACTAATTAATGTGAAACTCAGGACATTGACCTTATTTAAAGAAAGGTTATTTTGACTTCATAGTAGCTGGTAACTGGAATCTCACATATAAAAATTTGCATGTTTCCTCCCAATGAATTTTTATGTCTCTATGCATTTCCCACCAAGTTGTAGTTGTCCCTTTTAGCACATAACTAAGAGTAATGACTTGTTTATCTAACTCTAACACATGATGTTCAAGCCTCAATATGAAATGATTAAGATTTTTTATCATAAAGTATTAAGGTATCTAACATTTAACAAATAACACCATGGGTATAGGATGTATCTCATGATTTATCTGATCCTAGTTTAACATATACATATTTGAGTCAATATTGATGTCATTTCCCAAGATGGAACACCTTATAGAGTAGTATCTATGTAATCCATCATTATTGCACCTATATTATATAATAAATATACTTTAGATTTTGTGGGAGAGTGCACTGATGGAGAAACACAATATTCTATCTAAACCTATTCGACTAGAGACTTTGTGATAACATGCTTATACACTGGTCACTCTTTCTATTTTCTAGTGTACAATTATCCAAATTGATACTCTATAGATCACAAATTAGTTTTCCTTTCATCTGCATTGACCTTAAACCAACTATTATCCCCATAGGCATAAGGAGACTCTAGCTCTTTTGGGATGATATATAGTTTTTTATCAAATTTATTAAGGGGTATAACTATTATTTTATCCCATTGATGCACATCTAGCTGATTTCACATAGTGTTAATGGTCATTTGGTCATCATAGGCCCATTTATTACTAGTTAAGGTAGGATAATAGGTCTATAATGTATTCATATAAATGACCTATAAATATCCATGCAAACTAATGAGCCCCAAAAATGTCTTATTCTTGTCCTCATCTATTTTACTCTATAGTCATATAAAATGTGAAATTGGATGACTTAAACATGGCTAATGACACCCAAGCCATAGGTCTTCCTTCTTGCTTACACAACCCTTCTAGGTTATTCTTTCATTGATTCCCAATTATCCATAGCCTTGTAGACTTAACCCTTACAGACCTAGGTAACTCTTTCAGGCCTAGATCCATCCCACCATGTGTCATTCCCTTTAGACAACAACACCCAACTTAGAGAGGAGCACTGAAACCCATGGTGTCTTGATTTTGGTGCTATTGTCCAAGTTCATTTTTGGTCCTAATGATTAGATTATTTTAGATCTTTATCCTTTTCCTTATCAACCTAACATGAATTAATTTAACCCATTATCATTACTTCCCTATAAAAGGCCATTCAAAGTCCATTTAGAAGGGTTGGAACTCATTTACAAGAGAGAAGCAAGAATACAAGCAAGTATATTCAAGTACTCTTCCCTATTCTCTACATATAGCCTTTCAAGATCATTTCAAGCTTATTAAAACCTTTACACCTATCCATAACCATTTTAAGTACATAAAATTTCACATCTAGTTGCATTTATCATACATAATTATACCAAGCACTTTGATGGAAAACTACATTAACTTAATCCCTCCTCAAAGTATTGGTATATAGGCAACATGCCCACACATGGGGTGTGAAGTGTGTCCAACATATCCTTTACACACTAACCCCCTCTCTATCTTTTCCAAGTTTCCATTTAAGTTCAAGCACAAAGAGATCTTAGGGATTTGAATATTTGAAATATATGTATAAGAAGATCTATAAGCTTTAAGGCTTTAATATTTCACCGATAGGGTAACACATGCCTACCAAATAAAACCTAGAAAGCTCAAACCACCTGGACAACAGTGCCAAAAAAGAACTAAAATGCTAAATAGGAGGGTGTCCGACTTTCAATGCTCATATCCAATCTAAAAATGAACCTCAGGATCTAGTTTTTGGTAGTTTCCTAGTCCTACTCTTCTAGTATCAGACCCTGTCTCAGTCCGAATCATTCAAAATAATCTAAGTTAAATTTCTCTTGTTTATTACTATATTAAGAAAAGACAAAAATATGAATCTATTTACACAAATTATTAGCTTAATTATTGCATATTATTTATTGATTTACTTTGCTTAGACCTATTAATTTAACTATGAATAAAACTCCATTATTTTGAAAATAACAAAACATTTGGTGAACTTGACTTACTTCTAATATTTGCACAAAAACCCTAAAAACCCTAGGGTAAATTAATTCTTATTTTTTGCCCTAATTTCTTGATTTTTATTGTATTTAAAAATAAAAAATCTACAAATTAATTGTAAAATTATCATATATTTTGTTAAAACCCTAGTTTGCATATACTAGGTCCTTTTTGCATAGAAACACATTACAAACACTCAAAAAAATATATTGATAATTTTAGAGATATTTTTTATTTTTCCTAAATTTTTCAAGTAAAATTATACAATTTTTTTATAAATTTATATCAAAAATTTAAAATTATCATACTAATTTTCAAAATTCAATCAAATCCCTAGTTGCATATATTAGCTCTTCCTTTGCTTTTTGGGGTATCAGCTTACATCCATAGCCAAATTGAAAAAATGATGTTCATTTATTTACAAAATTTTATTACATTTCTTGAAAATAATAAGGAAACCATAATATACCCTATCATGCACATGAATGATGAAGTTTATCATATGTTAGTACAAAGCTTCATTCTTTGCATTTCATGCTTATTATTCATACTAAGGGATGACATTACAACATTTATGGCTAAAATAACATAAGATTTCAATATGAATTTTGCATACTCTCTATTTATCATATGAAAATCTTCAATTTTATCATGATAAACATGTTAGCCATATTATGTTACAACTCAAAGATCTTTATGCATTTAGGCACACAATCATATTTTCTCTCTTTTACTCTCTATTTGTCATATGGAAAAGTCTTTAGATTCATTATGATCAACACATACAAAATGTTATGTTGCATATCAAATTTTTTTATGTATTCATGCAAAATGTCACATTTTCTATCTCTTACTTTCTATCTTCCTATGGAATACTATTTATAAGTATATCTTTGCACAAATTACTACTCAAATTACATGTATTTTACTCCATATTCATGCCTTATTCCTTAATACATATAAATCATTGGTTATTTTTGAGTATCTCCCTATCATTACTAGATGCCAGGAAACACTAGTGATTATATCCATCCCTCCTTCCTTCAAACTTGGTACGTCTAGCCCTTATCCCATACCTATTACCATCTTTATGCCTATAGTAGATCATGCGGTGCATGCTATCACCAAAGTTTATAAATATAAGTAGGTTGATTACACCCAGGACCATAGCTTTACTACTTAGGCTAACACCCCTCCAAATACAATCTCTATTTTTGAGCTCCTTTAATGATCAGATATTTACAAACATATATTATATGCAACCCTTTGTAATATTATAATTCTTGTTTCCATTGAACCAACCTATGTTTCATCCATCCTCAATACAATGCAATGGATTGAATAACACATCTCTTTTGAAAAAGAGGATTTGCCCTTGCAACACATCATTGAAAAACATCTACCTTTGTACATTCAATTACAAATTAATGATGTGGGAGTCAAAAGAGTACTAGTTGATAACATTTTAGGACTTAACATTTGCAACATATCCTTTCTTAAACATCTTAACATACAACATCAAGATCTAGACCATTTTGATATGAAAATTAGAGGTTTTGACAACATTCCAAAGAAAATAATGGGTCAAATAATAATGAATCTTACCCTAGGGACTAAGACACTACCAAAAATCTACCATGTCATGACAAATGACCTTAATTATAATTTATTACTTGGTCAGCCTTGGATTCAAAATATACATACAGTCCCTTCTACACTCCATGCTTGTCTAAAATTTAGTCACAAAGGTTATATATACATGTACCCAATAGACCACAAACCTTTTAAATATTATCAAGTGGATGAATCTTTGTAGAATTGTATCCTGCACTTTAATCTAGGTAATATACCTACACAACCTATCACTCATAATGCACCCTCAGACCATATACAAAATTAGATAATTCCAAATTTTGTCATAACACAAGCACCTGATTACCAATTCACCTCACCTTTTCCAATTAAATATCTTAATAAGATGGGTTATCAGGGTAAAGGACTTGAAAAGCATGAACAAGGAATAGTCAATCCTATCAAGGCATCCACACAACATAAATTATAAGGGTTAGGATACTAGGTTCACCTTAATCATGATAAATCCTCTCCCACACTTTCACAACACATAAAATTTTGTCCACCAATTACATGCACTGATAATATGGTTAATCATTCTTCTACATTATCATTGATCTACCTTGATCTTATTGACAACACAACCTCACCTGACATGTTTACATTAGATGAATTCTCTAGTAATGAATCCCTCTTACAATTTCTTGGTGCATATGAGGACCTCCCATCTTGTTACCATAAAAACAAATTTAAAAACCACATAAATGCCCATTTATACTTTGGAGAAAGTATAGACTCCTCCCTTGATATACATGTTGACTCAGATAATACTATCCCTACAACTCCATATACACTCAATTGTTCCACATTAATTAATGAAGAAATAATAAATTTCAATTTCAAAACTGATAAGGATCCATGCATTGTCTTATTAGCTACTACCCTAAGAAAGGAAGAAGATGCTGATATTCATCAAGCTTTAACAAATTTTCTAGAACATTTTGCTTAGTCATATTTAGATATGTCAGGAATTGATACATCTATAAAATTCCATCGAATTCCTTTATACCTCGATGCTAAACCAATTAAACAAAAAATTCAAAAAATGCATCTTAAGGAGGCTTTCTTAGTCAAGGATGAAATCCAATGCCTCTTAGATGATAGTTTCAATTGCCCTATAACATATCATGAATGGATTTATAATATAATTCCCATAGTCAAACCTAATGGAAAAATTTGATGTTGTTTTGATTCATGAGATTTAAATAAAGCTTGCCCCAAAGATGTTTTGCCTTTTCTAAATATTGACATGATCATCGACTCCACAATCGGATATGAAATTCTATCATTCATGGATGGTTTTGATGGTTATAATCAAATCAAAACTACTAAATAAGATTAAAAAAAAAACATCTTTTACAACACTATGGGGTACATTTTGTTACATTGTCATTTCTTTTAGATTAAAAAATTCTAGAGCCACATATCAACATACTATGACACACATTTTCCATGACTTAATTCACCATACTATTGATGATTACATTGATGATATACTAGCTAAATAAAAATAATGACAACATCACACTATTGATTTACAAATGATTTTAACACAACTTAGGTAATACAACGTTTGATTAAATCCAAAGAAATGTGTGTTTGAAGTTACATTAGGGAAACTCCTAGGTTTCATTATATCTTAGTGTGGCATAGAAGTTGATCTTAAGAAGGTCAAAGCAATTATCGACATGCCACATCCTACTAACTTAAAATAACATTTATCCCTCCAAGGCAAGATCCAAGTGATCCACCATTTCGTAGCTTAGCTTGCTGATAAAACTTAATCATTTACTCAATTTCTAAAGAAAGATACAAAGTTTATTTGGGACCAATCTTTTCAAGAAAGATTTGACACAATCAAGTAATATCTCTTTAATCCACCCATTTTAGTACCACCTATCTTAGACAAGCCTTTCCTACTCTATATCTCAATAATAAATCATGAATTAGGAGCACTCTTAGCACAATACAATGATCAAAATACTGAATGACTAGTTTATTACATCAGTCTCACATTGATTGATTATGAAAAAAATTACTCCCCAATAGAAAATTGTCTAACATTAGTTTTTGCTAGATAAATTTTTTGACATTACATGGTCAATAATGAGACTCAATTTATCACAAAATTATACCCCTTAAAGTTCCTACTAACCAAATCACATCTTTCTAGTCGCATCACAAAAGGGTTATGTTATTAATAAAATTTGACTTAAAAATAGTCATCCAAAAACTGATAAAGGGCCAAATCATTGTAGACCATTTGGAAATAACACCACTGTTAGATACCAACCCTATAAGTGACACATTTAGAGATGATTTCACTACCTATTTTACTCATTTGAATACTTGGACCATATTCTTTGATGGCTCCTGATGTACATTTGGTGTAGGGGTTGACATTATCTTTATCGATCCTTCTAGTCACATAGTTCCTATAACATATCAATTAAGTTTCTTTTGCACCAAAAACATAATAAAATATGAAGTTCTTATCTTAGGACTATTCACTGCACAATCCATCCAAATCAAATCTATTCAAGTCATTGGTGATTCCCAACTTATGGTCTATCAAGTCAATGATGTTTATCAAATAAAAGAAGAACACATTATCTCATACCACAACATGGTACAATGTCTATCATCACAATTCAATTATTTTCCATTGAAAGCATTCACCAAAAAGATAACAAATATGTATATACAATGCCTAGTGCTAAATCTCTAATTCCCATTAACATCAATGATGATCAAACAAATTTTACAATTAAACGATTACAATCACTATCAATATCCAACACAAATTTGATTGCTCTTTCTATCTTAGCTACTACATGAAGCTTTGCAAACCCAAAATGATTCTCTAAAATTTATAACTTTATCAACAAATCTATTATACCAGACACTTTCTCCAAAAATGACAAACATAAGTTACAAAAGCAAGCACTCCATTATGTAATCATTGGTGGAGACCTTTTCAAATGATCCTTAGATGGACACTTACTATGGTGCTTAACCTCAATAGAAGGTAAAATTACTCTAGGTCAGATATATGATAGTGAGTGTGGTGGTCATTTTAGTGGAAAATCCATGTCATATAAACTCCTCTAATAGGGGTACTACTGGCCTATGATGTAAGATGAATGTTTACAATATGCAAAGCTATGTGATAAATGTCAACAACATAGTAATCTACAACATTCACCATCACAACAATTACAACCTATCATCTCTCCATGGCCATTCATGTTATGGGGGTTTGATCTCATTGGAAAAATTAACATTGAATCTACTAATGGACATAAGTTCATAATCATAATTATAAAATACTTTAACAAATGGGTGGAAGCAGTTTCACTTCGATCTACCACAAGTGAAGACATTTGTAGTTTTATCATGACTCATATTATTTCATGCTTTTACCTACCTATATCCATCATTTATAACAATGGAACATCATCTAAGAATAAAACTATCAAATCTTTTTGTACCAAAAAAAAAAAAAATGCATATTCTCCACTCCATACTACCCATAAGGAAATGGTTAAGAGAAACCTCTAACAAAACAATCAATAACATTTTGAGCAAAATAATAACCAAATTTGGTGATGATTAGCACAATAAATTAGTTTTAGCATTATGGGCCTATCACACAATTATCTATACGCCCACAAGAGATAATTCTTATTCACTCATTTATGGCACAAAAGTAGTTCTACCATTGGAATTAGAAATACCATCTCTTCATGTCTTCCTTAAAGGTATTCTCAATAATGAGTAGTATTGTGAGAAGCATCTACACTAGCTTAAACAATTAGACCATACACACATTCAAGCTATATAACACCTCAAAATTTACCAACAACATATACAATGATCCTACAATAACCAAGTTCACATTAGAGAATTCAAAGAAAATGATCTTGTTCTCAAAGAAAACCTTCACAATGTCAATGCCAAAGAAGAAATGAAACAAAAAATTAAAACCTAATTAGTTAGGTCCTTACATCATTACCAAAAAACTTAGCCCTAAAGTGTACCATATAGCCTCACTTGAAGGAAAGAAACTCAAAAATCCAATGAACATTATGCATCTATGCAAATTCCATGTATAGTATGTTATTTCTACATAGTTCTTGTACTTAATTTTATTTTCAAACATTGATTGTACATAATGTCTTATACTTGATTGTACATATCTTATTTTAAAATATAAAAATATTCAAATATTTCCAAGATACAAAAACATTCAAATATTTCCAAAATACAAAAACATTCAAATATGTCAAAAATACCAAAACATTTTGATTGTATACATCATCCATGCTTTACATTACTAATATCATGCTAGGACTTACATTTTCTATTTCATGCTATCATATGCCAATTTATCTACATTACCATGCTTTACTTGATCTCCTTTGAGTGTGTGCATTGATATCTACCTACTTGATTGCTTCACTCTACCCATTAAGGGGGTAGTCCTACTACATTTGAGACACACATTGATATACCTACCCATTGGAGGCATATTATACATGAATACACCATCCAGGTTATGTCATTCCTACACTACACACTCTAAGTTATCATGCTAACATACATTCCTTTATATATTACACATATTACTATATCAACATTTCACTAGTATCTAACACTTGTGTATTTCTTAGCATATACCTAGTCTTGTACGACACATGTTTTTCATAATTTCACCTTTATTTTGATTAGTTAGATGTGATTTTACCTTTTCAATTATTACATTCTTTCTCCTCTTGTTTAGCGTAACTTGTGTGATTACATTTCTAATTCCTGCTTGTCTCTTATTTGTGCCTTAGGACATTTACCAATGTCCTTTACTTTTATTCATGTGTGTGCCTCAGGATATTTGCCAATGTCCTTTGCTTTTACTCTTCCATGTGCCTGTGGCCCCTATGCCAACTTTGATTATTTCACTTCTCTGTGTATGTGGCATTTGAACATGCTTTTTGTGCTTATTTTCTAGTTTGAGCGAAATGTGCCCATGTCCCTTGTTTGCATGGCTCTTTGACCATCCCTATATGTTTTTTAATTCTTGATTCTTATTTGCTTTATTTCTTGTTTGCTTCTCAATGAGTGCAATACCATGATCCACATCATGCATTTTACTTGTTTTCTTGGATGCCATGATGGACATCATGATCCATATCTCAAACTAATAACTAATAACTAACAACTAACAACTAACATTTCCAAGTCTAATTTAGTACTTTTCACATGATTTTACATTATTATATATATCTAGGCATACCCCTATTGATCTAACAATATCTCAATAAAAACATTGCTATATCTATAGATATCTTGTCAAATATCATTACTATATCATGTATCTATGCAACTTAACACATTTGTATGACTCTTTCTTCTGAGTGCAATCATTACAGGTTCATCATTCCTACCCTCAAAAGAGGGGGAAATAAATAGGGGTTTTGTCATAGAGATCAAATCTCCTAATAATTGAAATAACAATATTTAGATCACCCAGTTTAGAATTTAAAGGTCAAACAAGTTAGAATAGAGCAAAAAAATAGTGATAGTTCTAGATCAACAAATAGTTTCAACACAAGACAATAGCACCAAAAATGGATAGTATACCAAACACAGGGGTGTCTTGATTTTGGTGCTCCTATCTAGGCAAAAAACACTCAAGTTTTTTAGAAATAGGCAAAAAGTTTAGTTTAAATACAATTTTTGCACACCTAGATCAGTCAGAATCAATAGTTCAATATAATTTTCTCAAAGAATCTAGATATAGGAGGTTATCATGCACAACATGATAAATCTCACTTTTATTTTCATATTAGGTAGTTGACATAAATTCCAAATAAAAATCCATATTATAGACACCAGTGATTGGGGGCAATGTGCATGACATATTGGTCTTATTTTATTTTTGAGTTTAGTTTATTATCCAGGCATTCTCAGTAGTTACATGCCTTACTCCATCTATAAGTGGTTGGCATCACTTTCAAGTTGAAATTTCATACAAGTTTAAATTTTCAAGTACCCAAGTTCCTGAGTTAGCTTTTAGATAATCTTATTGTATAAGTTTTAGATTGGTTTTCATACAAGCCTAACCTCTATCTTTTGAAATGGCTAATAATGCCCTAGTTTCTAACATACATTCAGGCTATCCACACCACAATGTCAAATTTATAGAACATACATGGGCTTCATGAGCCATCTCATATGACATCTATTCTATAATGATATCACTTTATATCTTCACTTTATGGGGCAATGATGGAGCCAAAGGTCTAACCTTTGTATTCTTGAGCCACCTATTTAGAGGGTTTACACACACAGTGCAGACATTTATTAGCACATGCACGATTCATTAAATTCACTTAGTTGGTGATGATGGAGCCAAAGGGCTAGCCTTTTAATTCTTAGGGAATTAATCACTTAGCTCTATTCATGATATTACTCTTGATTTAACACATACCTAACATCATCCAACATAATCTAGTGTCAAAATAGGTTTTGTATTGATTCACATACCCAATGAGGTATATTCATTCCTTTCTCTTCTTCTTACTCAGCTTTTGTACATTCTTATTTTAGATATAACATATCTCATAATAACTAATCTAATTTTATGTTTTCATTATAGATTCACATTTCACAGTGTGCTATCTTTATGCACATCCAACATCACATAAATTCATGAGCTTCTCCCTTACAGGTAAGTTTAGGTATACTTTTTACTTTCTTTTATCATAGTATTTTACTTTGATACATCATTAGAATAAAATGGGGGTAAATGTATTCATATAAAATGTGAAATTGGATGACTTAAGCATGGCTAATGACACCCAATCCATAGGTCTTCCTACTTACTTACACAACCCTTATAAGCTATTCTTTCAATGATTCCCAAACATCCACAACCTTTCAGACTTAACCCTTATAGATCCAAACAACTCTTTTAGGTATAGATCTATCCCCCAGGTCTCATTCCCTTTGGACAATAGCTCCCAACTTGGATATGAACATTAAAACCTAGGGTGTCCTAGTTTTGGTGCTGTTGTCCAAGTTCATTTTTGGTCCTAATGATCAGATAATTTTAGATCTTTATCCTTTTTCTTGTCAGCCTAATGTGAATTCATTTAACCCATGATCATTAATTTCCCTATAAAAGGCCATTCAAAGTCTATTTATAAGGGTTGGCACTCATTTACATGAGAGAAGCAAGAATACAAATAAATACATTCAAGCACTCTTCACTATTCTTTGCATACAACCTTCCAAGATCATTTCAATCTTAATCAAATCTTTGCACTTATCCCTAGCCATCTGAAGTACATCTAGTTTTACATCTAGTTTCATTTATCATACATAATTGCACTAAGCACTTCAATAGGATAACTACATTATCTTAATCCCTCCTCAAAGTATTGGTATGTAGGCAGTGTGCCCACACATGGGATGTGAAGTGCATCTAACATATCATTTACACACTAACCCCTTCTTTTATCTTCTCCAAGTTTCCATTCAAGTTCAAGCACAAAGAGCTCATAGGAATTTGAAGATTTAAAATAAATGCATAGTGAGCTCCATAGGCTTCCAAGCTTTGATATTTTAGTGATAGGGTAACATAAGCCTATCAAATAGAAACTAAAAAGCTTAGACCACCTGGATCATAGTGCCAAAAAATGACTACGGTGCCAGACAATAGGGTGTCCCACTTTTAGTGATCGTGTCCAATCTAGAAATGAAGATTAAGATTTAGTTTCTGAAAGTTTCCTAGACTTTCTCCTCTAGTATCAGACCCTATCTCATTTTGAATCATTCAAAATAATCTAAGTTATATTTCTCTTATTTATTACTATTTTTAGAAAAGGCAAAAATACAAATCTATTTACACAAATCAATAGCTTAATTATTACATATTATTTATGAATTTACTTTTTTCAGACCTATTTATTTAACTAGGAATAAAACTCCATTATTCTAAAAATAACAAAATCATCCTTCTTATTAACCATGCTTTTGAGTACTTTCCCATAATTTTCCTTCCTCAAAGTTTCCATAATACTATAAATAACATTATGTTTCTATACTCTTTAAATAGTTATAATTATGTATTAGAATTAAATATATGATAAGTATCCATTGATTTAGGATGCTTTTTTTATAATGTGTTTTAAGGATGTTTTCAAGAAATAGGTATATATTACATAACATTCTGTAGTGAAAGAATCTCATTACACAGACTATCCTACAACCACTGTGTGACCAAAGCCATGAATGAATATATTTTGATTCCTCTTTCAATCGACTCATATAAATAACTATAACCTCCATGGATCACAATAAGGAAGTGGTTGAAGAATGAAATAGATTTATTTATCCTAAAATAATATTCTAGAATTTACATGAATTATTCCTTTAGCAAAAGGAGCCAATTTTGGTTATCCTATGTCAAATATTTCTTATATTAGAATATATATTGTTTTGTATAAAAAAATCTCCTCTGTGGTATGTGTGTGTGTGTGTGTGTAACAACAAAGTTAGGATATAGTAGATGTTGATTACAGATTATCAAAAGTATATTTTTTCAAGCAACTATTATTTTAATTTCCTACATAAATTCATTGTTGCATTTTTGAATAATATGAACAAACATTTTTGAGTTCAATTAAGTGTTGTGAGAGGAAGGATTGAAGCTAAAGTTGGAAGGAGGAAGGGCCCCCTTTGGAAGTCTATGACAACAATCCAACCCATTTAAATAACTAAACATGTTATTTGATTTCTTTATGTATTATGTGTTTCATTTCTGAATTGTGTGATTTACATTCTTGCTTAGATTTGTTTAAGGAAGCTTCCAACTTATAAGCATTTATTTCATAGTATTATGTTCATGTTTTATTTCTAGAAATTTATTTACTGCATGAATTCTACATCTTAGATAACAATTACTAGAAGGTTAAATTAGAAGATTGAGTGTGCACTTATAGTGAAGTCATCCTATCAAGTTTACATCCTCAGATTGACATTTAAATAAAGTAGAAGGTACATGTATATGGTAACTCTCCTTGTTTATTTTGATCAAGAGAAGTGTATCTGATTGTGAATTAACTTCTAGCCATTTTTGGCACCATTTCTAGGTAAGGGTGTCACACACTTATGATCTTCAATCTTGATAGCAATTGTTTCTGGATGTTTATTATTTTTATTTTCAAAGCTTGATATTCTTTAGATTAAAGATTTATTGATTTCATAATTTATATTTCCTTTTTTCAAGTAGGATAGTGGAAATTTTCAAAAAACCCTATATTACTAACCCTATGTAGGTAGGGTGGGGAAAAAATTACAAAAAAAAATTAGAAAATTTAGCAATGAAAATCTTCAGGCATTATCGATGGATGTTATCTCAGAAAACTAGGTCACTGGCTGATCGACATTCATTAAAAAAATAAAAGAAAAAGAAAGGGCAATAATACAATAAAACTTTTTATTTTCATTTATTTTTTTAGATTAATTCCCTTGGAGAATAAATACATTTTCCTTTTTGCTATAGGATGAACAACTTGTTGCTATAGGAAACTCTTTTTGCTATAGGATGAAAATCTTGTTGCTACAAGATTTATTATTATCATTCCATCCTATATTCCATCCTACATAAAACATTTTTCTCCCAATCAAATGACAACACATGTTAAGACCACCAATTCGAATCATCATTTGTGCATTAATAAAAAGGTATTCCTACAAGTAATAAGGTAATTATTTTATATTTATTTTAGGTCATACATTTTAATTATTACTAAAGAAGATGGTTCTTAATGCTATTAAAATTCCACCATATCTTCTCCTTATCATACCAACTTGCCATGTCTTCTCCTTCATTGATTGATTTGACCTTTAACACATTGTTGCCACCACCCTTTGTTATTACCATGAGACATTTTGCACATGTCAACTTCGTCACTCTAGGACAAATGATATTTTAAGTTGGTGGAGATTTTTCATAATTCAAATAGATTATTTCACTCTTAAATAAAAAATCACAAACATTTCACCAAATCCATAAAAACCTTGCTGTAAGAACACAACCTACAACTCAAATTTCATCTCAAAATATAGGAAGATCACTCCTTTAACCAATAAACTAGACATCTTGACCCTATTCTAGAATATAGGATGGGCATATTATTTTGATTGTAGAAGAATTCACTGGTTCATTATATAATAACCTGGAAATAGTAAGAGGAATGGCTATAAAGCTAACAAAGACTATCATTAGCAAAGTAATGGGATTGGCATGAATAGGGGAGGCATGAAAAGAAAAATTTGATGCCAAAGTAGAGAGGCAAAAATTCATTAGAGGAAATGAAAGCTTGGAAACTTTAAAGAAGGGCACCACATGGTTATCTCTATCGGGATGATGTGCCAAAGCTATTGAGTTCATCTATAGATATTTCACTTGTGAAGGGAGGTATTCCATGCTGCATGGCATTCACTTTAAGTTCATGAATCATTTATAACATTGTATAGAGATAAACATCCCCAACTTCTTACTCCACATGATCATAAAAATGGTGGAGGCATTTCAAAAAGGCAACTCCAAAGCTTTTTCTCATCATTGTTTAATCTAGTTGATTGTTTAAGACTGTTTATAAAGGACTAGACCCAACATAACTTGGGAGGAATTTTTCCAAGTACCAAGAAATGTAGAAAGTGATAGAGAAGGAAATGAAATATAAGAGGAATTGGAGGTAAAAGAATAGAGATTAGAAGAAGCCCTTCTTACATCTTCACAAAAACCTAAAGTAGAAAACCTTCCTACATCTCCACAAGAACCTACAAAATAAAACCTTCCTATAGCTCCATAAGAACCTGTATAAGGAGACCTTCTTTCAGCCACACAAGAAATTATAACAAGGACTGAAGAAAAGATTTCCATAACCAAGGAATCTAGAGAAAACTAGAATAAACTCATTCTCTATCCTAATTCAGAGGAGTCTCAAGAGGAACTTCCATCTTCTCCCAAAAAGAAGAAGATAACCTCTACTCCTCATAGATCCAAAAGATTGAGAATAAAAATGAGAAATAAACCTTCTTCTATTAGTTGAAATTAATGAAGAATCTATAGAAAAATAGATTGATAGTAGTGATGAATCTCTAGAGACTAAAAAAAATAAGGGAGAATGTTCTCTAGAATACATTTAGGAGGTAGAATAAGTAGACCATAGTCTTGAAGAGTTGCATGAGGAATTAATGTAGGAGGAAGCATAAAAAATGGAGAAACCTAATATACAAGTGGAATTTCCCACTCTAGAGCAAGCCCCATAAGAAATTGACTGATTAAGAAAGAAGATACATAATCAGTCTGGAAGAGGACTCAATGCAATTGTTAAAGTAGCTTTTCAGCTAAAACCCTCTATCAAAGACCATCCTGTAATCATTTTTTCATAACCTTCTATAGAGGTAAATCAATAGGAAGAACCTATAATCACCCAAAAGTTAGGTATCATTTCTCATTTGAAATATATTGTAAATTGATGAATTGGATAGATAGTTAGTCTAAAATTTTGAAGGAATTAAGAAAAGAAAATAAAAAATTGAAATAAGAGAATAAGTTGAAGGAAGAAAGTATATCTAAACTAAATCAAAAAATTGAAGATATGGCTGGTCTTACCCAAGATATCATTGATTGTAGACCTCTTGTATGAGTATATTCAGTCTACCTTGAGGAGAAATGGCATAAGTTTAAATTTATGACTATTTATTATGACATGCCTCATGAAGTAATTGATCCCCTCTCCTTCTTTTCTATCTATAAATAAAGTTCATAGGAAGAATAAGCATAATTATGTGAGTTCTACCTTCACAATTATGATGTTCCTTATGACAGAGAGTTTAACCTTAATTTATATTTTGGAGATGTCCAACTAAAGGTATTTTCATCATATCTATTGAATGAGCAAAGAAGAGGAAGAGAAGTAGCTAAATATAGGAAAAAGGAGAATAAAAGCTAGGTGCTTATCAGAAGAGAATCAATGACACATGATGTTATATTGATTGAATGGGATAATATCATGTTGAAAAAAAAAGTCAGATCTTGGTTTGCGAAGAATTATGTTGAAGCCCAAGATTTTTATTTAGAATTGAGAAATTATATTGGTCCTACAACCAAAGTCCTATAATTAATGATGGAATAATCTCACTCCTAAACTAAGAAAGAGAGAGCCATATTACCCTTTTAAATTAAATAAAACATTTAACATGATCATAAAATATATTATTCTTATAGGTGAAATGGGATCTCAATTGTTGAACCTCAAATTCCATCCCCCTATGTTCTACTATCATGTTCTAGATTGATAGGATAAAATCCCATTGGATGAAGCTAAGGAGATCAAAATTTGGAAATTGTTTGAATTGAAGCATGGATTTTATGCTCACCATACCAATGGTGCCATATATCCCATGGATTTTAGATTTCTTTGTGAAATGGGAATGAACAAGTTTATTGCTCATTGTCAAGCAAGATCTTAAGTTGGGGGGTGTGATGAGCCCCAAAAATGTCTTGTTCTTGTCTTCATATATTGCACTCATCCTTCTTGTTAGCCATGCTTTTGAGTACTTTCCCATAAGTTTCCTTCCTCAAAGTTGTCATAACACTGTAAATAGCATTATGTTTCTATACTCTTTGAATAGTTATATTTATGGATTTGGAATTAAATATATGATAAGTATCTATTAATTTAGGATTATTTTTATATATTGTATTTTAAGTATGTTTTGGATAAATAGGTATATAGCACAAAACATCCTATAGTAAATGAATCTCATTACACAGACTACCTTGCAGCCACTGTATGACCAAAGTTACAAATGAACAGATTTTGATTTCTCTTTCAACTGACTCACAGAAACAACTATAACCTCCATGGAGCCTAATAAGGAATTAATTAAAGAATGAAATAACTTTATTTATCCTACAATAATATTTAAAAATTCACATGAAAGATGACTTTAGCAAAAGGAGCCAATTTCAGTTATCCTAAGTCAAATGTTTCTTAGATTAGAATATATATTGTTTTTATAAAACAATCTCCTCTAGTGTGTGTGTGTGTGTGTGTGTGTGTAAAAATAGAGTTGGGAGATAGTAGATGTTGATTAGATATTATCAAAAGTACATTTTTTCAAGCAACTATTATTGTAATTTCCTGCAGTATTTCATTGCTACATTTTTGATTAATATGAACAAGCATTTTCAAGTTCAATTAAGTGTTGTGAGAGAAATGATTGAAATTAAAGTTGGAAGGAGGAAAGGTCCCCTTTATAAGTATGTAAAAACAATCCAACCCATTTAAATATCTAAACATGTTGTTTGATTTCTTTATGCATCGTGTGTTTCATTTTTGAATTGTGTGATTTACATTCTTGCTGAGATTTGTTTAAAGAAACTTCCAATGTATAAGCATTTATTTCACAGTATTATGTTTATGTTTTATTTCTAGGATTTCATTTTACTACATGACTTCAACATCTTTGATAATAATTATCAGAAGGTCAAATTAGAAAATTGAGTGTGCACATATAGTGAAGTCATCCCATCAAGTCTACATCCTTAGGTTGACATTTAAATGAAGTAAAAGGTACAAGTCTATAGTAACTCTCCTTGTTTATTTTGATCAATAGAAGTATATATGATTTTGAATCAATTTCTAGTCACAAACTAAGATTTAATACTTTGATCTCAACATCCTCTAGCCTTCCAATGGGTTCCACCCTACCATAATACACAAAACTAAGAGAAACTGGACTATAGTTTAAACCCAGTCAAACAATGGCTTCCCAAGTTGATTGAAAATCATATTGACTATGATACCAAAGACAAACATTGAATTTAGAATATCATATCCATCTAGCTCAATGTCCATATAATAATCAACATCCCAAGGTTTCTTGGTCTTAACATACCATACTACTTTATCAATATGATGTTGGCCTCACTATGCACACTCTAGAAGATTATGTAAGAGATTAGTGATGTTCTATAAAATATATTCATTATGAAAAGTGTTGAGTAGCTTCATTAGATCTATCAATATAATCATTATACCCTTTTTTATCACGATTCTTACAATTTTACTATACATTTGAGCATTAATGGTTGAATTATCACCTTCAGAAGCTGGTTATTATTGGATTTCTTGTAGAACCTACATAATTTGGTACATCAATTTTTTTTAGTAGTAAGATCAAGATATTTGTCCTGATGTAATTTTCTAATCCCTTGATCTAGTGGAATTTCTAATGGTGGTAACCCTTGTTCTTCTCTCTATTGCATAGTGATTGCTTGCACAAAGGCATTCTCATTTGGTTACACATTAATCATGTTTAGATTATGCACTAGATTCTCTTTCCTTGTTTCTCAAGAAAAAAAAAATCTTTTGTTTGGTGCTAAACTTCAACTCTACATTATATGCAATAGATTAATCTTTGTGTATCAATAAGGAAATTCCTTGCATTGTAGTTGTATGTTACATATAGATAACATTTCATAGGTGGTCGGGTTTGGTAATTTGCATTATTATGACCTCCTTGATATCTCCCATGATATCTTCTCCTATAACCTCCCCTATAACCACATTTATTTTGTTGGTATGTAGATCCTTATGTATGTTACCCACCATGGCCTCCTTATTAGACTTGTTGCACATCATGCCCCCCATATTAGTGATAAGAGAAAATTGAATCCTAATAATATGGTTATTACTAAAGGTTTGTATTAGTACAAAGCTATTGATACTAACTATAATAGTGATAAGATGGAGATGATGTATTATTATAACTTTCTAGAGCCTATGGTTGATATTAGGGAGATGAAGGAATCCATCTGGTGCTACCTTGAGTCACACTTGTCATGTCCAATTTTATATGTAGTGCTGTAATAGATGGCACTTGGAAGTTGCATGCCCTACTACTATACATATCTCACAAAATTTATTATGAAGCTTTGGACAATCATTTATATGATGTCCTTCTTGTAGGCATTGTGTGCACCATAAGCTTAGTCTAGGCTTATATTTTTGTGTGCATCTCATCCATTCTTATCATGAATGCATCTATCTTGTCCTCAACCTTAGAATTCAACTAAGGGACCATCGCCATAATCCTTTACTTATTATACTCATAAACTAACAGATCGAGCATCAACTTTGCTTAGGTACTGGGTCTCCACAATTAAAAATATTATTATTAGTCACAAACCTTCTATGAACCAAGTAACCTTATCTTTGTCTTCCAAAATGAATTTTATTCTATTCATGAAATAAACAAATCTTCGATCATATTCGACAATTGATTTACCATAATTTTTTTGAATCTCTTTTAAATGTTGAATGGTTTGGTTGGTATATTTATTTACCTTAAATTATATTACTAATAGATTCATGACCTATGTAAAATCAAGAGTATTTACATTTATTTTATAGATGTAATCTAGGGCTCATCTTGATAAAGTCCTATGAGTTTTCACTTCTTAACATCATCAAAGGTTACCTATTTTACATTCCATTTCATGTCACAAGTTACTAAATATTGCTCAAAATCCATAGACCCATCATATTGTATTAAGTTAACAAACATATATACATCATAGTTACTACACTTGTGATTGTTACCATTAGTTGTAAACATTGGTAACTATAACTAAAGATAACTACACACTATTTACTATGACTTAATATGACTGTGCACTATTGATTGCAACTATGACCTTTTGTGCAATAGTATTTGTAGGTATCTTAAATAAGAATTTACTTCTATTTTATTTCTTTCTATCTAATTTTGTTTTTGCACTTAAGTTTCCAAACTTTTACATAAGAGAATCAAACCAATATGTATTCAATTATTCTCTTACACTTCTTCTTCTTTCTAATAGTAAATTCAGATGGGGGATGTGTACTCTTGAAATGAATGACTTCTAAATTAAATTTATTATAACTTTAAATTTTAACCTATAATATTTTTGCATTAGAATTTAACTTCTTCCTAAGAAATTTAATTCCTAGGTCTAGATGAAAACCCTTTCACTTACTATGATTTACTTCTACCATCTAATTATTCTACCTCTAGCTTATCTTCTTCTTCTTGATGCACTATCTCCATATCTGCACAATTTCTATTTTCTTCCTACGCTTCATTGGGCTCTTATTCATACACTACGTATTCTTTGATTCTATAATATTTCACATATCTCTACATATTTCCATCTCTAACATCATCTACTCTATCTCTACTCCTATTCATAGTTAATTCTGGATCTCTTGCTTATTCCACCATCTCTGCTATCACAGTTCTCTTTCCAGTCCCAAAATTTTATTTTCACTTTAAGTATTTTCATCTTCCATTTTATAGGATTAGGTTTATGTTTCATTTTATTGGCTTTAAATCATTCCCTTCATCTTGTACAAACCCCCATGGCACCCAAAACAACTACTACATGTTGGATAGGGTAGGTACCATGGCCTTTTCCACAACTAATATTTTTATCAACGTAGGTAGTCATTAAAAAAATTCCCCCTCATTTCTTGGATAAATTGGTCTTGTGAAATTTCAAAGGATACATATCCTTTTACTAAAAATTTATTGATATAACCATCAATCATAGTCTTTGTCCAGTAATCTACTACTCAAGTCTAGTCTTTATCCATGTTGCACAATCTTTCTAACTTTTCTTTTGTCCAAACTATAATAGTTATCATCCTTGGGAGTGATAATATTACACCTAGATGGCCACACAAATAACATTATAGGAAACTCAAAATAAAATATTTCATATATTTTCCCATAGATATGCTCTTGGATAATCTCCTTTGTAGTTTTTCTGACTTTCCTCCCTTCCTCTTCTACAAAATTTTGGATTGTCTCATCCAACCATCTCTCTATGTCCCTTTGTCCTAGAAATCATCTCAACATATTTCAGCCAAGTAGTTCCATGCTCACTATACCATTATTATTAGAGGTTCCTATAAGTCTCCAAAACATGCTAATTATATGGATAACTTGCATATATACATAATTAGAGATAAACACAACATAACCTTCATAATTCTAGATTTCTATTTGAAAACACAGATGTGATATAATCATATAAACAACAAATACAAATCAAGATAACATATACTAAATGAGTAACAAATGTTAAATAAAAATATATTAATCATTGTTCATAGTACAATGATAAAAGATAATTCAAAGAACCATATCAAGATTGTTCTATTAATGTCTATCATATCAGAACCATATTTCATTACATCTGAGTGTTATATATAAATAATTTTCAATTTTTTTCTCTTTACATTCTATCATTTTGATATACTCAAAAGGAAAGACTCTTCACATTCTTCTACCATTGATTAAGCTTACAAGGTCAAATACATCCGAAAGACTATAGAAAAGGCAAAATCATATATTTTGAACACATGTCCAACCAATTATACTTTGTAGTTTTGATTAAATCAATCTATAAACAATACTTGGATCTTGATTTAGCCCATAAATAATTTTATTAATTTTATATACCCAAAATTATTTACCATTTACCTCAAAACCTTGTGGCTACCCCACATATACATCTTCTTAAATCACTCCATTTAGGAATAAAATTTTGACATCCATTTGATGGATTTTCCATATTTTATGAGAATATACAATAAAAATTAGTCTTATATTATATTTACGTGCCACGGGTCCATAATTTTCCTCATAGTCAACCCCATATATTTGTACAAACCCTTTTGCAATTAGTCTAACTTTTAACTTGTCAATTGTACCATTAGTTTTGACTTTGGTTTTGTAGAACCATTTGGTTCCAGTAAATATTTATCATATGGAGGATGAAAAAAAGTATATTTATCATTCCTCTCAATTAAATCCATCTCAATTTTCATAGCATCAACCCATTCTTTCCTTCGACTAGCTTCTGCATAAATTTTAGGTTTACTAGCCATACATGACAATGCAAACATAACATTTTCATCATAATCATCATAAATTAAATTACCTTATTTATGTTTAACAAATGTGATACTGATATAATATTTATAATTTGACATATAATTATATGTATGTGGATTCAACAAACATTTTTTTTATTTAGAGTTGATGAAGATGGATGGATAGTGTCTTATGAAGAACTAGTATTATTTCATGCTGAGCTAGAAATATGTGTAAGACCTTGTAAGATATCAAAATGAATTTAAGAGGATACCCCAATTCACTTATTATATTTTTATATATATGATAAAAATACACATACATCTAATTTTAAAAAAAAATTACAATTCATAGAAATAATTGTGGATTTACTAGTAGGATTATAAAACTTGTATGCTTTATTTTCATCATTTTATCTTATGAAATTATGATCAATAATATTAGGTTCCATATAAATTAACTTGAATCACGGTGATTTTAATTTTACCCTTTCCTTGAGCTTGTATGGATTTCACATCTTCCAATTGCACTTATAGTTTGAAAGAATCATCCAACTTGTTGAAACTATCTATGTGAATTGTCATGTGATTTGAGAAACCTAAGTTGAGAGAGAAAAAATTATTTCCATCCTATATTCCCAAAATACAAGTGAGATAATAATATAAGTTCTCTTTATATTCACTTTTTTCATCTTTAAATGTCTTCTCTTCATCCTCTTGATTAACTTGATTCTTAGTTGTAAGTATCTTGTAATATTTTATGAAGTTTTTTAATTTTTTACAATAACGATATGTAAGGTTTATCTTATTGTTACCTGTGAAGTTAAATTATATGAGCCTTTTAAAATAATTTGATTCTAATTTTTATTTTTATATTTAGCCTTTGAAAATCTTATCTTGGTTTCAAGTACCTATTGTATATCTCATGTATATACTCTCATCTTTTCCTCATAGGATAAGAGAAAACCCAATAACTCATCAATAATTATAGTGTTTATGTCTTTAAATTCCTCAAGATTGAATAATATATATACATTTTTGAGTCAAATATCTCAAAAAATTCCTTATTATGACCCTACATGCTATGGTTTGTCTATAAACCCTCATTCTATACACTATGCCATTTATCTTTATGCAATATTCTTCAACTCCATTATCAAAAAATTTCAGATTCTAGAAAATTATTTTAAGAGTGTAGAGTTTTCTCTTAAATTAATAAATACTCTATATGAATTTTCAAAGGTGTTTCATTCCTAATGGGTATTTTTACATCCAAAAATTATTGGATAGATGTTTGGGTCTCTAACCCTCTGAGAATAGAATAAAGATGCGCATCAACCTTTTCTTCATCTTTTTTTTTTCTCTTCTGATATTGATTCAAAGTATTCCAATATATAAGTGGTGTGTATCCATACATAAAATTCTACAAAAATCTATTCCAAACAAGTATTTTTTTCAACTTATCTATCCAATTTTCAAAGTTGTCACCTTTAAAAATGAGAATATTCATAGAAGTAAAATTCATAGAAGCCATGATTCCCATGATAATGGTTTAAACCCTCAAAAAATTTCTTGAATGAGGATATGATACCAAATTAATGTTTTAATGTATTAAGGAAGTAAAAATCAACTTTGATTTACATTGAAATTAAAGCTATATATCAACCAATCTATCTCATTATTACTAGTTGTTAATTTAGTAGTGTTGTTAGTGTGATTGTGATAAAAATTGTACATAGTAATTTGAATTATAATATATGATATTTTTGAGTTTATTTAGTGAATATTAAATAAAAAATATATAAAAATATGAAAAATTATATTTCCAAGAATAATTATTGTGCCACACTTGTGCACAATTATTTATTAACAAAAAAGACTAAAACTAACTAATTACAAGTAGCTTACATGACAAGTTAATGTTAAATCAAAAACTTAATTAAAAATTAAGTTAAATAATATTTAATCTAAAATAATTTAAATTTTAATAATAAATAATTTTAACTCATTGATAATAAAAGGTCAACATGCAAGATGACTTTCTCAACAAGTAAGCACATACATGCACACTAGACAAGCTAGGTTCCCCAAATCCCTTTAAATCAAGAAATTGAATAAAAAACATTAAATTTAGATAAATTATCTCTTAAAATTTAAAACCACCACTTGAGTATGAATGGGTAAATATTTAATATTATTTAAATATAGATTTAATGAACTAGACTCTAATTATCATTTCTAGCTATTTTTTAAGAAGTTCCTAAAAAGTGACCAAAATTGATAAAATAATTAACATACCAAATGAATTAAATAACCTTAATAAATTAATAAAAAACAAAATAAAATAATTCTAAAATAAAAAATTAAGTGCTAACATTGACATCATACTCATCACCCATTACGATCATATGAAGTGATCTTAGGAGTAAAATGGCTTTGGAGGTATAGGGAAAAGGTAGATTGTTTTGCAAAGAAAGTAGAGTGTTTCAATGATTTAGGGAATCAAGATAAAATACAAGGAGATAAAAAATAATTTTAACTTAGACAAATCTCATCCATACAATTAAATAAATCTCAATGGAAGGGTTACAGGATACATATGGTCAAGATAAATGAGATAAAATATCCTAAGGAACCTACCATTCAAGATTACCATTTTTGTATAGCTATCAAGATGTATTTTTAGAAGAATTACCTAGAATATCCTCCAAAATGGAATTTTATTTCTCAATTGGTATCATTCTAGGATCTGAGTCTTAATCAAACCACCTTATAGAATGACACCAACCGAGCTTGTGGAATTAAAATCTCAACTTCATGAGATGTTATCCAAAGGATTAATCCATCCTAGTGTATCACCTTGGGGAGAACCCATGGTGTTTGTAAAAAATAAGGATGGGAATCTTTTTTTTGCATAGATTACATAATGTTGAAAAAATAAAATTATAAAGAACATGTATCATTTACCTTGCATTGATGATATTTTTGATCAAATCCAAGGGGAAACAATATTTTATAAAATTGATCTCAAATCAAGGTACCATAAATTGAGGATTAAGAAGGAAGATATCCCAAAGAGTACATTCAATAGATGGTTTGAAAATTATGAGTTTACAATTCTACCATTGGGTTAACTAATGCACTAAAAATATTCATGAACCTTATAAACAATGTGTTCAGGGATTACCTAGATCAGTTTATGTTTGGTTATTAGATGGTATATTAATATATTATAAGGATGAATAAGAACACTTGAAACACTTAAAACTAGTGTTACGATGATTAAGGGAGTATAAACTCTAAGGAAAACTATCAAAGTGTGATTTATTGGAAAATAAATAATAATATTTGAGGCATATCATTTCAGTTGAAGGGATTCCATAGACCCATTAAAAATAAAAGCCATTATGAAATGGATGAAACCTAAAAATATTCATGAAGTGAATAGCTTTATGGGTTTAGAAAGGTATTATAGGAAATTTGTACATAAATTTTCGAAGATAGCTAACCCTAAAACCTATCTATAGTGGAAAGAGCAACATTTCCTATAGAATGATAAGTGTAAAGAAGCCTTTAAATTATTTAAGGAAATACTTCAATTTTCACCAATATTGCATGTTATTGATTCATATGGCCATTTTTTGGTAGTAACAAATGCCTCCAGGGATGTTTTGTTGGGAGTATTATTCCAAGAAGGTTAATTAGTAACTTACAAATCTCAAAAACTTAATGCTTATGAAGAAAATTATGCTTCACATGAGTTAGAACTAACTACCATTGTGTATGAATTACATGTTTGGAGACATTACCTGATGGAAAACCCTTTGATCTCAAGACTAAATACTTGGGACGTAAGTATATATTCACTCAATCTAATTTAAATGCACTGCAAAGATGATGGCTCATTTTTTGTCAGACTATGAATTTGACATAAGTTATATAAAGGGAAAGGACAACAAAGTATCAAATGCCCTTAAACATAGAATTTACATAGTAACAATGGCTACTACTCAAATGGCCTTTCAGGAACATGTTTTAAAACTTTCTCTAGGATATGAATTGTTTGAGCAAGTTAAGAAATCACTTGCAAAAATTTCACAAATTCATAGGTATAAAGGATTTAATTTTGAGAAAAATGGAATTATAATATACAAGGGATGGATATATATGATATATCAAGGGAATTTATGAGTCACAATGCTCATAGAGTTGCACGATGCTCATTATTTTTGTCATCTAAGGGTGACCAAACTAATGATAGAATTGAGGCCATTATATTTTTAGAAAGGAATCAAGAAATATGCAAAAAAATATGTGTCAAAAATGTTTAGAGTGTCAATAGGTTAAGGATAAAGATGTTCATATTACAATATTATTATACCCCTATGACATTCCAGAGTGGAAGTGGTAGGTTATAAGCATGGACTTCATCCAAGGGATACCAACATCTAAAAATATATATGCTATGATTTTATTAGTGGTCAAAAAACTTAAAAAGGTGGAACATTTTATACCTATAATTTTTATAGATGTTGCACCATTTTTAGCTAAAAGGTTTGTTCAAGAGAGATTTTTAGATTGCATGGAATACCACATCAAATTATTATTGATAGGGATACATGTATGAAATCTATATTTTGGAAAAATATAAATGCAACCTTGGGAAGATAACTCAATTTTAGTACTTTCTATCATCTTGAAATAGATGGGCAAACATAAAGGGTAAACTAAGTCTTGGAGGATTTATTAAGAATGTATTATTTGGACTAGAAATACAAGTGAAAAGAATATATTCAATTATTTGAATTTTCATACAAAATCTCTTACCATTCAGCTTTGAAAATGTCACCATTTATGGCGTAAAATACAATACACCTATCAGTTGGGACATGCTAGAATATAAAATTTATGTTGGGCCTAAAATGCTTGTTGAAATGGAAGAGTAGGTCAAGATAATTTGAAAAATATTGGTTGAATATAATGACAAACAAAAAAGTTATAGTGATCTAAATGGGACAACAAGGTAGTTTTTAGTTAGAGATAAGGTTTTTCTATGAGTTAAACCCCCAAAAAATTCATGTAAGTTGTAAAATCAGCCAAATTAGCACCTATATATGTGGAGCCTTTTAAAACTATAAAAGTAATAAACCCTGTTGCTTACAAACTTAATTTTTTGCCAACACTTTCTCAATTACATAATTTTTTCATGTGTCTTATTTAAATAAATATGTGGTTGATTCTTCACACGTGCTTGATTGGAGATATTTATGTGTTGGATCCATGAGTGGTGGAAATAGATCCCCTCAAAATAATTGAGACTCATAAGCTTTGCTTGTGTAATAGAGAAATGGATCAATGTAAGGTCCAATAGGACCAACATTCTAAAGACAATGCCATTTGGGATGATTATAAAAAGTTCTATAGATTATTTCCACATTTATTTAATTAAATGTTCTTAACTTATGACATTTAATATTATGTTTAATTTTAATAATGTCATCAAGATGATGAATTTGATAAGAGCGGAATGATATCACATCCCATCCTTATAATAGAAATTACTTATAATTAATTAGTTCAGACTATTAGTGCTTGTGAACTATTAAATTTATATTGATGTAATTTAATGATTTGGATTATGACCACTATATCTTTCATTTGGAATATTTTTTACAACATATTTATCATATATAAAGTGTATGTTAATGTTAAATCATTTTTACATTATGATTATATGCTACTGTTTCTTTATACATTACTTATAAATTAGTTCTGTTGTTCACTCCAATCTACTCATTCTCATGAGACACCCATGAGATTGGGAATTGCTTGAAAATGGGTAGGTGGGGACAACTATGAACTTTTGTCTTCCATTTTAAGATTGACCTGGGATCATCCTAGGGCATGACTATGGGTATTGTAGACACTTAGTTTTGGCCAATTTCATGCCTAAACTGAGGTTGAGCTCAATTTCTAAGCAAATGACACATCTAAGCGTAAAAATCACCTGAGTTTCCCAATTTCATCTATGAAATGGATTTAATTTCCCACAAACATGACAAGGCTAGATTATGTGGTGTATTACCCTATATGCGTCACTAACCTCGTTCAGTTATAACCCTAGTCAAATTATGACCTATTAATATGACACTTTTAGCCTATCAAGATATTAATTCATAACATTTTAAATAATTTCCAAAATCTAAAAATCACTAAGAAAGAATAATTACATTACAAATCCTTATTAACTTTCTTAAACAAAAATGCAAAATCAAATTAGTGAATTTCATGTACCAAAAAAGGAATTTTTAGCCAAATATGAAGTCAAAGGTCAAATGAGATAATAAAGTAATTTATTATCTCCTAAATATTCAAAAATATGAGTCACACCTCATAAATATCTAAAGTGAGTTATCATGCTTCACAAATATCTAAAATTAAGGTGTCAAGATTTCATGAGTGCCTTGACCCAACCTAGAGTTAGACTGACTAGACCTGGGTTAATTTAGACTAAACCCAAGTTAGAATTTAACCTAACCTCCCTGAGGTTAGAGTTATTTATTTTAGATATGCCAAAAATATTTTGTGTGTAAGGTTATTCTAATGGAATACCTTCTTAAATCCTTTGAGAGTAGTTTTATAATGCCCAATTTATGCCAAGCTTCACACCAAGCCAAGATTGACTATTAGAGAGATGATACCACCATGGAAGAGCATTGATAGAAGACTCAAATCATCATAGGATGAGTATGAACATCCTTATGCCAATAATTAAGCATCAAAATAGACAAAGGAGGTAAGAAATTTGTATTGTATTTATCTCTATTTTATGATCTTACTTATTATGTTATGCTTTCCTTAGTTTTTAGGTATGAATATTTAGTCCTAGTGTATTGTTATGCTTGATTTTTTGTCATTTGGAATAAAAAGGGAGTAATCTACATATTGTTTACTCTTCAAAGACCTAAAGTACATAATGGCACATCTAGTGGAACCATGCATCCCATATGGCCAAGGAGAATGACATGCTAACCTTAGTTTTATAACAAATGCATTTAATTATTCAAGGTTTAGAGTTTTAGCCTCCAAATATATGTCATTAAATTTTTTAAGTAAATGGTATATTTATCCTCTGTAACTATGGATTTACCATTTATATGATCTTTAGTTTTATAAAAATGATAGCTTTACAATGATGACTTTAACTTTCTAAATGATGGATTCATAGAATTGATAGATTTGCTCTTGCTAAATGGCAGCTTTGAAAGGTGAAATTACTCTCTATTTTACTCTTTTATTGTTTTACTACTTGTTTCGATGACTTCCCCTGACCTAATCAATAGCTTCACCCTACTAAATTGTGACTTCACCAATGTTTCTCTCTATCTATGTTTGCAAAAATTAGTAGTTTTTCCATACTAAATGGTGGCTTCAATCTTATGTTTTTCTAAAACTTGAGAGCTTGAAATAGATTGTTGTTTATTTAATCACTATTGGGCTTCTAAGTATGCAAACCCCCTAACATTTTATAGGACCTAAGGTGGAGGGAGAGGAAGTTAAGCATAGTTAAAAACTCACATACATTTTGTTTAGTGCTTGAAATACACTTAATCGCACTTGTATTTTAGCTTTTGAAGTTTTTTACAAGTGAAAATAAGGCCAAGGGGCCAAAATTTCAAACACACTTAAATTTAATGCTATTAAAAAGAACACACCTTTTAGTTAGAGTTATTAAGAGATTTTTCACTTTATATTTATTTTTCATTATTAGATAGTTTTCAAAGTTAGTTAAGATAGTTTCTTTATTTATAGAAAATTAGAAGCTATTGCATGTATGCTCTTCCCCTATCCACTTTAGGGAACTTAGGTGACCAAAATCCCTTAGTTTATTACTATTGTTTGAAAAGTTATGTTAGAAATAATGTTGCATATGCTCTCCCTAAGCTCTGACTCACTTAGGTGACTTATAAATGACCTCTAAAGTCTCTCCATTTTTCATTTATTTCTTTTAATACATTTAGCTTGTTGGTAGAAGTTCATCACCTCCCCAAGAGTTTTTTAGGGGTGCGTTGACTTGGAGTTTTATCTTCCAACATCGTACCAACCTTATTACATAGTGGGGAATATAAATTGGGAAAACCATTAGATGGGATAGTGGTGAATGGTTAGCTTGACCATCTGACCAAGTACCTAGGCCATGCAACAACTAGAAATTATATTGCACTAATAAGCACATGGCTAGAGTCACTATGTAAAGGAATAAACCCTTACATAATAAGCTAGGTGGTTTAGATTCAATTGACATGATTACACCCTTATGTTAACCACATTTGAGACCATATAGTATGTTTGAGATTTATAGATTTTAGTCGAAACCTCACTTTCCAAAAAAATTCTTACCAAATATTGAGTGTTCCTCACTCTAAGTTTATGCCATGTGCCAATGCTTGAGAGATAAAGGGGGCATAAAAACTCAACCTACACCTGTACTTAATTTTTGGATTAACACTTAATTCCTCACAAGCATTGGTATATAAATGGAAACTTTGACATGAGATACATAAACCCATGTTAGTTTTTAGATATAGGATGAACCATTAGTGATACTTTTATTTTCTTTGATTTACATGTGTGTTTTTAGACTAAATATTTTTGTTTGTATTATTACGTCAAAATAAGTCCAAAACTATCACATTATTTTCACACCCCTTTAGCCTAAGAGGTGTTACTCTATCTGTTTATATCACTATTATTGCCTTATAGATTTGTTTCAAAACCATTTATGTATCACTTATTTAAATGTGGCATTATTACACTGCCCATTTCATCTTAAACATTTGCCTTAGATTTTTGAGTACAAAACCATTTGCCATGAAATTTGAATGAAAGAGCATTGTTACGCTACCTAAATCATTCCAAATATCTCATCATATTTGAAACCAAGTTCCAAACTATTATTGTATCTATTTTGTTTCAAATATATAGTTATGCTACCCATTTTGGTCTAGCTCTTTTACCCTAGAACATTTGAGTCTTTTTGCATTAAATTTGAAATTTAACCTTTTGAAGTGAAAATCCTAAACTAATCAGGTTTACACCAAAGCCTCATATAATTTAGGGTTAGGTAGTATAATTTTTTATGTTTGGATTATGTTATTTAGGTTGTTTTCCTATTTGATCTAAAAAACCCCTTGCATAGACCTAATAATTATTGTCTATTTATACCTTATTTAGAGTGTCCTTTTGAGCAAAGGTATTGCTATGTAATTTATTTGAAGTTTGTTATGTTGAATTTTGAGTGTCTTAGTTCCATTATTCAATGAGTCTCTTGTGAATCAAATTTTGAGTCTTAGTGAACTAATTATGGAGTGTCATCCAAGCCATTTACCTCAATTTAGTGTACTTTTGAGTTCTTATTTGAGTTATTTGTTTTTGAGTCCAACACTATTTTTTATTAGAATGATTATAACTACATTTGGGTAAATCATTACTATATTTTGATCCTAGTGTTGGTGATCTATGTTACACCCTTGATGAGGAGAAGATTGTTCATGTCTTCCTCAAACCTAGTCTAACATGGGAGTGACTTATAGATTGTGGGCTGCCTAATATGTAAGTCACACCTCTAGATTTTATGTGGATAGATCCCTTAATTTTTCAATTCAACCCTCTCTCTAAGACATAAACTTGTCATAATTAAAATGGAAAGACATATGAAAACCAATAAAATAACCTATTCTAAGTGGTGATGCACCAATTTATCAAAGATCCACTCTTAGCTATATCCTTTAAAACCTACTAATGAACCTGATGGAGACAATGGCTAATTAGATTTTTTGATGTTATTCTAAACATGAATATTTTGTATGGAGTTTTAATATGATTCTATAAATTGAAGGACTAAGCTTTTATTTTCACAAGATACTAGTGACTTGTGATACTTCAAGAACATTCCTATTTGCTAACACTTCATAGAACCTAAAATAGACTAAAAAACTAAAGATAGGTACATGAAAGAACCTACATATGATAACATGATGCATACATTCCATAAATAATACTTCCATAGATCAAACTAACATTCAATAAGATGTCTGTAAATGTTTTCTATTAATTCAAAAGAGTTACAAGGAAATTTTGGTAGAGCTTTGCTATACCCAGTTGAAAGATGCCAAACAAGAGCTTAATTCCTACTTAAATAGTAATTTTGAAGTATAATAGGGAGTATTCCATGTGTGAGAGATGCCATGAATGAGGCCAATGTCGTGTATGGTAATTACACAGGCTATCCACCATCCTCATGCATTGACATGCATTCAATGGGTTCACATTGGTTTTTGGGGAAGATGTGGAGGCTATAACTCCCTCATTTGAATTTAATTGGGCTTGAATCATGCTTAAAATATCTTAATATTTCCTCCAATGATAGTTACTCAATGCAAATGGAGTCTAAATAGGCCTCTTTGAGGTATTGGATAAGCTTTCCTTGAATATGCATGCTAAATGGTCCATGAAACTACCTTTAACCTACCATAATAGCCTCTATTTTGAGGTGTTATCACCTAGAGGATATTTACCAATGTTTTTATATGGTCAATTAATTCTCTCACACCATATTTTTCTTGCTAGACCATTCTAGTTACAAGATGAGTAGGCCTATTTGTTTGTTCTTCACCCTTCTATTCATATCCATTACTTGAATGACCAAACAATTGAACTAGGCTCCCAATTCATATGATAAGGCTTAGATCATATTTGGATAACCCCTTATGTATTTGTATTGAGATATTTTATGTTTTATTTACTTACAAATGCATATTAGCGTTGCATGACTAGACCATTTAGGCTACTTCATAACATGGTAGTTTAGATAGAGAGAACAAAGACACTTCTAGTTAGTTACATGGACCATATTAACATTGAATGAGTAGAATAATTCTTGAGATTACCCTTTCAATAATTTATAACTTTTAGTTAGGCTCTACAACACAATTTATGCCTAAAAATCTATAAATTTTCCTTTTTAGGAAGTGTTCATATAGTTTTTATACTATCAAGATACATGATCATGAGCCCCTCTAAGTTGAAAACAAGATCCAAGTGTTGGATAAGAAAATTATATGTATTTAGATGCACTTTTACCTAAACCTCTCTAGTCGAGTCATTATTAGGGCTTAAGGGAGGTTAGGGGTGCTTGGGGGTCTTAGGGGTGGTTCATGGAGATTAGATCTAAGATATCTGAATCAATTAAACAAAATTAAAGCCAATATACCCACTCACCTTTAATGAATGGTATGGGTAATCATGCATAATATTCAAGATGTGATGAGCATTTTAAGATGCTCTTTGTGGGAAGGACATCCATTTAGAGTGAATTCTATGCATCTATAGGTAGAATGGTCTACTGTAGTGGCTCTTTCAGGGATCTAAACTAGTTACATGGATTCAAAACACTATGGTGGCCTTACTCATTTTTATTGGAAGCATTATTACTCCTTAATTTTACTTCTACTTGACCTTTTGATGGTGCATTTTTAGTGGAGGTTATAGATTGGTCTGTCTATAGACCTAAACCATGAAATTTAACCATAATATTGGGGATATGATCCATTATTACATCATATATAACTAGATGCATATAACCATGCATTTCAACACATATAAATTGCTACTTGATGAACAAGTCATGTAGGTCAACATGAAGGCTACTAGAGGGCTTGTTAAGATGTTATAAGTCTCATTCTCCCTTCTCAAACTCATTGTGCACACAAATACTTCCAATATCCTTTTTTTGAGCTCAAACAAGCACTTTTAAGCCCATTCCATATAGTTTGGATCCTACACATGCCAACTAGTGGGTCAATGTCATGCAAAGAGGAACTTAAGAGACCTTAAAGGTCATTTCATGATAACTCTATCTTGTTTGGATAGGTTTTAAGGTCAAACTCCACCATTGGGTCATTTTTGTAGTTTGTACAGGGTTTGAGGCATCCACCATATTAACAAAGGTTCATAGAGTATATATTTCTAAAATAGTAAAAAATTCCATGAATTCATAGGGCATTGACCTCCTCATCTTTCATGAATGGGCTAGGTTCCCATGTAGAGGGTACTTAGTGATATGAACATCAGAAGATGAGATTAGGGTTGTTTATAGACCATTATGAGTGCTTATTTTCTTAATGTTAATTCATAAATGTTATCTAATAACTACTAACCAATCCTTAATGAAATTTTGTTCCATAGGGAGACTTAAAATTCCATATAATCTTTGGCCTTGAGCACTCATGTGGTGGAGTGGGTGAGTATTTGAAAATGTTGTTCGAACTAATTATGTGTAGATTAATTAGCTTAAGTAAGGTTTGAAGGCAATTGAACCATATTATTCACTTTATTACACTTGAAACCCTCTTAAAAGTGTTAAACACCCTCATATACCTTACATTTACCATTCAACTAGCTACAAAATCTTGAAAGAACCTCAAGATGACATTGGGGTCTTTGTATAGGTCTATATACTTGACTATGTTGGCCTATATACAAGCATTGTGACTATTTTTCTAGGTATTAGAATTATGGAGGAGTTTCAAGAACCTTTAACCATCATACCTTACTATATCAAAACCTTATGGGGGTATCAAACAATCTATAGACCTTATATAGTATGGATGCACCCTTCAACTCACTGAACAACTATGAAAGACAAGCCTTGGTATGAGATAAAATAGTGGGTATATCCACTATTTGTCCAACCCAAGTGAATATATGAGTAACTTAATTGGGTCATTATGACCATTTTTATTTATTTTGAAGACTTTTCTATGCCTATAAAGGCCTTAAAAATTATTTTGGCTAAAATTGGCTCCAAATTACCTACTGACTATGTAATTAGATATGGAAGTTTTAAATATTGCTTGTGACATTAACTCCTAAGGTATTTATGACCATGGGGGTGTTTATCATGTGCTCAAGGTCATCACCATTCCAAATTTATGGTCTACCAACATTATTTTCTTTACATATCCTACCCTTTTACTTAGACTTAGGTCTCATATTTGCCTATGCTTGTGTGGTTTTAAGCCTATTAAGGTGCCACTCTATCTTCTCAGTGGTAGTGTCCATAAATTTTGAATTATCAATAGTATGAAAATTTTCCTCCCTTATATATACCTTACAATTTATCTTAGATAAGATGGAGACACTAATATAGACAAGTAATGTTACATGTATCCTATTGTCAACATGACTGTCTACATGTGCTTTATCATTAGGCTTGAATGAGAAGAAGGTGGTCTATTAGGTTCTTGAAACCCTGGTGTGATGTTTTCATACCTTAATTCACTTATTTATGATGCATATATTTTAATACTCACATCAATTCTCATTCCCTAGATGGTCTACATAGTGCTTCTTGGGACCTAATATAATAGCCTAAAGGGATGACTATAGGTTCACATTTGCATTATCAGTTCACTAAAGGACCATATGGGCCTAAAATCTTGTGGTTTTACTACTTATGATGGTTATAATGGAGTGTGGATGTCACCTTGACATAATCTAACCTTGGGAGTAAGGGTGGATGAATGGAGGAGGATGGTATTAGAGAGATATATGGATTGTGGTGTATGAAAACAAGGGTAACACAATGAAAAGGTAGTGATGACATAGTGAAATAACAAGAGTATGAAAGTGGTGTGAATCGGAGACTAATGACCCTACCCATACAAACCATATGTATCTTTGAGGTCCCTAGACACATACTTTAGTAATCATGAAACTTTAAAGGCATAAACATAGTATACACAACCCTAAATTGAAACCTTGGAAACTCAGAAAACCTTAACTTTCACAAAAAGACCTTAAACTTTGCTAAAAAGGGATTGTGTGAGCTTGGAGGTGATAAAGGATAGTTTATAAGCCTATGAGGATGATATGAAAGCTATTAAGGTTGGTTTAAAGGCTATGATGACTCTCCATCATTATTCTAATATCTTATTACATGTTTTTGAGTTGCATATTAGGCCCTACAAGTACCATTGAGTCACATACACAGTCTTGTCATATAGTGGTCTAAAAAAATGCACAAGTCTTCTCTCATTGAGGTATATTTAGGTAAAAAGGGGACATTTGACCTTCCACTTGAGTAAGAAGGCATTGGAAGTCTTGAAACACCTCTATAACTCTTTAAACCAGTCTACAAACTCTGATGAAGGCATCAAACCTTTGTTCTTTGCATAGACTTGTGTGTAGATCATACAGAGAAGCTAGTAATGAAGGTTTTCTAATAATGTGATCTCACACATGTGATTATAATTATATGGAAGGATCATTCAATACTCAAGGAAGTAATATCCATGATTATTTTGAGTAGATAGGGTAAAAATCTATGAAAACCATTTAATCTAAATAGGTCTATGTATATGAGAAGGGCATAGGTATTCCTTAACTTATTAAGGAATGTTAATAAATAATAAGAGACTAATCCATAGATAAATTCACATTGGTGGAAGCTTATTGAGTCTAATTTCTATGGTTATAAGCTTGGGCCCCCACTCTCTCTCCTTTGTATGGTATGAACAGAAACTTGAGGAGTTCTCTAAGTCTAAAAATGAGATAAAGGGGGAGATAAAATAGTTTTTAGCTCCTAAGACACTAAAAGACACTACTCTCTTCACCATTTAACATATCTAACTTCCCTCTATAAAATCATGACTCTATCTAGGATGGTCTATATAGTATGGATCCATACTACTAGAGAAACTTTTGTAAACTATCATCTTTCCAATAAATCCTCCTTGTTTCAAACTAAAACATTGTTATCAAATTTTTTGGAGGGGAAATATGAGTCATATGAAACTTTGAATTTTATGGTGCAAATTAAGGGATTTAAGAGTCGTAATTTAGCATGTGTGGGGCCCCTTTAAGAGGAATTAGCATTGACTATGGTGCTAGTGGATTTAATGAGGCATGGAATAGTCTAGTGATGGCTTGATGAGGTTTATGAGGTCCATTAGAGGCATGCGGGTGGTTTAGTGGTATATCAAGGCCAAATCAAATCTCATTATGACAAAAAACTATTGAGTTTTCTCACATATATGACCTTTAAAAGGAACATCATTTAAATTATCATGATAATACATATAAAAGATCCTTATGACCTATGAGACCTCAATTGAACCTTAAGACACCTCATATGATATTCTTTGAAAGATTGAAAATAAGCATACCTCATGTTATCAAGAAAAATCAATGTGTTTATGAGCCTTTATCAAGTTGCCTTCTTAGTTTACCATCACCATGGAATATTTCACATGTTGGGGACCCTTCAAAGTAATAAAAGACTATCTAATCATGTTTGATCATTAGGACACTACTTGACTTGATTTGGATAGAAGGAATGAAGGCTACCAAAACAAAGTTGTGACATGAAAAAATAATGAACTATCTAAACAAGACTCTCAACTCATGATATGATTGACAACCATCATAATAAAGATGGAACATGACTTAAGGCATTAGGTTAACCCATTTCTAGGTTTGGGACTAGAAAGTGGTTAATATTTCTAGTGACTCAGCTCACTTGACTAGCCTGTTGGTCAAAGAACTCATAAATTTTTGAACTTGCTCTTGATGACTTAGTGAATAGAGCATGAGTGCTCATGAACTCTACCTTATACTTTAATTACCTTGAAACAATGAGACACAACATACCAATAAAAAATAATAATAAAAGATAACAAATAATATTATCAAGAAACAAACACAACACATGTGCAAAAGAACTTGGAGGGAAAAGACAAACTCTATCCACCTATGTACAAGAGGAACACGAAAGAGACTAATATCATAACTTGAGGAACCTCCCATTTGAAGGGGTGGGTATTTCCTCACCATTTAATTTAGAAAGCTCAAAGGCATTAATTTCTTTGTAGTAGGTGATGATGTAAGGTCCACTCAAAAGGTTATCAAATTTGGAGTATTTTCCTAGATTTTCATGATCCTCACCCCATTTGAGGACTACATCTCCCTATTATAATGTCCTAGAAGAATCCTTTTTATCAAATTAATTCTTGACTTGATGTTGATTAAAACACATAGAATGCATGACATTGTCTCTTATCTCTTCCAACTATCTTAGCTAATTCATTCTCACTTGCATAACATCATCTTATAGGATCTCAAGCTGGTGAACAAGTTCCAAGGTAGGTAGATCAAGGGAAATAGGATGTCTTTCCTATCTAACATAGACAATGAGGTATGGAGTAGTATAATTATTAGGTTTCACTCTATCTGCCCATAAGGTAGTTCTCAATCTTGTATGCCACTCTCTTTGGCTATCCTTAATGGTTCTCTTAATGATCCTTATCAAGTTCTTATTTATGGACTCAACTATTCCATTACCTTATGGGTAATAGTTGGAGAATGCCTTGAGGTAAATTCCATGTCTAAGATCCCACTCACATACCTTAATACCGAGGAAGGCCAAGGCATTATCAGAGATGATTGTTGAAGGCACACCAAATTTGGTCACAAGATTGTCTTAGAATTTTAGGACAAAATTCTCATTAGCCTCCTTAAGTGCAACTATCTCCACCCACCTTGTGAAGTATTAAATGGATATGATGACCCACATGTGTCCAACAATATAAGTGGGATGGATCATTCCTATAAAATCTAAGTCCCACTGCATGAAGGGATTTTTAACTTGGATTGGTTGCAAAGGAAGGATAACTAACTTTTATTTGACAGTGAACATGGCATAATTTGAGTACTTTCTCACCTAAATATGTGAATATATAAAGAATTTAAGCCAAAATCACCCATAACTAATTATTTTTGAGGTTGTGGTCTTGGTAGCAAAGTGCCCACCATCAGGGCCATCATGAAAAAGTTCAAGCAACTTGTCAACTCAGCTTGATTCAATAGATCTCAAAATCATGCCTCTTATGATTTATTAAAGAGAAATACATATATCAAAACTTAGGGTATGGTATACAATATAAAGTGACTCCTTTTTTTCCTATCCAAGCCCATATGAAATTAGCTTATTTGAAGGAATTTAACTACATCATTAGTCTAGCTAGGTGGAGTGGTAGTTATAGCTGCCTATTGATTGTCATAGGCTACCAATACTTGATCTTTGTATTATTTTAAATCTAATAAAATATATTCACATAGAACTCTACCTATGATAAAATTGGTCACTCTCACGTCAAGGTCATATTACATTTAATTTTTTACCCACCCAGCTCTCTTCTTACTTAGATCTCTATTGGGTATGAATTCTTTGATGCTTTAGTGTACCACCATAACTATGACTGTGTTATTATACACCATGTACTTAAAATTATTCAATAATCTCAAAAAATAAAGTACATTCTTCTACATAAAATTATCTCTTTATTCATATCCTTACTAGGCTTGACTAAATAAGGCAATTGGTTGTTTTACACCTTCACCATTCTACTGTATAAACATAGCAAAAAGTGCACCTGATGTGGAGAAAACATATAAGTAAAACTCTTTTCTAAAATTAGGATTAAGGAGTGTAGGGGATTGAGAGATGGAATATTTTATGGCCTCAAATCTCCTCTTTACTTCCTTGTTCCATGCAAACTCTTTATTATTTATAAGCATATGAGTAAGAGGCCTGTCCAACTCTATAAAACCTAGGATAAATCTCCCTATGAATTTGATCTTCCTTAAGAAGATATGCAAACCTTTCTTATGATTGGGAAGGGGTAAGGCCAATATTGATTCAACTCTCTCAGGGTCTATATAAATACCATCCTTTGACACTACATGCCCTAATAATCTACCCTCATGAACATCAAATATGCATTTTTTGGGATTCAAAGATATGCCAAACTACCTGCACCTGTCAAAGACCAACTTCAAGTGTGCCATGTGATGTAATGGATCCTTTGAGAACATAGTGATGTTATCAAGGTATATTAAAACCATTTCATTGATTAAACCCTCTAAGGATACATATATTTCCCTTTAGAAATGTTCCCCTACATTGGGTACTCCAAAGGGCATTTTCATGTATATATAAGTTCCCCACTTTGTAGTGAAGTTAGTCTTATGCCTATCCTAATATTTGACCAATATATGATTGTAAATGAAGTAACTATCAATCAAGGAAAACCTTTTAGATCTTGAAACTTTTTGAAGGATCTTATCCATGGTGGGTAGTGGGTAATGGTCCCTCAAAGACACCTTATGAAGGTCTCTAAAGTCAAAATATAGGCATATCTCTCCATTATTCTTCCTCATAGGCAAAATTTTTTCTACCCATGAGGAATTATTGATGGGGAATATTATCTTGGATCCAATCTATTTGAACTACTCCATTTTCATGAGCTCTTTGACATTATGATTGACTGGCCTTTATTTCTATTTTACTAATTTTGTATTTTTTTCTAATTCTATGGTATGTTGGGAAAGTTTGGGGTCAAATCCCTTAAAATAATGGTATTCCCATGAAAACACATCAATATACTCCTAACACAAGTCAATTAAGGCAACTCTATCCTCTTCTAAGTTTACTTTCCCTAACTTAAGTAGCTTATCCTTAAAAATGATTATCTTCTCATAGTTCTCTTCTTTAGCTGAGATACCTACCTTGTCCCTTCTTATCTAATCATCTTCATTAAAGATTCACTCCAATTTAACTATTCCCTTATGTAATTTATTATACCTTACCTATACTATATGATCATCAAATTTATGTTACAATTTACCTTGATTTTTATGGTAGAATTTTGCCTCTTGTATGAGAAAGCACACAATATATCATCACTATCAAAGACCTTCCAACTTACCTCATTATTAGGTATATATGGCCTATATAAGACCTTGATTTATGATTGTATTTTAGTGCCCTTTACTCCATATGTAATTTCATATTAGGCACCAATAGTTGCAAGTCTATCTTCATTGTGATTAGATTCCCTTGGTATGGAATGGATGTCAAATTCCAAGAAGTCATATAGAGGGTCACATAATCAGTGCTTGTAGGACTTCAATATATGGTTCTTGACTACACTAATTCCCCTCACTTGTACTACAAGATCACTATCACTTTACACTTAAATAATTTTTATACCTCTCCTTCTTGCTTATTATAACCCATGTATAAGGGCTTCATACTCAGTTATGTTTGAAGTATAACTAAATTTGAACCTTATAGCTAAGAAATACTTCTAATTTGAAATAAAAACTAACATTAGTCCATCCACACTACCATTATTTAACCTTGACCCATCAAATAACAAGGTCCATATGCTATCATGCTCTTTAGTTGAGCTTGCGAGACTAGGAATAATAACCCCTTCCTCATGCATGCAATACACCCCTATGTCTACCTCCTTAGTGGTATGATAGGGATAAATTATATGGTTATCAACTACCCACTCATCAAAGAATATATTTGAGATGCCTTCAAGATGATCCTTGGGTTCTTTCTCACTGACATCCTCATCCTCATTAAGTATAATATAATTTACATTAAAGAGATTAGGCATATAGGGTTCTAAGTAGAATATAGAAATAGGTTCAGAACTAATAGTGACCCTAGTCCTATATCTGATCCTAAACACCATGTATGACTAGTCAGATGAAAGGTAATCCCCAATATTTGCATTGAAGTCCCTAGATAATCATAGGGTAAAGTATGGAGGTAAATTAACAACCATGACATCCTGTGTGATAGTACAATTAGGGTAGGCTGATAAAATAATTTTGAGATCCTTTAATAAACTTACTATCTTTGTGGGGGATCCATCTATCTACAAGACTCCTTTCTCATTAGGCTCATAATTGAGTTATAGTTTATCTACTATGGCCTTGGGCATGACTAAGGTTCAAGACCACTATCTATCATACAATTGTGGATAAGACAATCTCTTATTATGACTAAAAATTAGAATGGGGGTGGTTTAACAACCTCAGGAACTTAGACTTCACTATGTTGACCATCATTAACATAAACTACACTTACCTTGTTAACTTATTTATTCATGAGAGAAGGCCTATAGAGCTCTTGTTAGAGAATGTCTTTCTACCCTAGAATGAGTAGAGAACCACACATAGGAATGATAACATTAGATATCTTCTTGTAGTCCATAATGTTGAATGGAAAATTGGCACTCTTGGGCTGTAACTTAGAACTGGAGGCATCACTTGTGGATTGAGTAACTTGAGGAATTAATGGAGTCTTTTACTACTACCCATGAGTTTGAGGTGTTTGCTATTGAGTCACTTGGGGGTGTGTGGGAGAGACCTTACACTATCCTAAGATATCATCCACCATTCTTATTTTAGCCCATGTAAGGGATGTAACTACATTATCTAACCTTTGTGCATTCTACCCCAAATTTGCTGCCACATGTTCAAAGGTATGCTCTCTTTCTTTGAAGGTTAAAAGGGTGGTGTCAATACATATTTTTATCACATTTCCTTATTGTTGATTTATAACTTCTATTGGTGTCATGGCAAGCATGTCACCATGATGCATTAGAGGACCTTGTGGTGGAGGAGGCATAATGTCATTTGATTGAAATGGAGGAGCCTACTATAATTTTTTTTGGATATGTTTCCCCACTTGTAGACATCACCATCTCATTTAATTTCCACCATGGAGTTGACCATTGACCCTCTTGTGCAAGATTTTTTTGTGTTGGAACCAATGCCCTTGAGTTATTTGCAACATTGGAGTTATAACTGTTGTATGGTCTAGCCTATATGATCTAACCTTTGGATTGTTGATTTGGTGGCTTAGGGGGTATACTGTAAGGATAATATGGATATGGAGCTTGATAGGGGGATGATAGGGTCTGTAAGAGGTATGTTACTACCTCTTTAAGGCTACCAACTTCTTATTTTAGGATTTTAGCAAACATTCAATCTTTATAAGACTATATACTTGGGTATCATCAAATTATCCTTGATTATTTGGAGTAGGAAATGGATAAATGGTGGGGGTATTAGGTTATATATTAGGAAATAGGGGCATGAAGGGTATAAAATTCAACTTTCCTACTTGTATCAAGTAATTTTTTGCCCTGATTGATATTTCATATTCCTTTGGTAATGTTGTCCCACCCATGGACTATATCATTACTACAACTTCTAAATATAAAGCCCATAGGTAATATATAAGGGCATAATTGGGTGTAGTATTTATGATAATAGGTATTTTATCCTAGGTTTTTTTAAATCTATAGTTAAAGTCAACCATAGATTCTTGGGGTGCCCTCTTGATTGAGGTAAGTTTCTCAACTAGTGACACATGGTCACTTCTATCTTCAAAGTGTTTATAAAGGAAATCACCAAACTCATCCCAAGTGTTTATAGAGGTAAGAGTGAGACCTATATACTTATGGAGGGCTTTGCCTCTCAAATAAGTTTTATGAGTCTCATGGCTACATTTTCTTGAGTGATGTTATGTACTAAACATAGGTTTACTATGTCAGCTATGTGTTCTATAGGAGTGGTGGAGTTTTACCCTATGAAATATGGAAAAATACATAAGGAAATAGCTAGAATATCATCATATTAGTTAAGGTTAATAGGGATACCACCATTCAAGGGTATAAATGCTTATAATCCAGGCCTTGCCATGTGGATTGGTGGACTTGTAGCAGGATGTGTATGGACATAATTGGTAGAGATAGGAGACTTAGGAGAATTGGGTAGTTTTAGGGGGGTTTATTAATAATAGGTATCCTCTTTCTCCTTGAAATTTTTGATGGTAATTAGACAAATTGAATCTACTTACCTTTTAAAGCTAACCTAGTAGAAACTTGGTGCATTAAACTATCCTCCAATTTGTTGTTGATTATTAGTAACTTCCTATATGTATTCCCAAATTTTCAAGCTTGCCAAATCAGGTATCCAAGGATCTTAATATTTTTTCCCACTGGGTGTGCTATAACTATTGGTGATCTAGGTTTGACCCTTGATGAGGAGAATATTGTTCATGTCTTCCTCAAACTTAGTCCAACATGGGAATGACCGATAACTATGGGATGCCTAATATGTAGGTCATAAATATAGATTTTATGGGGATATATCCCCTATGTTTTGAATTCAACCCTCTCTCTAAGACCTAAAATTATCACAATGAAAATGGAAAGAGATATGAAAACCAATGAAAGAACGTGCTCAAGTGGTGATGCACAATTTGATCAAAGATCCACTCTTAGCTATATTCTTTAAAACCTACTAATGAACCTGATGGAGATAATGAATGATCAATATTTTATATCATGTTATAAGCATGAATATTTTTTATGGAGGTTGAATAAGATACTGTAACTTTAAGGACTAAGCCTATACCTGCACAAGATACTATTGACTTGTGACACTTCAAGAACATTCCTATTTGCTAATAATTCATACAATTTGAAATACACTAATAACCTAAAGATAGGTATATGAAAGGATCTACATATGAAAACATGACACATAAATTATGTAAATCAAACTTCCATAGAGCACACTAACATTCAACAAGAAGTCTACAAATGTCTTTTGTTGATTCAATAGAATTACAAGGAAATTTTGGTAGAGATTTGCTACACCCAGCTGAGGGATGCCAAATAAGAGATTAGTGCATAATTAAATATAAATTTTTAAGGAGAAAATATAAGATTAAAATTTTTGGAGAGACCATGAATGAGGCCAATGTGGTGTATGGTAGTTCTACAGGCCTTTCTATCATCCTCATGCATTGCCATGCACTCAATGGGTCCACTTTGGTATTTGGTGAAGATGTCAAAGCTGTAAATCCCTCATTAAAATTTATTTAGGCTTGAATAATGATTAAAATATCCTAATATTCCCTTCAATGATATTTACTCAATGCAAATAGAGTGTAAATAGGCATCTTTGAGGCATTAGACAACCTTTCCTTTAATATACATGCTAAATGGTCCATGAAACTACCTTTGACCTATCATAATAGCCTTAAATTTGAGGTGTGATCACTTGGATGAAAGTTACCAATGTTTTTATATGGTCAATTAATGATCTCATGCCACATTTTTCCTTCTAGACGCTTCTACTTGTAAGATGAGTGGGCCTATTTACTTGTTCTTCACCTTTATGCTCATATCCATTGCTTGAATGATCAAACAATTAAACTAGGCTCCCAATTCATTTGATAAGACTTAGATCATCTTTGTATAACCCCTTATGTATTATAATTGAGATATTTCAAGTTTTATTTACCTATAAATGCATATTAGGCTTGCATGACTAGGCCATTTAGGCTGCTTCATAGACTAGTAGTTTAGATAGGTAGAACAAAGATACTTCTAGCTAGTTTCATGGACCATATTGACATTTAATGAGTAGAATAATTCTTGATCTTATCCTTTCAATAGTTTAGAAATTTGAGTTAGGATTTTCAAAATAATTTATGCTTAAAAACCTATAAATTTTCCTTTTCAAGAAGTGTCTATATAGTTTCCACACTATTAGGAGACATGACCATGAGCCCCTTTGAGTTGGAAATAGGATCCAAGTGTTGGATAAGCAAATTATATGAAAATTTACCTAAAACTCTTTAGTCGAGTCACTATTAGGGTTTAAGGGAGGTTTAGGGGTGCTTCAGGGTCTTAGGGGTGGTTCAAAGAGATCAGAGCTTGGATCTCTAAAATAATTTCACCAAATTCAAGAAAATATACCCCCTCACCTTACATGAATGGTTGGGCTCCTCATACATAAGAATAAAGTTATGATGAACATTTGAATATGATCTTTATGTGAAAGACATCCTTTTGGAGTGACTTTTATGTATTTATAGGTAGAATGGTCGACTGTTATGGCTTCTCCAGGGAGATAAATTGGCTAGAAGGATTTTGAACACTGTGGTGGCCTTCCTTATTTTGATTGGAAGAATTATTACTCCTTAATTTACTTTTTTCTTCGCCTTTTGATGGCACATTCTTAGTGGAGGTTATGGATTTCTCTATCTGTATTCCTAAACCATGAACTTAAACCTTGATAATGGGGCTATGAGACATTATTTCATCATATATAACTTTAACATATCCTTAGGTACCTTAGAAAGTAACATTATTAGCTTAATTGTATCATTTTTCCTCTTTTAGATGTATATAGCCATGCATTTCAACATCTATACCTTTTTAGTTGATGAACCAGTAATGGAAGTCAATATGGAGTCTCATAGAGGGCTTCCTAAGATGCTATAGGGATTATTCTCCATTCTAAAAATCATTGTGCACATAAATACTTCCAATATCCTTGCTTTTAAGATCAAACTAACACTTCCAAGCCCATTATGTATATTATGGCCTATGTACGTGCTAGCCAGTGGGTCACTGTGATGCTCATAGGACCTTAAGAGACCTTAAAGGTCATTTCATGATCAAATTATCTAATTTGGATGGGTTTTGAGGTCAAACTCCACCATTGGGTCATTTTTAGGGTTTGCGCAAGGTTTGAGATGTCCACCATCTTAACAATGGTTCATAGAGTACAAAAATCAAAACCAAGAATAATTTACATGAATGTGTATGGCACTAATCTTCTCATCTTTGATGAATATGTTGGGTTCCCATGTAGAGGATGCTTAGAGATATGAATGTCAGAAGATGAGATTAGGGTTGTTTGTAGACCATTCTAAGTGCTTATTTTATTAACATTCATTCATAAATGTTATACCATAAATACCAAACAATATTTAATGAAATTTTGGTCCATAAGGAGACTTAAATTTTTTTAGAATCTCTATTTCTAGGCATGCATGTGGTAGAGTGGGTGAGCATTTGAAAATGGTGCTCAACTGACTGTGTGTAGATTGACTAGCTTGAATAGGGGTTGAAGGAACTTGAACCATATTATTCACTTAATTACACTTTAAACCCTCGTAAAAAGTCTTAAACAACCTCATACACCTTACATTGGCTATTTAACTAGCTACAATAGCTTACAATAACCTTAAGATGGCATTAGGGTCTATGTGTAGGCTTATGTGCTTGATTGTGTTAGCTTATCTGCTAGGATTTTGACTGTTGGTATATGTATTATACCTATGTAATAGATTAAATTACCTTTAACCCTTACCTCTTACTTGATCAAAACCTTCTTGGGGTCTTAAATAGTTTGTAGACCTTATATACTATGGGTGCACCCTTTAACTCATTGAGCAACTATGATAGGTAAACCTTGATTTGAGATGAAACAGTGGGTATACCCACTATTTTTCCAATCCAAGTGAATATATGAGTGCATTAATTGGTCATTATTACCATTTTTATTTATTTTTAATACTTATCTATGCCTGTAAAGGATTTAAACACCATTTTGGCTAAAACTAGCTCTAAACTACCTACTGACTATGTGCTTAGATGTGAAAGTTATGAGTATGGCCTGTGACATTACATCCTGAGGTATTTATGACCATGGGGGTGTTTATCATGTGATAAATTTCATCATCATTCCTAGGTGATGTTCTTCTAACATTCGTTTGCATATCTTACCCTTTCACTCAAACTTAGGTCTCATGTTTGCTTATGCTTGTGTGATTCTAAGCCTGTTTAGGTGTCACTCTATCTTTTCATTCTCAATAGTATGAACCTTTACATACATTTTATGGACCTTTAATTTTATCTTAGATAAGATGGAGACACTGATATAGATGAGTAATGTTACATGTATCCTCTTGTCAACATGATTGTCTATAGGAGCTTTGTCATCATGCTCAAATGAGAAAAAGGTGGTCTGTTAGGTTCTTTAAACCCTGGTGTGATGTGTTCATACAATAATTCACTTATTTATGATGCATATCCTTTAATACTCACATCTATTCTCATACCCTGGATGGTATACATAGTGTTTCTTGGGACCCTATTACAATAGCCTAAAGGGTTGGCTGTAGGTGCACATTTGCATTCTCAGTTTACCATATGACCATATGGGCCCAACAACTTATGTTTTCACTACTTATGATGGTTATAATAGAGTGTGAATTTCATATTGACATGATATAACCTTGGGAGGAAGGGTGGATGAATGGAAGAGGATGGTAGTGGAGAGATGTATGGAGTGTGGTGTATTAAGATAGGGGTAACACAATGAAAAAGATAGTGATGACATGGTAAAACAATAGGAGTATGAAAGTGGTGTGAAATGGAGACTAATTACCCTTCCCATATAAACCATATGGATCTTGGAGGTCCTTAGACACATACCTAAGTAATAATCAAACTTTGAAGGTATAACATAGTATACACAACCCTAAATTAAAACCTTAAAAACTCAAAAAACCTTAACTTTCACAAAAAGCCCTTAAACTTTGCTAAAAAGGGACCATGTGGGCTTGGAGGTGAGAAAGGATAGTTTTTAAGCTTGTGAGTTTGCTATGAAAGATAGGAAGGTTATCTTAAATGCTATGATGACTCTCCATCATTATTCCAATATCCTATTACATGTTTTTGAGTTGCATATGAGGCCTTGTAGGTACCATTGAGTCACATACAAAATCTTCTCATATAGTGGTATACAAACATGCACATGTCTTCTCTCCTTGAGGTATTCTGATGTGAAAATGTGGCATTGGACCTTCCACCTAATAAATAAGGAATTATAAGGCTTGAAACACCTATATAACTCTTTAAGATAGTCCACAAACTTTGATGAAGGCTTAAAACCTTTGTTCTTTACACAAACTTGTTTGTAGATCATACATAAAAGCCACTAATGAAGGTTTGTCAGTCATGTGAGATCATACATGTGAGCCAAGTGATAAGAATGATATGGAAGGGTCATTTAATACTCAAGTAATAAACATCCATGATTGGTTTGAGTAGATAGGGTAAAAATCTCTTAAAATCATTCATTCCAAATAGGCCTATGCAGATGAGAACGACATATGGATTCCTTAAATTATTAAGGAATGTTAAGAAATAATAGGAGACCAATCCCCATACAAATTCCCATGGGTGGAATTTGCTTGAGTATACTTTATCTAGTTATGAGCTTGGGCTCCCACTCTTTCTCTTTTATAGGGTATGAACAAAAATCTAAAAAGCTCTCTGAGTCTACAAATGAGATCGAGGGGGAGATGGAACAATTTTAAACTCCTAAAACATAGAAATACACTACCCTATTCAAAAATTGACATCTTTAAAATCCCTCTACAAAATCATGACTCCACTTAGACTGGTTCATATAGTATGGATACATACTACTAGAGAAACTTTATAAAACTATCATCTTTCCTACAAATCCTCCTTATTTCAAACCTAAAACATTGTTATTAGGTGTTATGGAGGGAAAATAAGAGTCATATGACACTTTGAATATGATGGTGCAAATTGAGGGAGTTTAAGAGTAATAAATTAGCACATGTGGGGCCACTGTGAGAAGAATTAGCATTAACTATGGTGCTAGTGGATTCAATGAGGTATGAAACAATCTAGTGATGGATTGATGAGGTTTCTGAGGTCCATTAGAGGAGTGTGGGGTGGTGTAGTGGTATATAAAGGCCAAATAAAATCTCATTATGACCAAAAACTATTAACTTTTCTCACATATATGACCTGTAAAAGGCATATCAATTGAATTATCATGCTAATACATATAAAAGATCCTTATGATCTATGAGACCTCAATTTAACCTTAAGACACCTCCTATGACATCATTTGAAATATTTAAAATAAGAATACCTCATGTTATTAGGAAAAATCAATGTGTTTATGAGCCTTTATCAAACTACCTTCTCAATTTACCTTCACTATAGAATCTTTCACATGTTGGGGACCCTTCAAAGTAATAAAGGACTATCTAAGCATGTTTGATCATAATGACACTACTTGAGTTTATTTGGATAGAAGGAATGAAGGTTTCCAAAGAAAAGGTGTGACTTGACAAAACATTGAACTATCTAAACAACCCTCTTAACTCATGATATAACTGACAACTATGGTACTACAAATGGACCATGCCTTACGGCATTAGGTTGACCCCTTTCTAGGTCTAGGACTAGAAAGTGGTTAACACTTAGTTCATAATTGTTCTACTTTTTCTATACACTTTTATCATTGATTATAACCACATGTGGGAAAATTAATCTTTTAACCATAGATAATTTTGAGATTTTGTATTACTTTTGCATCTTATTATAACCACTTTTGGTCAAATTAGTATCTTTTTGTTAGATCAATCTCACATTTGTATTTCTCTACCTTTTCCTAGTTTAGTTGTTTATCCCTTTGTGCCTATTTAATAGACCCAAAGGTCCTTTATTTTTATACCTTAGTTGTTTGTTACCTTTAGACCCTTTGTTTTTCATGTGACCTATCCATGGATGTAAACATGCCTCATTACACATGTAGTATAACCTTGTATAATCTAGGCTATGCAAACTTTATTACCAATGAATAAATTATCTAAGATTCCTATGATGACATAGCTTATGAGATGGATCATTATCCATATTATAACATCCCATAAATTGAACAAAGGCATGACCCTTTAGCACAATATTTAGTAAGTATGCCTCCTTATCCAGCCCAAAAGCTAGAGAAAATGGCACAATACCTTGCTTAGATAATACCTAACACTAAATAAAACCAACAATAAGAGCCCAACTATGATCCATACTTATTTGAATGTCATTTGTTATAAAATGAAGACAAAGTGCTTGTTAGATCCATCAAAGTAAGAGATAAATTTATGCCAAATTTCCCACATGAAAATTTGAGTAGTTTGATTAGAACCACTAGTAATGCACCTTGAATTCAATCATTCAAACATGAATTAGCTAGTTATAGTCAAGCTCTAGTCCAATTACACAGCAAGACCAAAATACGCTTGTAAATGAGAAAGGTATTATGGATGAATAAATGGAGTAAGTACAACAAGTATACCAATCCTATCTCAACCTAGCTCAAAACATCAATATAAGGGATATTTATAGCACACTACTTATTGAGATAAATCCATCTATAGGGAAAAAATTGATGCCTTGGGCTACACAATACAAAATGTAGACCCATTTAGATAAATCATGTTGGTTGGTGATGTGTATAATGTCCATATTTTGATGAGAGAGATTACTAATAAAATGAAATAAACTACTCAAAATATCATAGATAACACACAAGTGCATTTTAATTTAAAACAAAGTGGGTCTAATTTACCACTAAGAAATACACATTATATTCCTTTAAACAACACCATGAGTGGATATAATAACATGTAATAGGTATGCCTATTTCCCAAAATCAACAATCAACCTCCACTCCTAAATTAGTTGCTTCTTTGAATGTGCAATATGGGAAAACAAGCCAATAATAGACCAACTTATGACTGTAATAAGTTCAAAACACTATGCCACCTAAATAGGTGATAATTAATGTTCTACCATAATAAAAACAAACTAATATACCTTATCAATAAAAAATATTTCCTAGTAAGTAACATGTTTCTATTGGTCAAAAAGTGCTAATTGGTCAATAATAATAAATATTAAACCCCCAACACTTACCAAATGAATAGTTAAGAAATTGATAGTTTCCAAACCTCCAACAAGTGCTGCTTTAACAACAAGTGTCACTTTAATAATAAGTACCAATCCAAAAATAGGTGTTTATCCAACAAAAAAGTTCTTATTCACAATAGGTACCATGTGCTAGGCAACAATTGCCTTTCACCTAATGGGTATCACATGTACAACAAGGATCCAACTACCAACAACTTCAATAATAGGGATCTAGTTACCAACATGTTACCTATATACAATAGGGTTCAAAAAGTAAGTAGAAAGTTCTATCCCAAGTCCAAAGATACCAACACATTATGTAAAGCTAAATTGCCATATCCACAATTCACTAGCTAGGGTTATGTAGCTAATATAAATAAGAACGTGCTTCAACAAAAGTATATATTTTTACCCATAGTATGAACCTAATGTATGGATATGCATATCTAGTCACCTGGCCAATTTGAATAGCATCCCACAATATACCTATCATGATCAAAGTAATCCACCTTTGACCACATAACCTCCAAAATAATAAGCCACTCCTGATTTCCTTGCTCAAGAGTTGCAATAGATAAAGGATGCAATTCAAGCTAAATAGTTTGGAAAACAAATGAATAAATTTAAACTGGATGAGATATGATCTTACCCATTCAACATGGAGTATTTTTAAATACCATTTTTTCTAGGTTATGAGCCACCTAAATTTGAAAAATATAAAGACAAAGGTGACCCTAGAGAGAACTTAAAGGAATTATTTATTACCTGCTAGCCGATGGACTATAGCGATATATACATGATTCTACTCTTACCATGGAGTCTAGCTGGACAAGACTTGGAATGGCTATTGAAATTACCAAAAAAATCTATACCTTCCTTTGATGATCTTAGAGAAGTTTGTACAACATTTTTCATATAATATCGAGCATGATATTACTATTTTGGATCTAGTCCAAGCTAAATAGAATACTGATGAAAACTTTACTACATTCTCATAATGTTGGAGAGCCCTAGTAAGTTAGTTTACTCATAATTTACTATACAAATAGTTGGCTACAATATTTACTAGGCACTTATATAATGATATATACTACCATATAGATCTAGAATATGCTCATATTTCAAACAGGTTATATCCAAAGGAATACATAATGAAAAATACCTTGTGAACAAAGGCATAATCAAGCTATCCTCTTCTAATCAAAACCAAAACCAGAATTAAGATCAGTACCATAATCAAAACTCAACTCAAATGTCAACTTTAATGCCACCTCAATCTAACAATAATGAAAGACCTAAGCCCTAAAACCATAATAAGAATGTTATTGGTAAGGAGATTATTGAATCATGCCATGTTCAGATAGTGCAAACACATGCTATTTATTTATCTCCACCCACTCAATAACCACCTCCTCCATACATTCAACCAGGACCTCCACAAAACCAATTGCCATAAAATCAAAATCAATTTCAAGCCCCTCCTTCGAGGAGAAGACAACCCATTTCCTAATAATTTAGTGACCTTGGTAAGCCTATTTAGTTTGTGTTTTGAATAGTGGTTCAAGTAAATATGATTAGTTGGATGATACCAAAGTCATTCCTTGAAAGGATTCCTTTTCTCGATTAGTACAATGAACATGAATTTTATGAGTAGCATCATATCATAAGACATTCCATAAGATAGTGTATCAAACTCAGACATCTAATTGAGAACATGCTTGAAAATGGATGATAAAATAGACACCCATGATGCTATAAACAATCATAACTTAGGTACCTATTAGAATCTATTTCCGCAACATAAAAATAATAATAATTAGCAGTAATACCAAAAAACATAATAACAATGATAGAGAACTCCACCCTAGAATTAGCAACAATAATGCCAACCACAAAAATAATAGAAGAATGGTTAGAACCAAGGGTAAAACAATCAAACCAACCAAGGAGGTCATCATGCCATTAGATATACATATAACAATGTTGTAGGACAAAATTTAAGTAGTTATGTTGTCACCATCACTATCAACCTTAGACCAACTAAAAATAGATCTACACTTTCACCCAATAATACCTATTTATTAAATAATACCCACCAACCTCCTTATGCCATTTATTATTCTATGGGCCATGTTGATAATTAGTCACCATACCATCCAAGAATCATCATTCAAAGCCTCATTACCTACCTAACCAACTACCAAAGCTAAGTTACCGATCGAGATTGCACAATTGTAACTTGATGAACCAGGGTCACTATCAAAAGACCACAACAAAATACTAAAAATGAGCCTAATCAACCCTTGGTCCCTATTATAAATAAATTAACTGATAAAACTAAAGGGAAAACCTATGATATTATGGAATAACTAAAGAAGACACTTGCACACATATCCATCATGGATTTGTTATGCACATCTACCATCTATAAAGACATCCTAAATGAGTATTTGAACCAATCCCTTATGCCAAATGATATTACTCTAGACAAAATCCAAGCCATGGTAGGACACTTGGCCCCTAGACAATGTCTCACCTTTGACAAAAGTGATATGTCTTCTCTAGACCCTCTGTATAATAACCCATTGTTCATTGAAGTCAATATAATGAACCATAGAGTTAAATGTGTCCTTATAGATAATGGTTTGGGTCTCAACATTGTGTCTTTGAAGTTGGTCAAACATATCAGATATACAACATCTAACTTGTAGCTAGATACCATCGTTACCAAGGCATATGATAATGAAGAATGAGAATCTCAAGGTATAATTAGCTTGCTAGTGGTCATTGGGCCATTAAACCATGATACTCTAAGCCATGTTTTAGACCTAGAACAATATTAAAATCTATTATTGGGATGACCCTATATCTATGAAATTAGGGCTATACCTTCTACATTGCATCAGTGTATAAAATTTCCCCATTCAGGAATGAAAGTGACTATACTAGTTGATATTCATCAATATCAATATTGTAAATACATTTAACCTAAGTATACAAGCTATATATACTAGTTTGGAAAGAATATTATGCCCAAAATGATGAAAAAATCCCAAAAAGGGAAAAGCCATTGAATCATGCACAAAAGCTAATTACATTGACTTAAAAAGCTTAGCCTCTACCTCAACCATGCTTGCATTGGAAATTTCCAACCATTTATATATCAATTGACAAAGGTCTCAGAGAATATAACACCCATAATGCATCCCATATTACCAAATTACCTAAAAATCCTAAAGCTTATACGAGACCTAAGGTCAAGACTACTCGTATGGAATGGGAAGCTAAAGGAAAATCTCTACTAAATAAGCCCATTATTTTTAAACTGGCCTTTGACCTAGAAAAGGACCCCTTAATAAAAAATGATTCATGGCTCTACATTAATTAGTTAGTTGACTATTACCAAAGATATAGGTATCCTATTATCAACTGAATTATAGATCACCTAGCTTATGAAGGTAGAGGCCTCGAGCTACATCCATAAGGCATGATTGAATGAGTATGAACGACCAAGTACAAGAGAACCCATGGTATCATATTGAAACCACTTAGGGGTGACTCCACATACTTTATTCATGTTTAAAAACTAATGAATAACAATGAAGATGTTGGCAATAATGTAGGGTCTAATTATAACATATATGATGACCTTGATACCAAAAATATGTTTAACTCTCATGCCATTTAAACCATCAGCCCTATTTGTCAACCTTAACATTTAACCCTTTACCATTCACAATTGATATAATAGGACCAACAAAAGTCAATAATGCCATTAGATGAGTTTGAAAATTATGAGGTCATATAAGAATTTCTAAGATTGAGGAGTCACATACATCTTAGAGACCATAAGCAAGGATTTGCTATTAGATTGGATCCTATTGCCTACTTTGGAGAATGGGTGAACTTCCCTAGACAAAAATAAAAATAATATCAAACATTAAGGTCTAAAAGTGAAAACCTCTTTGGGGTGCTTTTTGATTAGGGAAAAAGTAAAGAGAAAGGCAAGTCTCTTGGTGAAAACTAGTTTCTAGTGCCATTAGATGGGGATGTTCACCCCTCTTCCTATAAAGCATAGGAAACATATAGCCCCTAGTCTATTTATGGATCAGAGATTAATACTAAAAAATGGTATGATTTTGCATATATTGTTCAAGAGTGCCCCGAGGTATTTATTTCATGGCCTATGCTAGCATTAAGAGATTTTGATTTATCCTATTTAGTAGAATTAGATGAGACATTCTATCTAGAGGACTTTGCCATTACCAATTAATTTAATTATTTGCCAACTATTCTAGATGATGGTTCTATACTTATAGTGGAGGACACTTCTGAGGTAAATGTAAGGGAATCCAAGAAAAAACACACCTTGTTATGATCCCACTTGTTAGGATCTTGCTCCTCAGAAAGAGCACAATATGCTTACCAAATATAAGCAATTAAACATGCAGAAATATCCAAAAGTACAAGTAACTAGAATTCACAAATAACACAAAATATGAGAGACAATATACAATCTTGTATTAACACTTGTACAAAAAAGAATACAATAAAGAGATACCACTCTCTTCCACCTTACATAGGCTTGCCACACCTTAAGTGTACAGTAATTCTTCTTCAAAACACTCTCCTACCAAAAACGGTCCCAACACACAACTCACACACAGAATTGGTGTTCACCTCTCTAACCAGTCAGTAATAACCCTGCCAGTACACCAAGCACTCTATAGTACTTCAAGTAGATCTCCCATGAACCTGCAACCTATAATTCAATAGATGATACTCATACCTGTAGATCTCCTATGAGCTTGCAACAACCTACAACTCAATGATCTTATAATGGAAGGATCTTCCTTGCCTTCCTTTCTAGCTCATACTTACAATACATGCCAATGGGTCTATAAATAGATCCCAAACTTAAACAATAACTTAGACTCTTAGTTTACTAATAATAGACACGCAGATCAAGACTTGAAATAGCCTTTACATGCAAACACTCAGTTTAACTAACTAACTGTTCATGTAACAAACAGTTCTAGAACACACAGGCGACCGATGTCGGTCCCTATTTGCCTGGTGCTGACTGACGTCAGCCAACTCCCTGTCGACACTGATTGCCTTCTGCATTCATCTTGACCGACGTTGGTCACATTGCTGATGCCGGTTCTTCTGGGACTTCAACAACCTCCTTTTCATCTGCATAGTTGAAGCTTTTAGCTCCACAACCTAACAATCTCCCACTTGGAGATAAACAATTGCAACTATACCTGTACTTGTACATCATCTAGTTTGTTTTCTTGGCTCTGTATTCCTCTTCAAGATCACCCTTGAAGACCAACCACCACGAAACCTATAGTGTAACTACTGTCATCTAAATCACCTACCACATCCACATCTACAAACCCATGTAGAAAATAACTTGACCCTGCATAACATGTGCACCTGCTGCTAGTCCCTCTAAGAATCCATTGAACTGCCCTCCAATGCTTCTCTCCCAAATTGGCTCCTAACTTTTTGACAACTCCCACTGCTTGAGAAAACTTAGGTCTAGTACATACCATGCACTTAACCTCATTATGTGAATCAAGACACTATTTTGTGAACTGTCCAACCATCGGCGTGCTAACCGGTCTCACACAATCATCTTGAAATAAAGTCAACATGTGACCTTCCATGTCCCTAGAACACACTCATGCCAAAGAATCTTGCTACTCCCAGATTCCTCATGACACACCTCTAAACTAGCTTTACCTTTAGTTCAGCAACTCCCTGTATATGTAACCCTGCAACAAGCACATCATACAGTAATAGGATAATGTAGCTAATATTATCCAACCTGGTAAAGAGAAACATAATGATCAAACCTCCATTGCCCTGCAGCTTATACAAGACCATATACCTTGGCCTTCTATCTCACATATCCATTTCCACTCTTCTTCATCCTAAACATCCATTCGTCTCTCAGTGCTTCCTTATAGCTGGCAACTCCACCCAAAATTCCTATTTGGTTCCTCTCCAAGGAATCACATCCTCCATCCATGCCAATCTCCCACTGTTTCCTAGATCTACCTGCTCTGCTTCTTTAACAACTTCCTGGTTCTTTACCATTAGTGAGCAACAAGTAGTGTAAAAAAGGGAAATGATGAATTTGAGGCTTAGATACCCTTTAAGTCCTCCATATGGGCACTTGAGACTCCTTGACAGCATGCTGTCCACCCAAAATTTGTCTCAGTGATTGATGCTAGTCACATCTCAGTTTGCACCCAACTGATGTTAATTCCCTATGGCTACCTCATCACCGACATCAGTTTCCCCTTACCGATGCCAGTGTTTATCTACCCTGAGTCACCGACATCAGACTACACATAGCCGACATCAGTCCCTTTTTGGACGCCGATGATGATTTTCTAGCCGATGTCAGTCTCTGTGTTTTGCTTGTGAGAATTGACTTCTACCCATGAGCTCCTTTTGGATCAAACCCTTGTCTAAATCACCCTTGCTCTGCTTAGAATTCTTCTACCCCTTGTGCTAAACTCTATCCATCACCTTCTCCTTGAAAACCAAGGCTTTCATGTTCTTGTCACTAACATCGGATTCCTCAAGAAACGTTACCTTTGCATACAAAAATCTTGATCTATGCTCTTCAAATCTAAAAGCATACCCTTTGACTCAAGAACATACATCTCCTTCTTATTCATGTGACCAAGCCTATTAAGCCACATCTTTGAATCTACAGCTGAAGTAGATAACCTAAAAAGAGAATCAGTAATATAAGTAGATAGATAAAGCGTACCTACTTTCTTACCTCTTGCTACAACAAGTGCACCCTTGGTAACCTTCCAAGAGTCCTTTGTGAGAGTTACTATGCAACCCTCATCACCCAAAGTTCTTATAGAAATCAAATTCCACTCCAGAACTGGGACATGCATGACCTCCTTCAACACCCATGTGTTATCTGTCTGCAATTTTAGCTTCACTTTCCCTTTGCCAACCACCTGATAAGGCTTACCATCTCCTAAACAAATTTCTCCAAAGTCTCCCTGGACATACTCATGAAAAAATTCCCTATTTGGGGATGCATGAAAAGAGGCACCAGAGTCTAAAACCCAAGATTCTACTTTATCCAAGGAACATACCAGAGCATCTTGTGCAACGAAATCCACAACATCTACTTCTTCTTCATGTCCTTCATGCTGATCTTCACCCGACCTACAATCTCTCTTTAAGTGACCTTGCTTTCCACACTTCCAATAGGTTATTCTGCCATACCTGGACTTGGACCTCATAACATTAAACTTCTCCATTCGTAGTCTACTTTCTTCTGCCATTGCTCTACTCCCACTCAAACAGAAACTCCTGTGAGTAACTTGTAATCAACACACACTAACCAGATCTAATCCAACTTGTTAGTATCCCAACCAAAAGCTCTGATACCAGTTGTCAGGGAATCTAAGAACAAACACACCTTGTTCTAATCCCACTTGTTAGGATCTTGCTCCTTAGAAAGAGCACAATATGATTACCAAAAATAAGCAATTAAACATGCAAAAATATCTAGAAGTACAAGTAACTAGAATTCACAAATAGCACAGAATATGAGAGACAATATACAATATTGTATTAACACTTGTACAAAAAAGAATACAATAAAGACATGCCACTCTCTTCCACCTTACAGAGGTTTGCCACACCTCAAGTGTATAATAATTCTTCTTCAAAACACTCTCCTACCAAAAACAGTCCCAACACACAACTCACACACATAATTGGTGTTCACCTCTCCAACCAGTCAGTAATAACCCTGCCAGTACACCAAGCACTCTATAGTACTTCAAGTAGATCTCCCATGAACCTACAACCTACAATTCAATAGACCATACTCATACCTGTAGATCTCCTATGAGCTTGCAATAACCTGTAACTCAATGATCTTATAATGGAAGGATCTTCCTTGCCTTCCTTTCTAGCTCATACTTACAATACATGCCAATGGGTCTATAAATAGATCCTAGACTTAAACAATAACTTAGACTCTTAGTTTACTAATAATAGACACGCAGCTCAAGACTCGACATAGCCTTTACATGCAAACACTCAGTTCAAATAACTAACTATTCATGCAACAAATAGTTCTGGAACACACAAGCGACCGATGTTGGTCCCTATTTGCCTAGTGCTGACTGACGTCGACTGACTCCCTACCAATGCTGATTGCCTTCTGCATTCATCTTGACCGACGTCAGTCACACTGTCGACACCGGTTCTTCTGGGACTTCAACAACCTCCTTTTTGTCTGCATAGTTGAAGCTTTTAGCTCCACAACCTAACAGTAAATATTGGGACTCTAGAGGACCTAAAGTGGATTATGTAGACACGTAAAATTGGCCACCAATGGATTCATACTAGAATTTAGACCAATTTCTACCAAGCATTCCAAATTAAGCCTAAAAATCATTAACATCCCAAATTTACTTATGCATCACTCATCAAGGAAAAAAATCATGTTGAGACATCCCTAATTTGGGGTATCCTAACATAAAAAATAAAAACCTCTCATGGATTCATCTCTAATTATTCTATGACATTACAACATGCTATTTGGCCTATAAACTGATTAAATAGGTCACGTGCACACATGAATTAATTAAATTCTTATAAAATGCTAAACAACCTAAACACAATAAATTAAAATGCTAAACCTAATTAAATGCCTAGTTGAATTATCCATGAGCAATTAATGTAATTCCAAAAAAAGGAAAATCAAAAATCAAGAATATCCTAGGAATTAATAATTACCCTTTTGTGAGTTTTCAAAAATCCTAAAATATCTCACCCATGCCTATTCATTTCTAATCATGACCTTTTGACACATTTTAACTTTACTGGGGTCAATTAACTCACTAAGGTTAGGTTTGAACCCATTCCAAGCTCTAACTACATTTTAACTCACCTTGAGTTGGGGTTAGCCTCTAAACCCACAAATACAAGCATTTGCCTTTTCATTTAGAGAGTTTGATAGAGTAAAGTTAAAATGTTGGTTTTATAACATGATTCAAAGCTATAGCGTTATAATGCCAAAATCACAATCCAAGCCAAAAGAATAAGCCATACCAATCAAGCCAAAAATGGTGCCAAAGAGAGAAGAAGCCACACAACTCCATTTAGCAAAGCCTCTTTGAGCACAAGCCAAGCAAGCCAAATGAACACATCATTTGGAGAATTTAAGGAAGGTAAGATATCTTATTTCCTTTGCTTTTTATTTATGCTTGAGATTGTTATTTTTTCACTAAGCTCCCTCTATGATCTAGGCAAGTACGTTTTATACATGTTAGTGTGTTTTTATTCAAGTTTTCTTACTTATTCTATCACATGATCTAACCACCCTTCTTGGATTCCTTAATCATAAATGGAATGCCCAGTGGGACATAAAACACACCATGTAGCAAGGAGATAAATATTCAACTCATAAATCATCAAATAGATTCTTAAAAATATTCAAAATTATAGTTTTGTCTTTGTTTTTTCCATATTTTTAATTTTTGAACTAACTTAGATCTAGACAGAGACTGACATCAATTAAGCATAATAGCTTTAGTTTTACCAAACCATCACTGATTATGCCTAATCAAGCTTGATTCTATGTGACCACCATTGGTTAGAATATAGGAAAAAATGGCTAACAAAACATTGATTTTAAATCTTTTTACCATTCATAATTGTTGTTTCTTGATTTCTTTAACTTTTAAACTCTCTTCCTAACCACTATGTTGCATGTTTCAAAGAGTTTTTATCTATTTTTGAGCTAACTAACATTTTTATCTCACTTTGGTTTTGATTACTGGTTCATAGAAAACCAATATCGATCCTAATTAACTAGTATATTACCAACTAATGTCAATTACCTACTAATAGACATCAGTCACATGTGATCGATATTGGTCACTGTGTTTTTAAAATAAAAACCTAAGAGTCATGTTTTAAAAGTTTGTTTGTTCACCATTGAAAGTGATTTTAAGTAGGAGGATCCCTAACCCTTGTAAGTCCAAGTTAGGAATAAATCATGAATTTAAAAGTTTAAATGGTTTTAACACTTCATTTTGGTGTTTAAACTGAATTAGGATAAATCTTAAACATTTGGGTTTAAGTGCTTAAAATGAACCTATATGATTTATGTTGAATTTGTTTTATGAAATTTGTTTCATGTTTTGCACTTAATCTAAGGGGCCAAGGATCTTCATTTGTATGTATTTTAATATTTCTCACTTCATCATTTTGTATTTAAAAATAATATAGTTCATTTTTTATGCCTTAGAAAATTTTCAAAGTTTTTACAAGATCAACCAATGCCAAAGGGGCCATAAAACTTCAAAACACATTTCATTCTTGGTGCTTTAAAATGGAATTTAATCACTTAGTTTGTTCTTTGAAAAATGATCATTTTATGCCATGCTTGTTTGGATTTTTTTTTTGAGTAAAATGAAGAGCACATGTATGTTCTCCCCTATCCTTTATAGGTAACTTGGGTGACCAAAAGTGCCTTTTCACTTGAAATTTGTGCCTAGTCCAAGGTGTGGAAAGAAAGTTGTCTAGGCTCTCCCCAAAATCCATATGGTTTGGGTGATCTAAAATCAACCCTAAAGTCTTTACACTTATTTATTTTCATGCAATTTGGCTTATGGATGGGAGGTCATTACCTCTTCATGAGTTCTCTAGGGAAGTATTGACCCGAGGCTTCATCTCCCGATAATGTTTCAAACCCACCCTATAATGGGGTATAAAAATTAAGGTACACATATTATGATATCTAGGGGGTTGAGCGACCAACCTCTCCTTTCATAATGAAGGCTTGAGTCAGGTCTCATTAACTATGGGATTCCACTCAACAGTCCACATACGGAATCACTATGTAAAGGAATAGATCCTTACATATTAAATTAATTAGTATGAACTCAATTAATGTGTTGCATTTATAGAATTAGCCATACTTGGGATCAATCTAGACACTCAAAAACTATAGTTTTAGTCAACCCCATTTACCATACCTTGTCAGTTATAGGATCTAAGACGTTACATTTAGATGTTATGCCATTTAATCTTTTTATTTCTTGGTCTTTTGAGTTTAAAAATTTATTTGTTTACACCATGTCATAACTAGTTTTGTTTATAAACCACTCCTTTGTTTAAGGAGGCATTAAGTTGACCATTTTGTTACACACCTTTGCTTTAATTCTTTTTCCAGACTTGTTTATGTGTGTGTCTTGATTGAAATGGGTAATGTTATGCTGGCCAAATCATTTCAAGCTTTTGAGCCTTTTGAGTCTTAAAACATACCATTGTTCACATCTTTAGAGAATGATAATACCATTATGCTGATTGATTTATTTCAAGACTTGTTTACCTTGTGTCAAATTCCATTTTTTAGAACCAATGCCATGTATGCCTTTTGGATTTGTCTTGTGCCGTTATGCCATTCCACTTTATTTTACTTGTTTGTTTGAAGATGCCTAATTTCCTTAGCTAAGATTTTAATTAACCTTTCCAAGTTCAAATTTAAACATTGATTGATTTTTGTTTATGCCTTGATTAAATGGGGCTTAGACACTGATCTTTCTCTTTTGGGTTGTGCAACTTAGGTTAATTCGTTACCCAATTTTGAGAACTATTATTTAGATCTTTGTTTAGTGTTGTTACTATTAGAGGTACAATCATTGAGAGGGGTGGGGGTAAATCAATGATGATAGATAATACAATTCAATTCCAAACTCTTAAAAATTAAACATACATAAATTTGATCAAGCAACATAAATATGAAAGCACATACATCGAAATCATAAATAAGAGCATACATCTCATGAACACATCATATATGTGTGAAACCCTCTTAGGGAATAAAACCCAATGAAACCTATAAGATGGAATAAAATCCTATAAAAAAAGATCCAACATTTATACCAACATAAATTTATTAAGGAATACCCATCCCTTATTTTATGGAGACACCGATCCCACATGAAGTTACTACCCCTATCTAGCGAAGCACTTACAATAACTATACCTTTAGCAATATTTACTTACAAGGAAGAACCAACCCCCTAGGCAACTAAGCACCCAATTAGGTACTTGAAAATATCACCTTGAATATTTTTTTATATTCTTAAATTGATGATTATCACCTTTTTTTGCACTCTTCACCTCTAATCTCTCTCAAGCTGTCTCTAGGGCTAACTTGGTCAAACTAATTCTTCTAGGCTCATTCGGTCTAATGACCTATGTGTCATTCTACATAAAATTAATAAAAAATTCATGACTAATAATCTTTAATATCTATTTGTCCTCAATAACCTATACCTTATAATTTAAAGGTTCTCTCCTTTGCTTGAATCCACGCACACACAACTAGCACAATTAGTCCAATTATGTCTTATATTTATACCACTCTCTTGGTATAACCCATATTGGTTGGCCAAGATGCTTTGAATATTTTAAACAACCTTAAAATAGGTCCATACACAAATTAAATGTGATAACCACACTCTTCATAGGTCAGTCATTACCTCATTAGCCCCAAACCACCTTTAAGTCTTGGTGAGACCTAAAACAATTAGGCCTTCAAACTCACATGTTACATGTGAGACTACTTGGAATACATTAATCTTTTATAAATAATTTTTAACAAATAAAAAATATTTAAAATATCCCCTTGATTACTCCCATATGGGTCCATGCCACTTGGAACACCAAATCAACACTCGAACCTATCAATTAGGTCTCCTTACTCTTTAGGCCTTCATACATAGAAAACACAATCTCAAATTTCTGAAGTAAACACTCAAGTATTTCACATAGACATATGATTATATCACATGGGTGAAATATTAAAGTCATTATATATACCTCCATGTGATTTATACACTTTAATAAAGGCTCTAAGTACTTAAATCAACTCTCTCAAAATGATGACTCAAATTGGTCACACACAATCAAAATATAGTCAAGCTATTTTGATCTTTATATTTAATCAAGGGAATATCATTAAAAAAATGCCTTATTATAAGCCTTATATAATTATATAACATCTCTATACTAATTTTTTCCCTCAAATATATTTATAAAACCTTCAACTTACCTCTGTAAGATGGTCACTCAATCTGCCAGTGCACTCAACAAACATAGTCAACTTTTAAGTAATTATTTATACTAAAGATTGACTGTTCAAAGATTAAAAATACACATAGATAGTATTCATGGAGTATAAAACAATCTCCAATATTTAAATCATCTTGAATCATTAAAATACTATCAATAACAACTCAATTATCTTTCTCAGATTACTTGTAGAACATAGTCAAATTCATAGTCAACTTTAAAGCTCAATATGTAGAACTTTACGAACATCCAAATATTATAATTAAAATTTATGGATTTGAATTAAAATAATTTAATTTTTTTTAATTCATCAATAAATTCATCTTAGATTAAAAGATATATCATAAAAATTGAGCACTAGTTTTCCCTCATAAATTCAAATATTTAAATTCCAATGGTCACTAAGAAAATGTTAAACATCAAACATGTTGACCTCATCTCATGTTACGTATAAAATTTAAACAAACATTAACCATAAATATCCACATATTACATTGTTATTTACAATTCAATGTTCATCATTGATCTTATATCAGATCTCTGGTGATTGTGCCACTTGGTAGCTCTGCATGCCTTTTGCATATTTGAATCTTTTACTCATCCCAAACTGTCAATCTCCATCAATAAAAATGCCCAAAAACCATTGATAGTATATCAAATCAATGAGATATAATTTTTTTTAATAAGTTCATGTACCTTTGAGAATTTGACTTCACACACACCACTAGATCAAGATCTAGATGATGAAAGCTCACCGTTAGATCTATTAACTAGTTGAACTCATACTTCGACGTAGTTAAACTTGATGGTCTTTGACCCATCACAGTCTAAAAGATTAAATTTGAAGGTTTATAATTTGAATAAAAAATACTTCAAGAGTAAAAATATTCAAGGTACCTTCTTGGCACTATAGATAACATCTACATGAAATCCTTTGACCTTGATTGACTTTTTGAGTACCTATATTAAATGCACAAACTTGCTAGTTCATACATATCTATATGATATGTAGTGATGGTTTGGATTATTTTAAGCTAGAATATGTATGTTTATCTTTTCAAATGATTGAGTGACACACCATAACTTCACCAAGACATCTATGGATGCCTCACAACTTCTTTATCCTTATAGACCTACAAATGTGCCATATCTCTCCAAGTTATCAAACACAACTTCTTTGTCATTCATGCACTAGAACCATATGATCTCTTTAAAATCAATGATAACCTATAAAAAATGACCTTAGTTACCTTGGATACATCATTGACAAAACCTCCAATAATCTCCCCCTTGTCATTAATGTCAACACCAATATAAAGCTTATGCATAGACTCTGTCCTCTCTTTAAGCACATTCTCTCCCTTTGACACAATGACAAAGTGGGATCAACTCATGATCCTACGGACCTAAAAGTACTTCAAGGACTAATAAATAATAAAGTACCACCTCTAAGAGATGATACATACTTCCCCTAAAATTGTGCATACATCTCCTTACCTTGAGATTCTCAAACATGCTCTATGACTACACTCTTATTTAATCATACATAGATTATATGAAGAAAAAAAAAACATTAAAAATAGAAACTAAATGAACTTACCTTTAAAACATTAAGATGGAGTCCCCCTAAGTCACTTGAGCTTAGGCACCCTTTTGAGCACCTTCAGACCATCTCTAACCATGATGAAAAAACACACTTTCCTTCATACCTTATCACTTTAGACTACCTCCATGATTACCAGTATATGAACAAGCCAATATTAAAATAGTAAATATGCACAAAAACAACTAACAAACTTATTCAAGAATAACCATACCTTTGTCATTTGGAGAAAATGACCAAATATCACTCTTTTCTTCACTAGCCTTGCCTAGAGGCCTAATAGCCCTTACCTAAACCTTAAAACACTCATATATTTTTATGTATATAACTTCAAAACTTGAAAATTCATATATGAAGTACACTCATGTTCCCCCTCATTCATGCAAAAAACATTTTCTAACTTTGCTTCTACACCATAGCTCCTTCACAAATCTACTAGCCAATTAACCCTCCATTTTCACAAATACTCATCCATAGAAGACACCACACACTTTTATATGACTATGAAACACATTTTGACAACCCATTTGGCCATTTCAATATATAAATTAACCTCAAATCTCAACTCTCTTAAGGAATAAACTAACCAACATGGGCAAAAATACTAGATTTTCAAATAAAACTTAGTCAACTCACCATCTTCTGATCAACATCAACACTTAAAACTTTTCTCACACCTATAGGTTAATAAAAGACACTTCTGGACTAATTTATGAGGTCACACACCTTGGAGATCCCATAGACCCTTTAGCTAGGTTTTGACCTACTTGCCCTTAAACTAAAATTGGGAAAACTCGAGAGCACTCAAAAAGCTTCAACTTGCACATAAAATATCTTCAAACATAAAAATACCTATAACAAACTTGAATGGAGTCAACACACCTTTATATGGAATAAAAACATATTGAAAACTCATATTTCTTGTTTTAACACTTGGAAACCTCCATACTTTGCCTGTAAACCTTCAAGATCAAAATCCTTAAACATACCTTAAGCACACATACTTGTAGTCTAGATCTTAAAATGAATAAATTAGAAATCATTCACATTTAGATCACTAAAATTATTTATGTAATTTCATAATAGGCCAATACATCCTCTCATACTCCATATCAATCTTATCCTCAGTCTTTATTATTTGATGAATCAATTTAAGCAATTGACAAGATCTTACCTTTAGGACCAAAAACCCTGAACACACCTTGAACACATTTGAAAAAGATCAACATACCTTTTTATGCAATATAATATCTTGATAACTCATAATCCTTTAGATATTATCAAAACTTTGACTTTAGGATCACTATCCTTGAATATATCTTCTAAATCATTCCATTACAACACTTTTGGAGTAGTTACATAAAACTCATTATTCCTCCTTAACCAAGCATATCTTCTCATGACCTTTCTTATCTTGAAATATCAACCAAAACTAAACTAAGAATCTAACATGCTTCCTCTTTCTGTAAAGTGTCTCCTTGAAGCTTAGATAGAGACAACCCTTTGTCATAGTGAGACTAAAAGTTCCAAAACTTAGGAGACTCCCATATCTCCATACTCTCATTTGAATTGCAGTCTTACCTCATCACCAAATTGAATTTGAATGGATCCTTTAATTCATTCTTTGATTGAAACTTGTTAAAAAATGTAGACAACAACAACTTTTCCTTCATGTCTATCATGATAAACAAACCATATTTGGTTTCAATCTTATCTCTCCTAATAAGCTTAGGTTTTCATAACCATTTGTGACCTCTTCTTTGCACACTAGGATATCCATACACCTTATTTTGATTTTATAACTCATTCAACCTATTCTTGTAATACGTATCAATGTGACCAAATATATGACATATGAAACAAGATCATTTATACCTTTTGCTTGATGATGATTGTGATCTTTCTTTGACAAATATCTTCTCCTCTTGCATTCTTTAGCAATGTAGTCAAACTAATTAGATGCATTACAATGACTCCAGGATGAATATCTCATTGTATTAATCTATCTAAATTTTATTCTTTCTTTAACTCTAGGAGCCTGATTGAAATTATCTTGACTTGATGGTCTTTTTTTGTAGATCCTAACAATGTGACCAAATATTTGACAACTATAACAAAAAATGTCTTCCATACCTTTTGTTTAAATATGGCAGTGATATCCCTTTGAATGATTTCTTCTTATTACATAGTCCTTTGCCCTATAACTAATAATATGAAAAAAAAAATGACCCATAAAATATTTGGCATACCTTGAAGAATTTGGTTGTTTGATTGGCTTCTTCATTTTGTCTTTGACCTGATTTGACTTGCTGTCTATCATGCTACCATTCTCTTTTCCTTATTCTAATCTATTTTATTCTTATTCAATCTTGCCTATCTTGATTATAATCTTTTCATGCTCATCCTTCATATAAACAAGATTAGCCTTCAATTAAACACATTATCTTCTTTAGCCCTCATGATTGAACTTACCACATCTAATTGAATTTTGAGATATTTGATGGTCTCCTTATCCTCCTTAGCCCTTTTGGTCATGTCATCTTTCAATCTACATGATTAATCTTTGATATACTTGATCATTTCTTGATTCTTATTTTCCTCTCTCATGGGTTTGCCCGACAAACTCCCCTCAAGAGATCTAACTTGCACTTTAAGACCTTTGATCATATTCCTCATTTTATGATTCCTCTTTTTTACTCCTTCAGTTCACCAAGTACACTCATGAGCTTAGCTTCTAGATTAATTTATTTTTTCTCTCTATCATATAAAACTTATTTATCATCCATGATGTTCTTTTCATTTGAACAGTTTTCCTTTCTTACCCATATTGTACCTTAGATCACCTTCAAGTGGTTAAACTTGTAATGAAGGTCATGATCTAATACCAATTACTAGATGTATAATTACTAGGGGGGGTTTAATCAGTGATTTTAGATAATATAATTCAATTCCCAACTCTTAAACATTCAACATACATAAATTTTATTAAGCAACATAAACATGAAATCACATACATCCAAAGCATACATAAGAGCAAACATCTCATGAACACATCATATATGTGGGAAACCCTCTTAGGGGATAAAACCCACTAAACTATACAAGATGGACTATAGTCATATAAAATAAAATCCAAAATTTATACCAATAGAACCTAATAAAGTAACACCCATCCATTAGTTTAGTGAGATACTAATCCTAAGGAGTTACTACCCCTATCTAGCTGAGCACTCACAACAACTAGACCTTTAGAAATATTTACCTTACAAGGAGGAACCAAACCCATAAGAAAATAAAAACCCAATTATATAACTAAATAGATCACATTGAACACCTATTTATATTATTCAACTGATGATGATCACCTTTGTTTGTACTCTTCACCTTTAATCTCTCTCAAGCTGCTTCTAGGGCTAACTTGCTCAAACTACATCTTCTAGGCTGATTTGATCCAATGACTTGTGCATCATTATACATAAAATTAATAAAAAAATAATGACTTATCCTATTCACTCTTTTTTGGTCCTCAATGACCTATACCTTATCTTTCAAATGTTCTCTCCTTAGCTTGAATCCACTCACACACAACTAACACAATTCATCTAATTATGTCTTGTATTTATACCACTCTCTTGGTATAACCCATCTTGGTCAAAAAATATGATTTACATATTTGAACCACACTTAAAATATTCCCATACACACATTACATATGAGAAACACAATCTTCATAGGTTGATCACTACGTCATTACTCCCAAACCACCATTAAGTCTTGGTGAGACCTAAAACAATTAGGTCTTCATACTCACATGTTACATGTGAGACTAATCAGACTACCTTAATCCTTTAAAAATAATTTAAAAACATCAAAAATATTTCAAATATCCTCTTTCCTACTACCATATGGGTCCATTCCACCTGGAAAACCAACCTCAACACTCAAACCTACCAATTAGGTCTCCTTGCTCTTTAGGCCTTCATATATAGAAAACATAGTCTCAAACTTATGAAGTAAACACTCAAGTATTTCACATAGACATACGATTAGATCACATGGGTGAACCCTTAAGGACCTTATATATACCTCCTTGTACTTTAGACATTTCAACAAGGCTCTAAGTACTTAAATAAACTCTCAAAATGACCATTCAGATTGGTCACACAGTCAAAATATAGTCAAGCTATTTTGACTCTTCATACCTAATTATGGGAATATCATGATAACCAATGCGTTATTATAAGCCTTAAATACATATAAAACATCTCCATATGAATTTTATTCTTAAAATATATTCATAACACCTTTAACTTACCTTTGTAAGATGGTCACTCAATTTGACAATGCACTCAACAAACACAGTCAACTTATAATGAATTATTCATACTAAATATAGAATGGTCAATGGAATAGTAAAATATCCAAAATACACACATATAGTATTCATATATCATACAACACTATCTAATAGTTATATCATCTTGAATCATTAAAATACTATCAATAACAACTCAAATATCATTTTTTGATTACTTGTAGAACATAGTCAAATGCATAGTCAACATTAAAGCTCAATATCTTCAACTATACAAACATCCAAATATTATAATAAACATTTATGGATTAAAATTGAATTTATTTACAAATTTTATTTTTAATACATCAATAAATTCATCTTGGATCAAAAGATATAACATAAAAACTAAGCACTGGTTTTCCCTTACAAATCCAAATATTTAAATTCCAGTGATCACTAAGTAATTATTAAACATCAGACATATTAACCTTATCTCATACCCCCTATAAAATTTTATAAAACACACACTATCAATATACTTGGACTAACATAGTCTTTACCATGCAATTCTTGACATTGATCTTAGATTAGAGCTCCTATGATTTGTCACTTGGCAGCTCTACATGCCTTCTACACATTTGACTCTTTAACTTGACCTACACCATCAATTTCTATCAGTAAAAACACCCATAAAACATTTATCTTATGTCAAATTAAAGAGATATATAAACTTGTCAAAATCATGCTTACCTTTGACAATTTGACTTCATGCACACTATTGGATCAAGATCTAAATGATGAATGCTCACTGTTAGATCTACTGACTAGTTGACCTCAGATTTTGATTTAGTTAAACTTGATGGTCTCTGGCCCATCATAGTCTACAAGAAAAAATTTAAAGGTTTATAACTTTAAAAAAACTCTTCAAGAGTCCAAATCTTTAGGTACCTTCTTGAAACTATAGACAACATCTCTATGAAATCCTTTGACCTTGGTTGACTTTTTGAGTACCTATATTAAATGCAAAAACTTGTTGGTTCATACATATCTACATGATGTGTAGTGACGGTCTATATTATATTAAGCTATAAGATGCATTTTTCTCTTTCTAAATGATTAAGTGACACACTAAAACTTTAGCAAGACATCTATGGATGCCTCACAACTTCTTTGTCTTTACAGACCTACAAATGTGCCATATCTATCCAATCTATCAAACATAACTTCTTTGTCATTCATGCATTAGAACCATATGTTCTCTTTGAAATCAATGAAAACCTAACATTAATGACCTTGTCTACCTTAGAAGCATCATTAACAAAACTTGCAATAGTTACACCATTCAAATCTTATCTAGCTTGTTTATTTAAAGAAGCCTATTTTTTTCATTATTGTTTATGCCTAATATTTGGGAAAAAATAACCTATCTCTCCATATGCCTTTTTCCTTATGCATTATGAAAATTGACCAAGTTTATGTTTAATTTGGTATGCTGAGTCTATGCCAAAGTGTTTCAAGTTTGTTAGATTAAAATATCACCTTTGTTTAAAGTCTATCTTTTGATGTCGTGTTTGGCCAAAAGTCTTGGCACAAGCCTTATTTAAAGTCTAGATTTTGATGTTGTGTTTGGCCAAAAGTCCTAGCACATGCCTTATTTGAGCCTAGATTTTGATGCCATGTTGGGCCAAAATACATAGAAACCTTTTCATTTTCCTAAATTAGACCTATTTGGAACACTTTGTCCCTAGAGTTTTGCATGTCAATTTTTATTCAGCCACTTGACCTTTTATGTGTGAGATATTTGATGCTAGACATATGATGTTGGATTGTTTTATACTAAGTTTTAACATAGACCATTTTGGAGATACAAATCCCCTAGACCAAGTTAGACCAAGTTTTGACCTTTTGTCTTTTGGAAATCATTTTTAAGAGTTTTTAGAACTCTAAGACTTTTTTTGGAGCATTATAATTGATGTGGATATGTCTAACTAAACTTATGGTGGAGTCACATACAATCCAAGTTATGATAGAATGGCTACACAAAATGACTTTGTTTGAGACCCCTACTAGGATGATGTTGTTTATGAGATGGATCCATACCCTCCTTGCAATACCCAATTTAAGGAACAAATCCAAAGGTACAATCCAAGTTATGATAGAATGGCCACACAAAATGACTTTGTTTAAGACTCCTATTGGGATGATATTTTTTGTGAGATGGATCCATACCCTTCTTGAAATACTCAATTTAGGGAACAAAATGACTTTGTTCGATACCCCTATTGTGATGTTGTTTGTGAGATGGATCCATACCCTCCTTGCAATACTTAATTTGGGGAATAAAATTACTTTGTTTGAGACCCCTACTAGGATGATATTGTTTGTGAGATAGATCCATACCCTCCTTACAATACTCAATATTATGGACAAAGCCAATATATTCAAGCATAACATGTGGTGATCTCTTCTTTCAGTTGGTTGGCATATTATACTCACCCTTTTATGACCATCCATTCCTCCACCTATACCATTAACACTCATTCAGATTAAGTGAGCAACCAAGCTCCAAAATATTCAAGGAATACCATAACTTTTGTAAGATGTCATCCTTCAGCTTGTGTGAGCAACCAAACTCCATGATGCCCTTTCATTATCCAATCATTGACCATCCTTAACCCTCCTTTAGATTTTACGAGCTACCAAACTCCACAACATCCAAGGACTACCATTTTTATTCCAAGACCTCATCTTTTGCCTTGTGTAATCAATCAAGCTCCATGATGCCATTTCATTTTACCAAGACCTTATTCTTTAGCTTATGAAAGTGACCAAGTTTTATAACACCCTACTATTTCTATTATAGGACCCCATCCTTTGACTTGTGTGAGTAACCAAGCTCCATAATGACCTATCATTACCATTTAAGGACATCATCTTTTGTCTTGTGTGAGAAATCAAGTTCCATAATGCCCTACCATTATTATTCTATGACCTTATCTTTTAGCTTGTGTAATCAATCAAGATACACAACTCGCTATCATTATCCAAACACCAACCATTATTCTTTAGTTACTAACCATTACCCACTTTAGAAAACCCCTACTAATTATTCATCCCCAACTGAGCCAATCAGTACCTCTCTAACCAAGCAAATCATTTGAGGACCAAGTTATATTCAAAAATAGTATTTTACAACTAATTGTAAATCAAGTCCAAGAGAACCAACCAAGTTTCAATGTTTTTATTGAACCAACCATTTGTGATGAGTCAACCTATGATGAATCACCTCTTGTTACTATACCTATTGTCAAGGAGTTTCACTCTGACAAGCTAGTCTTTGTTGAGTCACTTTTTAATGATTATAACTACATTTGGGCAGATCATTACCTTAACCATATGCCTATTTTTCAAGAGCTTCCCTCTAACAAGATAGTATTTAAGGATTATCTATTAACCTTTTTACCACCATTGTGGAGTCTTAATTTGACAAGTACTCTCTTTGGATCCTACTATTCTATCACAAGCCATTACTTTTCCAAAAAAAATAATTCAACAAGACATCATTATAAAAACATCCACACTAGATGAAGAATCATGCTACACCCCTAACCTATCACATGTATTAGGATAGGAATAACTGACTTATGGCTTACATATACCTTTTTGATGTTATTTCACATTTCTCTATGCATTCATTTGGTTAGTAGGTTAGTCTATGGAGTAACCATGGCCTAGATAGACTATATATAGGAGGTAGTGGGTAATTATTTATCATCATATTGTGAATTTTGCTCTTATTGAAGCTTGTGGAGGTTGCCCCCTTGAAGTGGCTTATCTATTATCATATATTCTAATATATTTTAGTCATATTTAGATCTATTTCTGCTATTCTACTTTATTGTTGAAGTAATTTTATTAAAAGTGGTATCAGAGCTACGATTTGGGTAATCTTGTAGGTAAAACCCTAATTTTTAAAAATTTGGATATATCTAAAAAATGTTAAAAATTTATATGAATTTTTCTTACCAGAGGTGAGAAATCATTAAATTAAGCTTCCATTAAAATTTTAGCTCATTTGGATCTATTTAAAAAAAGTTATCACCATTTTAGGTTTTTTCATAAAATTGCTTAATAGTGCACAATTCAAAGAATTTTTATGAGTTATTTACATTTTTGGAAAGATTAGAAATTTTGGATAGGGTATTTTCTTTGTATGTTATGATTTGAGGCTAAAATAAGTCCAAAATTTCTTGGTCAAAGTTGGGTCAAAAGTGCCAATCAGGGTCGACATCGTAAAGCCCTTTTATGGCAGGTCCACAAACTCAGGGCCGAGGAAAGGGTACTAAAAATCCAAGTAAAAATCCTAAAAAGGAAGAGATGGAGTCATAATGGGGATGTACTAGATCCTTCATACCAGGGTTCTTTGACATAGATCACAAAGTGAGCCAATTTGACTATAGTGTGCAAGGCATTCAAAGTGAGATGCAAGGCATACAATCTAATATGAAATCCATACAAGATAGTTTGGTAGATATCATGATGGCTTTGAAAAATAATAAGTCAAATCATCCAGCTATCACTAGTACATAAACCCACTAGGGTGGTTCTCCCAACTAGTCTACTTCAAATCCAACTACATTACCACAGAGGAACCTATTACCAAAGGTGGATATGCACAAATTTGATCAAAATATCCACTCAATTAGATCAATAAATTGGATATATTTTTTGATTTACATCAGATCTTAGGTGGAAAGAAGGTTACCATGGCATGCTTTTATCTTGAACCTGATCAATTCATTTGGTATCGATGGTTGTGTGCTCAAAAGAAAAAGATGACTCTCAGTGTCACCTGGTCAATTTTTACAGAGGAGCTACAATTACACTATGGCAATAATGTGACAGAGAATTACTTTAGCCAACTAGAAAAATTGTGATAGACTAGCTCCATCAAGGATTATATTCATCATTTTAAGAACCTCTCCTTACATGTGGAGACAATTTTTAAGGAGAACTTGAATGACCTATTTTTGGGTGGACTCAAGGACCACAATCAACATGAGGTACACATGTTTAATCCACATAAGATTTCTGATTCTACTATCATGGCATGTAGAGCTGAGGAAAAATTCATAGCCAACAAAAAGCAACTATTCACTCACTTCAAATATTATAGCATATCGACACCAACATTTCTTCCACCTACCAGATTGACCCCTCAGCAAATTGAAGAGAAGCGTAAAAAAGGATTATGTTTTAATTGTGACAAGTGGAGCAAAGGACATAGATGTGCTTAGAAGAAGTTATTCTACATTAAGGGATCCAATGAAGATGAAGAAGAAGATGATGCCTCTAATGATGATGAGGAAGAGATAGAGGAGGTACCTAAAGATTCCCAACCTACAATCTCTTGTTATGTACTCTCAGGTATTAACACTCCACAAACTCTTAAGGTGATGGGTTTCCTCAAGAAATAGAAGGTGACAGTGTTGATTAATTCAAGGAGCACACATAACTTCATCAACCATAAGTTGTGCACTTAATTAAACTATTTCATCTATCTAGCACCAAAATTTTAGGTCATGATTACAGATTGTGTTATAATTAATTGTTTAGGCAAATGCCATAGTATTAATCTTGCTATGGGTGAGTAAAATCTTGATTCTCCTATTTTTACTATTTCCATGGGTAGCACATACATTGTTTTGGGAGTCTAATGGCTCACAACCTTGGGTACCATTGAGATGAACTTCTAGAAACTATTCATGTGCTTTCATTATGAAGGTAGGAAAATTAAACTACGTGAAAATATCCAAAATTGATTAGTTCACATCAGATGACCAAGATGCTAAAAAAGGGGACAAAGGGAATTTTTGCATGATTATGTTCCATATAATTTCAACCCAAATATTCATCTACACATCATGATCTATAGATTATTCTTGATGATAACCCATATATTTTTGGGGCCATGCCAAAAGGACTACCCCCAAATAGAGAACATGATCATGCCATTCAACTACTTCCAAGGAGTCAACCACCAAATATCAGACCATATAGATATTGATATGCAAAGAAGAGTGAAATCAAAAAGATGGTCCATGAGATACTAGAGGTAGAGATCATCAAGCATAATCAAAGTTCATATTCATCACTAGTGGTCATGGTGCAAAAGAAGGATGACACATGAAGGATGTGCCTAGAGTATAGGGAACTCAACAAGTGCACCATCAAAGATAAGTTTCCTATTCTAGGAATTGATGATTTACTTGATGAGTTTCATGGTGATAATTATTTCACCAAATTGGATCTTCACTTAGGGTACCATCAAATTAGAATCAAGGATGAAGATGTTCATAAAACTACTTTTAGAATGCATGAGGGCCATTATGAGTTTTTGGTAATGCCCTTTGGTCTTACAAATGCACTATCTACTTTTCAAAGCTTGATAAACACTATTTTTAGGCCTTTTTAAAGGAAGTTTGTGCTAGTTTTCTTTGATGACATATTGATTTATTTTCAGATATGAGAAGCACATCTACAACATGTGAAATAGGTGTTGATAGTTTTGGAGAATCATTGGCTTTATGCAAAGCCATCTAAATGTGCTTTTGGAGTACAGGAGGTAGAGTACCTAGGTCACATTGTTTCCCATGAAGGCGTTAAAGTAGATCCCTAGAATATCAAAGCTATGATGGAATGGCCCATGATAAAAACTCGCAAAAACCTCTGAGGGTTTTTAGGACTAATAGGTTACTACCAAAGATTTGTGAAAGGTTATGGCAGCATAGTGGCTCCACTCATTACATTGATAAAGAAGGATGTCTTCCATTGGAATGATTCCACCACCAAATAATTTGAGAAAATAAAAGTAGCTATGTGCACCACCCTAGTTTTGGCTACTCCAAACTTCTCAAAGACATTCACTATTAAATTTGATGCTTATGAATCTAGGTTCAGAGTGGTACTAATGTGGGAAGGAAGACCCATTGCATTTGAGAGTCATCAATTTAAAGGTAAGAATATAAAAAAACCTATCTATGAGAAAGAAATGATGGCTATTCTTCATGTAGTTAAATAATGGAGGCCCTATCTGATAGGTAGACACTTTAAGGTGAAAATAAATCATGATAGTCTCAAATACTTTTTAGAGCAAAGATTATCATTTGAGGAACAACAAAAGTGGGTAACCAAAATGTTGGGTTATGATTTTAAAATCATCTACAAGAAAGGTAAATATAATGTAGTAGTAGATGCACTATCCAGATGGGATACATCCATAGAAGCATTACTTTGTGCAATGTCCATGTTGTAAGCATATTGGGTGGATGAAGCCAGGTTAGAATGGGAGCAAGACAAGGATACATAGGTTCTAATTTAGAATCTCTAGCAAGATAATTTAGCCTCTAACAAATTTGAATGGAAAGGTAATGTCTTATGGTATAAGGGTAGGTTATACTCGTGCAAAGATTTAGAGCTTAAACATAAGATTCTTGCAAAGTTGCATGCATCTCCAATTGGGGGACACTCAAGGTTATTGAAAACTTATCATAAAATTAAGAAATAATTATTTTGGGAAGGAATCAAGGGATATGTGCAAAATTTTGTGGTAGAATGCTTGATATGCCAATAGAATAAAGGTGAGATAGTTAAGACCCTAGGTTTATTACAACTGTTAGAAATTCGTAGTCAAAGGTGGGAGGAGGTTTTTATGGATTTCATCACAGGGTTGCCTTTTTCTGAAGGTAAGAATGTTATCTTGGTCATTGTTGATAGGCTTACAAAATATTCCCATTTTTGTGCTCTCTCACACCCATTTTTATCAAGTACAATAGAAACTATTTTTTTGGAGGTAGTTCTAAAATTACATGGAACCCCAAAAATAATTTTAAGTGATCATGATCTTATTTTCACTAGTAATTTCTAGACTAAACTATTTTCCTATTTGGGTACTCAGCTAGGTCATAGCTCATCTTACCACCCCCAATCTGATGGATAAATAGAAGTGGTTAAAAAATGTTTAGAGGGGTATCTCTATTGTTTTGTATCAAATAACTAGGAACGTTGGGTTAAATGGATACCACTTGTAGAATGGCGGTATAACACATCTTTCCATACATATTCTAAAATGTCTCCATTTCTAACACTATATGGTTACCATCCACCTTCCATCACTTGTTCATTAAAGGTGCAAACCAAGGTTTGAGATGTGGAGGAGCACATTCAACATTAACAAGAAGTTTTGGCTAGTTTGAGAGAGAATTTGGCCTTGGCACAAAACAAGATGAAGCAACAAGCAGATCAACACCGTAGTGAGCAAAATTTTGACATGGGTGACTGGGTATTTGTACATTTGTATCCTTACAATTATATGTCCTTGAATAAATAGAAAAAGGACAAAAAACTTGATCTTAAGTATTATGGCCCAAGTTCTACAAAAAATTGGAAGTGTGGCTTTCAAGCTCGAGTTACCTCATTCATCTCACATACACCTAGTATTTCATGTTTCTTGTTTGAAGAAGGTCATTGGATAGAAATTTTCAACCCAGATAGAGCTCTTAGAACTATATGAAGAAGGATATGTCATTTTGGAACCAAAGAAGATCCTCAAAACATGTACTAAGAGGTTGAGAACCAGAGAGATTAGGGAATATTTGATCAAGTGGAAGAACTTGAGTAGTGAAGATGTAACTTAAGAAGGTGAAGATTTTGTAAAACAACATCTAGAGTTGTTCAATGTTGAGGACAACATTGGTTTAAAGGGGAAGGGCATGGTACACCCCTAACCTATCACATGTATTAGGATAGGATTAACTGACTTGTGGCTTACTTATCCCTCTTTGATTCTATTTCACATTTCTCTATGCATTTATTTGGTTAGTAGGTCAGCCTATGGAGTAACCATGGCCTAAATAGACTATATATAGGAGGTAGTGGGTAATTATTTATCATCATATTTTGAATTCTACTCTTATTGAAGCTTGTGGAGGTTGCCCCCTTGAAGTGGCTTGTCTATTATCATATATTCTGATATATTTCAATCATATTTGGATCTATTTCTTCTATTCTACTTTATTATTGAAGTAATTTCATTATAAATAAACATTAGAATCAAGTTCTATTTTTAAACTAACATTAGAATTAGCATCAAAATCAAACTCAATGTCAATCTCAACATCAAATTTAGAATGCATTGAGTTAGAATCAGATTCTGAAGTAGAATATGTTTGTGGTTGTTACAACATTGGTTATGCATGCCTTATAGATCAATTTATATATATTTGTGATCCTTGCATGGTTTTTTAGGATGATAAATTTATCATCAACACAAATTATCCTAGTATCTTCTACAAGGATTATGTAGCCTCTTCCCATTCCATTATAATTCCACATGCCATTACCACCAACTCACCTAGCCATTATATTGACATTCCACCTCTTATAAGTGTTGATTAGGACTGATAGAATCATAAATTATTAAACTACATCCATGGAAACATATCAATTAAAGAACATTAGGGAGGTCAATACAAAATTCATATAGAAGAAGAACAATCTCCTAGTGAAACCTTTTTGGAGGTGCTAGGGGACAATCAAAATTCAAACTCAACATCTTCTAGTGAAACCTTTTTAGAGGTGCTAGAAGACAATCAAAACTTAGTGAAACCTTCTCAAAGGTGCTATGGGATAATCAAGACAACTTCATTGGTGAAAACCTCTGTAAGGCACCAATAGCTGAGCACAATAGTCCTTCACTACTTGATGAAGATAAAAGCAAAGATGAAATCAATATAGCTTCTAATCTATAGCATAATCAGATGGTATCTACTCTCAAGACCAAACAAAAAAATTGGTGGTCCTTTGAGAGAATATTTAGATGTCTTCAGCCCTACCATATTCAAAGTTATGTCAAATCTGGAATCAACAACATTGTGTTTGCCTAAAAATCTTGATCTTCATTTATTTCCCAACCATTATACATTCCATTATCATCCACTATCCATTTCCAAATTAGACCTATCATCTATTTTTTATTTTTATTTACTATCTATGGCCATACTTTCCTTTGCAGAGGCTACAAATATACCTTGTCTCAATGTTTGAAAAAAACATAATCAATGACCAATGATGATTATAACATCATTTTCATCCAAATATGCAACCATTTATTGATAGATTAGCTATTTAGAAGAGGTATGGGATAGTAATATACATGATTATTTATTCTAGTCATATCATTTTTTGATTAGGATGTGCATCTCCACATCATCAGGACCACTAAAAACATTCATGCAGGCCAAAAACATAAACCATACCATTTCCCTTGGCTAAAAACCATGTCATTTTCCATTTTCCATTTCATTTTCCATTTTCCTTTGCCATTCCCCTTACCATTATTTAACACCATGCCATTTTCCCTTAACTTATCACTTGAGGGCAACCCTCTTACCATTTTCATACCCAATATTCATACCATCATCATCCTAAACAATGCCCTACCACATGCTGTTTTACCATATACCATCCTACCATAATGTTTTTATTAGAATAAATCATATTTTAAATTAACTTACCCAAGACTATTTTGATCTCTTTGGATCTTCCCATACCTTCTGTGAGGGGATTATGATCTAGTTTCAATAGTTTTAGAATTCTATGTTTAAATGGAAGTCTGCAAAAGTAGTGTGATAGTTGATCTGGGAATATATCTTTCATTCATGTTATACCAAGTGTTTTTGATTATAAATACCTTTATAAAAATTAGAGTACCACTATTGTGTTACTAATTATAACTACCTATGGAAAAATTAGGAACAACATCTTTTACCATGCATTGCCACATCACCTTACCATTACTATTCTCATTTGCCTCGCCACTTACTAGATTTGAGAACTTGTTACCTAGTTGGTTTCTCCCTACCTTTTGTGTGGGTAGAATTAATGACTTGAGGTTATTTTAGGACTATGTAGGCCATGATCAGTGAACTTTAAGGTCAGCTTAGTCCCCCTTTACCATATATTCTCACCATTTTGTGAGCAACCTAAGCCAATGCTCTTGCTATTTTGGGAGAAACCTAAGCTAACACTCTCACCATTTTGTGATTTGGACCATTTAGTATCTCTTAATTCCCAATCAGATTGAGATGCTTAAATTTTTTGAAAAACATTCATAAAATTTCAAAATCCAAAAACATGTATCTTGTGTAAGCCTAGTTAGTCATCCTCAATCCACCCTACTAGGGAAAATACATTGTAAGGATGATTTTTATTGATTTTACTTTTCAGGTTTTTGTCTATTTGTTTGTTTGCTTTTTGCGTGTTGTTTGTTTATTTGTTCACTTACTTGTTTGTTTGATTTCAATATTATTGCCTTGATTTAGTCTATATACATTCATTGGGTGATTCCTTATACATTATTCTTGAATCCATCCATATTCATATGTCAACATTTTCATCATTGGTGCATTATTTTTGATTGTTTATTGGATATGGAGTCAATCCTTATGCATATTTTATCAAAGTTATCATGGTGTCCTATCATGAGGCATACCATCATGTGTTATAACAAAAATTAGCTTAGGAATCCTTACAAGCAATGGAGCCACAAAAGTTTCTCCTTGGTAACCTTGATAAATCCTTCCACCCATAATTTATCAAATCAACCCATTGACCATTCTAGTTGTATCAATGCTAATAAGAATGAACATCTCTGCATTAATAGGTACAACAAAATATTTCACATTGATTAATTCTTATTTTTATATTCATGTCTTTTATCACTTTGTGCATCATTATGTCTAGTTCTTTGTGGCTTATTTAGTCATTAGATCATCACATCTATGTTTGTACCCACTCATATTTAATCTATACAGTAGGTTATATCATCGAGTTATGATTTACAATTGGCGCTACTAGGGCATCATCAAACATCATTATTCAATCTGGGTCATCTTAATGATTATAACCACATGTAGGTAAATCATTATTTTGACTCATCAAACCTAACTAGGGCATATGTCATTGCCACTGATTATAACTACCTTTGGGCAAATTAGTGTCTCAACCTTTGTTACTAATTTTAACCACCTTTACGAAAGTTAGTACTAATTTTTAAATCAATGTATGCAAGCATTTTATCATTTGGCTCAATATCACCCATATGTTAGTTCCATTATTCTTCTTGATTATTTTTTAAGGGACCATCCATCAACATATGTGTCAACCACTCCCTTGAGGGGCCATCATTATAGGCATACAAGACTTTTTATTCAAAACATCATCTTTTTTGCATATAGGCCTTTTAATCATTATTTGAGAAGACATTGTTATACCTATAGTTTGTAACATCTTTCCAAATAAGGGAAAACTGTAGACACCTAAAATTGGCCACCAATGGCTTTATACCAGACTTTAGGTCAACTTCTATTCACCATTACTAATTAAACCTATAAATCACTAAACACCCAAAATTTGCTTATGCATCACTCATCAAGGCCTAAAATTACGTTGAGACATCCCTAATTTGGGATATCCTACCATAAAAAACAAAAACCTCTCACAAATTTATCTCTAATTATTCCCTATATTTATATCTAAAGTCTGATATGAAGCCAGTGGTAGCCAATTTTAGGTGTTTAAGGTAATTATGAATCCTCAAGATATTCTTGATTTTTGAATTTTCTTTTTTTAGAATTGCATTAATTAGTCATCGATAATTCAACTAGGCATTTAATTAGGTTTAGCACTTTAATTAATTCTATTTATCATTTTTAAAGATTTGAATTAATTCATGTGTGCACTTGCCCCATTTAATTGGTTTATAGACCAAATAACATATTGTATTATCATGGAATAATTAGAGATGAATATGTGAGAGGGTTTTGTTGTTTATGGTAGGATACCCCAAATTAGGGATGTCTCAACATTATTCTATGTCTTGATGAGTTATGCTCAAGAAAATTTGTGGTTTTAAGTGATTTATAGGATTAGTTTACAATGGTTGGTAGAGATTGGTCTAAAGTTTGGTATGAAGCCATTGGTGGCCAATTTTAGGTGTCTACGAATTAAATAGGCATGTCCCTTACTAAAGAGGAATGTGAAGTTTTTATAGCCCTTTTAAGGGAATTTATTGACATATTTTCATGGGCCTATTTGGACATGCCAAGTTTAGACCCCACCTTGGTTTTACACCATCTCATCATACATACTGATGCCAAGCTTATTAAATAGAATTTATGTAAGATGCATCCTCATATTATTGTGCTAGTAAAGAAAGAGTTTGAAAAACTAAGAGATGTGAAATGCATCAAGTCATTTGACTATTTAAAGTGGATTTCAAACATTGTGCTAGTGAGAAAGAAACTAGAAGGTATTAGGATCTACACTAATTTTAGAGATATCAACAAATCCTACCCAAAATATGACTTATCTTTACCTAATATTGACATGATAGTCAACTCAATAACTAGATATGAAATGTTATCTCCAATGGATATATTTTCAAGTTATAATTAGATTAAGACAACACCATAAGACCAATACAAAATAGTGATCACCATTATATGGGGAATGTTTTTTTAATCAAGTAATGCCATCTAGACTTAAGAATGCTAGAGCCACTTACCAAAGAGCTATGATAGTGATTTTTCATGATATAATGCACAACATTATTGAGGACTATACCACTGATATTTTGGGTAAATCAAATATCCATGCCAATCACCAAGCTTTACTACAAATAAATTTTGAGAGACTTCATGAGTACAATGTCAGGCTTAATCTAAATAAATGTGTATTTTGCATCACTTCGGGAAAACTATTAGGTTTCATTATCTTTCATAGGGGCATTTAAGTCAACCCAACTATTTTTTATGTAATTAAAAATATGCCACCATTGTCTATGATCTAAAAACAATATTTATACCTAGATAAATGAAACTATTTTTAGTATCAGATGAAAAAAAATTTCAATTCCTTTTAAGTGAAATAGAAATTGGATTAGTGTTCTCAAATCAAATGAAAATGATTAGAAACTTAAAAAATTGATTCTACATCTTAAACTACTTTTTTGTGTTATTTTATAGCTTTACATTACTTCCTTAGTATCTCATTAATTCTTTATAAACTAAATTAAAAAGTAAAACACAAAATAAACTAAAAGGAAAGTGACACAATCTTGATAATGGAGTTTGCCCTTTTAAGGGTTGTCTCTGGGTTCATGAACAATGAACTGATCCATTAAAAATATGCAAGTATTAACAATTTAAAAACTTACATCTAAATGGATTTTAAATCTACAAATAGTAATGAAATATAATTGTGTGAAGACTTTGAGATGCTTAGTAACATATATTCCCTTTATTCGCAATACCTGCACTTCTTCTCCAAAGATTCAAGTAAGTTTCTCCATTAAGAGTGTATGAAAATATCTTAAAAATGGGAATGAAAAAATCATAGGAGTATATTTAGTTTATAATAGACAATAAAATTCCTAAAAAAAAATTCAAAGTAAATACAATCATCTGATCCGGGCAACAATTCAAATGACAATTCGGGTGATGGGTCCACCCCAATTGATGGCGAAACTTCTGGGAGCCATAACTTTTGCACTGTAGCTCAAATTGACTCACCATTTGAATCGTTGGAAATATAATAATGAGGGAAACATCATGAGATGGCATAGATCTCTGATAAATGAAGTTTAGACCCCTAAAACCCAAAGGAAGTGTCCCATATTTCAATTTTAATAGTGCAGTCTAAAAATAGTAAGTTTCTAAAAATAGTGATTCCTCAAATTCTGTATTGTTGTAAATCATGGAAGTCAAACCAATTCATCTCCCTCAATATTTGTGACCTTAAAAATCCTCCCCACACATTCAAAACATGTATAAATGAATATGTAACCCAAAATGGAAATTAGACATCTTCTCTCAGAGATAAGCATATGTTTGGGTCTGCAAATTTGATCAATAAAACATCTCTTCTCAAAGATATTATTATTTGAATTATTTTGTTCTTGTTTCTTAAATTATATTTCAACCAAAGATTTTTAGTTTTGGATCATCATCCCCCATGTCCAAAGGCCTTGTAAAATAGAGGCATAGTAATCACAGGCTTGAGTTTGTGTGTCTAATTCAATTATAAACTATTACATTGATATATAAGTTTCAACCCTGAGTGGGATTGGTTAGGCACATATTATTTTTCACCTCATGTTGGGGGTTAAAATCCCTTATCACTTAAATCATGCATGATATATATTTAAATATAACTCACATAGCTAAAATAGTAATTGATGGCCCTAACCTAGTAGTAAAGCCCTTATCATTTTACTCGATAGGTCCCGAGTTTGATCTCCCTTCCATCACTTTAGAAATTTTTTAATGGGATAATAATACCACATTAGAAACACATTACATAAATTAGGTATTTATATAGTATTCCTTTGCCTTTATAATGTGAGACTTTGGCCATGTCTATGCATTTTGATATGCCAAACTTCTAGTGGATAGAAACTGCTCACAGTTGGTTGGTTATGATTCCCAAGCAAAATGGTGAGATATCTAGTGAATAGGTCTCAATGGAATAAATTATCTTGAACTAAAATAAACATATCTCAAGATGGATAATAATCTCAATCCCAAGCAATGTGAACTTTTATTTGATCTCAATTGAGTTGGCTTTCATAGAATTGTGACTTGGAAAATAAAGAAAAGGTGGTGGTTGGCCATGCGGAATTAATATAATAATTTAAAATGTTAGGATTATTTGTCCCACATACAATATGAAAATAAAATAGAGGCATATATATAACATGACAATGGTAATATGAAGTAATGGAGGGAAATGCACCCCTCCATAAAAAGAGTGTGTTGACCCTAGATGAAAGTCCTTAGCCAACAAATAGCGAGGCTAATTTATCCAAACATGAACATTAAATATGAGAGGAAAAAACCAAAAAACCTTTTTACCAATATTACCATTTTTCCACTTGTCACATGTTGATTGATCTACTTGGCAATCATACATACATCCACATCACCATAGACCCGAGCTTAACTATTTGACTTAAACTTTGACTAGCAGTATCTCAAGCATATAATGTTTGTTTTACACATTAAAATATGTATTGGAAATATCTTGGAATGATATTCTATACTATATTGGTTTTAGGATATCTTTGGAACTTTTGATGCCTAAAAATTACCTCTAGATCATACCTCCCCAATAAGACCCTTTTGGTCTCCAAAAGAAGAATAACCCCCTGAATCTGCTAAATGTCTCTCTACATCACACCAAATTATAGAAACCAAAATATAACAAGTGAAGGTGTTATGAAGTTAAACTATCAATATGAGGTAATTAAATTCCATTTGAAAAATAACAAGTTTACATCAGTGAAAGAAGATGTTATAAAACTTCCCTGCAAGAAATTAACCATCCAACTAAATACTATAACTTGATTATGGAGAGCAAAACAAAATCTATACCCATTTTTCCAAAATTACCTGTTACCCAAAACAGTCATAACTCTGATGGATTCTCTCAACCCCTACTTCATGAAGGCTAAGGTGTTCTCCTCATTATTTCAACATCACATAAGGGAAAACAAAGTGCTACATACAAAATGGTGCTATAGATCACCTATGTACAAAAATGCCCTATAAGACTTGTAAAAAACTAAAACACATGTATAATTACATTTATAAATTTTGCCCATATATAGGTCTTTGAAATTAAATCTACATGATGTGAATGAAAAACATACATGTGAGTGTACAATAGTTTGTAATACAAACATTGCCTAAGATACAATGGGAGTTATATGTATAAGATGTCAAGTATATAGGCATGGAATTAATTTTTCCATCCTAAGGTTATTAATGCACAATAAACTTTGCACAATACATGAAAGAATAATCAAGGGAAAATAGATGTGATATTCATGATGTAAAACAACATAGTTAATTACTGTGTCCCTAAAATTGATTATCAAATCTTTCCTCTGTACCTACCAAACTCCAATGTCAAATTAGATAATTTCATAAATAAGATATTATTTACCAACTTATAAACCATTGGAAGTAATGGTAAGACATATCATAAACACGAGGAGAAAACTAATAATTTAAAACCTATTTTGAAGTTTCCTCACTGCTGACTGCTCCCTAATTCATACCTCTACACTCATCCAAAATGAGTTAGTTTCCAAAAATATTATCATAACAAAAAATTGAAATAGGAGATAGAAAAAATTCTTTGAAACACAAGTTTATAAAAAAATCCTTCCTAGATCTATTTAGTTAGGAATTCATTGAAAATAGTGTTTTAAGTGAATAAAAGCATACTAATCAATACTATAATAATGCTTATGAATAATATCCTGTTAAATAATTTTATCAATACAAGGTTGTTCCCTCTTCATGGTTTCAACAAGATGAATATAAGGTTTCATCTTATAAAGTATATCTTACTAAGATTTAGATGATTCATTTTAATTTTCAAAAGGATTTAAAATAATTCCAAATTAAGGAATATTTTACTTCTAAGGTAAAACACACAAAGGTTATCTGACATCAAGGATTCAAACCATAATTGCGTATATATAGTTACATTTGAAAATAAATTATACCTCTTAAATAACTATGAAGTGCACACCTATTAAGAAATGGTTGGCATATTGTTAGGGTTTTAAACAACTTACTTGTTTTCTTCCTGCAACACTTAACAAAGTTATGAAGACATACCAATATATCAACCAATTAATACTCAATACTTAAAGTGCAAAAATTTATTTAATTTAATGAATAATGCCCTATTTATATTTCCATATCTTACCATGGAAACTAGTCTTTTTACTTGTTCCTATAATTAAAGACATAGGCTTCTAAAATATGATTAGTTATCCAAAAATAAAGGCTACACAACTATTTATCATTACCAAAATATTATGTCAATACCAATATGAAATCAGATCACCATCATACCTTATTATTCCATTTTTGTAAGAATGATAATAGGATTACAAATGATTCATCTTGGATGTGCATCACTAAAAATTCCTTGAATTTTATATGAATTCATCCCAAGAAAGAAAGGCTAAACCTTCCTCAACACCATCTCACATATTCAAGTGACAATATGCTTTGTTCATCATATGTGTTGATCTTGTAGAACTAGTGGTTTTAAAATCTTAGCTGTTAGAAGCTTGTCTTCTTTCAATGGATTATAACATCTTCCAATTCTCCATTGCACTAGCCAATCATGCATAATCAAATCAAATAGAAGATCACAAAAAAACAAGAGGAAACATGATTTCAATAAAACTTCTCTAATACCAAAATTGATTTGAAAACAAGATTTACCCCTAGGTAAATGAAATTATTTTTAGAATCGGATGATTTTTTTTTTAATTCCCTTTAAGTGAAATAGAAATTGGATTAGTGTTTTATAATTGAATGAAAGTGATTAGAAACATTGAAACTTGATTCTGCATCTTAAACTCCTTTTTTGTGTTATTTTATAACTTTCTATAATTTAATTTATATCCCATTAATTATTTCCAAACTAAATTAAAAAAATGAAACACATATTAAACTAAAAGGAAAGTGACACAATATTGATAATGGAGTTCACCTGTTTAGGGGCTACATCTCTAGGTCCATGAAACAACAAATTGATCCATTAAAAATATGCAAGTATTAACAATTTACAAACTTACATCTGAATGGATTTTGAAATATGAAAATAGTCCTAAAATCTAATTGTGTGAAGACTCTAAGATGCTTAGTAACACATCATCCCTTTATCCATAGTAATTCTACTTCTTCAAATATTTGAGCAAGTTTATCCATTAAGAGTGTATGAAAAACTCTTAAAAAGGGGAATTACAACATCATAAGAGTATATTTTATTTATAATAGATAATAAAACTCCTAAAAAACCATATAAAGTAAATAAAATCATCCCCATGGATAAAGGCCTTACAAAATAGAGGTACAATAATCACAGGCTTGGGTCTATGTGTCTAATTCAATTACAAACCATTGCATCGATATACAAGTTTTGAACCCAAGGGAAATTAGTTAGGCACATATTATTTTGAACCATAGGTTAGGGGTTCAAATCCCTTATCCCTCTAATCATGCCTAATATATATTTAAATATAACTCACATAACTGAAATAGTAATTGATGGCCCTATCCTAGCGACTAGGCCCTTATCATTTTACTTGATAGGTCTTGAGTTTGATCTCCCTTCCATCACCTTAAAAGTTTACAATGGGATAATAATCCCACATTAGGCATTAATTTCATAACTAAGGTATTTTTATAGTATTCCTCAACCTTTGCAATGCATGGCTTTGGACATGTCTATGCATTTTGATATGCCAAACTTCTAGTTGATAGAAACTACTTGCAATTGGTTGGTTGTGAAACATGAGTAAAATGGTGAGTTGGTAGGTGAGATATTTAGTGATAAGGTCTTGATGGCATAAATAATCTTAAGATAACATAAACATATCTTGATATGGATAATAAGATCAATCTTGAGCAATGTGAACTTATCTTCAAGCTCAGTTGAGCTAGCATGCATATAATTGTGACTTGGAAAATAAAGGAAAGGTGGTGGTAGACCATGTGGGAATTAATTTAATAATTTAAAATGTCAAGATTATTAGTCCTACATGCAATGATAATGGTAATATAAAGTAACAAAGGCAAAGACACCCCTCTACAAAAAGAGTGTGTTGACCTTGGCTGAGGGTCCCCAATCAATAAATAGTGGGGCCCATTTTTCTAAATAGGAACATAAAATACTAGAGGAAAAAACCAAAAACACCCCCTTTTAACACTTTTATCATTTTGTCACTTATCACACGCTGATTGATCCACTTGGTAGCCATACACGCATCCACATCACCATAGACCTGAAATTAACTGTTGGCCACCTTTGACCCAAATTTTGAATATTGGTATATCAAGCATATGATGTCCATGTTATGAATTCTAATATGTGTTGGAAATATCTTAGAATTCTTTTCCATGTTGTACTAGTTTTAGGAGATCTTGGTAAATTTTGACACCTAAAAATGACCTTTGAATTAGTCTAACATGAATTAAATTTGTAATTTGAAGGGAAAGATTCAATCTATAAAATGCCTCATCTCAAAATTAGCTAATAAATGCAATCCATTTATGCCCTTAATTAATAAAGATGTTACATTCTCCAAAAATAAAGAGGGTAAAAGCATTTGATCAGCTTAAAGAATATCTTGCCAACCCACCTATTTTGTTGCCACCAACACCAAACAAGCCACTAATTCTTTACCTATCAAAAATTGAGAATGCCTTGGGGGTGTAGACACCTAAAACTAGCCATAGCTAGATTTGAACCAGAATTCATATTGATTCCTACCAACCATTGCAAATTAAGCTTAAAAATCATTGAATGCCCCAAATTTACTTATGCATAATTAATCAAAGCACAAATTCAAATTAAGACATCCCTAATTGGGGTAATATATCATATGAAATAATAACCTCTCACAGATTCATCCCTAATCACTTTATGACATTACAATAGTAAATTTGGCATATAGACCTATTAAGTGGGGCACTTGCACACTTAAATAAGATATTAGAAATGCTAAAAGGATAATCAAAATTAATTAACAAGCTAAACTAGATTAAATGCCTAGTTTAATTATCTAATTGAAATTAATGAATACCTAAAAAATGAAATTTAAAAACTTCAAAATATCTTAGCCTTTTCATCATTGCTTTTATGAGTTGTCAAGTGCTTTGGAAATATCCTAAAATATCTAATTTTTAGAGCCATGCATAGTAATTACAAATCATAATTACTTGACAACTTTTAACTCAACTAAATTTAGATTTGACTCACCTAGGTTTAGTTTGAATCCATTCCCTGGCTTAACTCAACCCTAACTCACCTTGGGTTAGAGTTAATTCTTAAGGATATAAATATAAGGCCATGGCTCTTCATTTCTAAGCTTGGATATTTTAGAGTTATCATGTAGGATTTATTCCATGAGACTAATTCCAATAGTGTTTTAATTCTAAAATCTTAAGCCAAGCTACATCAAAGACATGGTGCCAAGGAGACAATGAGCTACACAAGCTTCATTACCAAAGACTTCTTGAAGCACAATTTAGGAAAGCCACTCAAAAAATCATTTGGAGCTCCTAAAGAAGCTAAAAGATTTATTGTATTTTATGTTTTTTTATGATTTCATTTAGGGTTGTTACCAAGCTCTCCCTAGTATCTAGGCTAGGACTATAAATGTTAGTTTGTTTTATTTAAGTTTTTTTATTGCTTGAACTAACACTATACTAACCTCCCTTTTTGGATTCCTATTATCACAATATGAATGCACAATGATACCATATGGATCATCCCATATAATCAAGGAGACTATTATGCAACTCTTAGTTTTTCTAATGGATGCTTTATAATCTTCAAAATTCGAGTTTTAACTTTGTTTTCATGTATTCTATTTTTTTAGTGACACATAGGTTACACAGAGACCAATGTCAATTATATAATATCAACGTTGATTCTCTAAGATTGATATCAACCCTTTTGTGGAGAATAGAGAATGATGTACATGTGATGAATGAGTTTTTATTAAATCTTCTATCTTTAGTTTTGTGTCTAAAAACTTGAATATTATTTGACTGACTAGTTGCCTATAAGATCTAGTGTTATTTGTTAGTTTTTAAACTCATCTTGATAACTATATTTTTGTGAAAAACCATATTCTATTTTTTTGTATTTTACAATAAATTGATGTTAATCTATGTTGACTGACATCAATCCCTTTGGATTGGTCAACATCGATCCCTTTAGATTGACATCAATCCCTGCATGGATGGACATTAATCTTTAAGGTAGAAAAATAGATAAGCTCGAGAGAAAAATCCAAAATGTTGTTTTCTCATTTAATTTTGGGATTTTAAGTAGGAAAAAAACCCTCTAACAATTAAAGGTCCTAAGGTGGAAAAAGACAAGTTTGAAAGTGGTTAAATATTGCACATTTTATTTGGTGCATAAAATGAACTTAGTTGTTTTCATGCTTAGTTGTTTATGATTTTTTTGAAAGTTTTAAAACTAATTCCAAGGGGCCAAAATTTCATAACACATCTCACTTTGGTGTAATAAAATAAACTTTCACACTTATTTACATAATCCTAAGAGTTATTTATTTTATACTTGTTATTTCAAAGTTGTTTATTTTGGCAAAATAATTGATGCATGTATGTTCTCCCCCCATCCCCTTTAAGGAATTCGAGTGACCAAAAATTCTCATTATTTACCTCAATCACTTTATTTTAAAAACATGAAAATAACATCGTTAAGGCACTCCTCAAATCTATATGGTTTGGGTGATTCATACATGACCCTAAAGTCTTTTCACTTATCTTTTATTTTTCATATATTTTGGCTTGTGAGGAGGAACTCATCACCTCCTCATGGGTTTTTAGGGAATCATTGAACCAAGAATTCATCTCCTAGAATAATTTCAACCCCAATCCATTATGGGGTGCATAAATTGAGTGTGACCCATTGGGATGCTTATTTTGAGCCATTAAAACCAGCTCATGTAGTGGTAATCCATCTCAAACCATAGGGGAAACTTGAACATCACAATACAATGAGCAAGTGATGGATGTAGTGGATGTGAAAAGGACAATACCTTTTCATAACAATCTATTTGATGTATATCCAATTGATGTGATTTCATCTCTAATGTTAGCCACACTTGGGACCATCTAGAAATGTGTGAAAATTGATAGTTTAGAAGAACCCCATTTACCCTAGGCATACTATTGATGCAGGGTGAGTAGCCCAAATTTACATATTAAATTAAAAAATCTTGGGAGAAGAGGGGGCCTAAATATCCTACTCTTCATGCACTTCAATTTTCTGATTAACACTTAAAATCCTCCTAAGAGTGAGTATATTGATGTAATTTGATAGTATTATGTAACCTTGTCAATTTTAGGATTTAGGATGTTACACTTAGGTGTTTGTGTTATTTTATCTTTTTATTACATGGTCTTGAGTCAAACTTGTGAATCTATAAATTTGAATCAATAGAGGATGGTTAGTATGGTGTTAGTTCCAAAATGAAAACAAAATGAAAGAAAGACACTAACTAACATAACATCTCTAGGCTTAAACACTAGGGAGAGATTAGTTAATAAACATGAATAAAACACAAATAAAATGAAAAAGAAAGCTTATTTTACCTTCCTTGGATGCTCTAAAATACTTTTTGTAGTGGCTTACTCAGCTTGTGCTCATGAAGTCTTCATCAAAGGAGGCTTGGATATCTCCTCTTCTCCTTGGCACCTTGTGGCTTTGGCTTGAATTGGCTTGGAATCAATTTGGAATGGTAAAACTAATTGAAATGAATTCTTGAATATATTTATGCATTATAACTTTGCATTATCAAGACTTAAAATTCATGTGGCGAGGTCTCCTATTTATAAATTTTTGAGAATGTCTAGAATCAACCTAAACCATCCATCCTGAGATTGAGATGTGTGGTTGAGGATTAATTAAATTTTTTGAATTAAGTTTATAATTATCCTCATCATGACATTGGAAAAAGTGGAAATTAAGAGGAAAAGAGGGAATCATGGAAGGCATTGATGAGGCATGGATGACATGAATCCTAATATTTATGACATTTATGGCTTAGGGATGTCTTCCCAAGAAATGAGGTCAACTGATGATGTAGATATTTAATATATGTTTCCAAAAATATATATTCAACAAGTGTCCATGGAATTTTTGATTAGGCCTTGATTTGGATTAATTAGCTCTTAAGCATGATTAAGCACTTTGTGCACAAATTACTCAAATTGATCATAATGCCTTATTATTAGTCCTAAATTTGATTGGATTAGAATTAGAAGTCAATTTTAGATGCATTGGAACTGTATACTCATTTAGGATGTTACCAACAAAAAATAACAAATGCATGCATCTTGTGTAAGAGATTTTATAGGAAAGAGCAATCCAAAGCACCAAGGTGTAAAATTGGCATTTTGACTTGAAATGATCTGATCAAAGTTAGCTAGCCCATAAATTTTATGGCCACATTTAGGGATACCTTGGCTAAAATTGGCACTTGAATATGTCAGTTTCACATCATTTAGTGTGTTTTAATTTTTTTAGTCCAAATTATGTATTTTGAGTAAAAATTAGCCAAAAACCTAATTAGAGGTTATCGATGGCTAGATTTGGGTGTCTACAATTTGCCCCTATTTGGGAAGATTTTGCAAATCATAGGCAAAGCAATGTCTTCTCAAATAATGAGAGATGGCTTGTATGCCAACAAGAAGATGGTGATTAAAGAACAAAGCTCCAAATGATTTTGGGAAGCCTATGATGATCCCCCTTAAGGGAGTGACCATTACATTTGTTGATGGATGGTCCCTTAAAAAAAACAAGAAGAAAGGTGGAAATTAACCTATGGTTGAGATTAATCTAGATAATAAACATGCTTGCATGCATTGATGTAAAAAGGATGCTAATTTTCCCAAAGGTGATTATAATCAAGATTAAAAATCAAAATAATGATTTGCCCATAGGTGGTTATAATCATTAAGAGGACCTAGATTGGCTAAAGATGATTGTGCCCCTGTTAGGGCTGATTAGCAAGCATAACTCAATGATATAACTTGGATTATAGATTAAAGATGAGTAGGTGTCAAGTGATGAAAGAGATTAATAGAAGAATAGGATTGATCAGTGAAAATGATTGAGTTATACCTACCAATGAGGAGATGCTCATCCTGATTAGAAATGATACAACTAGAATAGTCAAATGAGTTATATTGATCAAGGTGGGTGTGAGGATTTTCCAAGGTACCAAGGAAAAAATTCTATAGCTCCATTGATTATATACCTTTTGAAGCTAATTTTTATTATAGCATGTGATGGTAGGCTTCATGATAGAACACCATAAAGACTATCCCAGAGTATGTATAAGGACTGACTCTTGATCTAATGAACACTCAAAAATAATGCATCAATGATAAAAACCATGATGATAATGTTGACGTATGAATATTGATAGACTCAAGAATAATGTGCTCAAGGAATCACCCAATGAATGCATATAGACTAAGTCAAGGCAATAGTGCTAAAAGTAAACAAATAGGAAAGTGAATAAACAAACAAAGAAATAGAAAATAAATAAATAAACAACCTAAAATAAAAAAAAATAGAAATCTTGAAACCAAAACCAAATGAAAACATCCTAATAATGACCATGCCCTAGTAAGGCGGATCGAGGATAACTGACTAGGCTTAGACAAGATAAATATTTTTGGATTTTTTGAAATGTTATGAATGTTTTTTAGATTTTTGAGGTATCTTAACTCATTATATAATGACAAGATACATACTCACAAAATGGCAAAAGTGTTTGGCTGAGGTTGCTCACAAAATGGTGAGAGCGTGGCTTATGATGCTCAAAAAATTATGAGAGCGTATGGAAAGGGGGACTGAGGTGACCTCAACATGAATTAAACATGAGATACATGTCTCAAAATGACCCCAAGTCATAGTAATTATATCCACACAAAAGGTGAGGAAAAACCAACTAGGTCCCAACAAGTTCTCAAAATTGGCAAATGGCCAGTCAAATTAAAATAGTAATGGCAAGGTGATACGAAACTACATGATAAATAAGTGTTGCCCCTAGTTTTAACATATATGGTTATAATTATAATATAATAATGTAGGTCAATGATACTAATTCTCCCACAGGTGGTTATAATTAGTAGCAATATTGTTGAAACACTGATTTGCCCATAGGCAATTATAATCAGGCTCACATAAACAAACTTAATAGGATGAAAGATATCTTGCAAAATCAATTGTCATGCTATTTTAATAGAATGTCATTGTAAACACAAAATTGATTGATTTTTTAAACTTGATTGGAATCTCCCTACAAAAGGTGTGGGAAGAACCAAATGAACTAAGATCAAAACAAGATTGTGTAGGATGACTAAAAATAGGCCTTGGTCTAGATGAGAATTGAATGATAAGATGGTATGGTATTGATTAGGATAATGATGGTTGGATAATTGGGTTAAAATGGTAGGAGGGTTAATCCCAAGTGATGGGGTGAATGGTAGTAATCTACAATAATGGCAAATGGATATGTAATAATGATAATGGCATGGCAATGTGAAATGGTATGGTACTTGTTTTTGGCCTGGGTGTGGTTTTTGATTCTATTGTTCCAATTAAGATGGAGATGCACATATTAATCAACAGATGATATAAACATAATACTTGATCAGGTTAATTTATATCCCACACCTCATTTGAATAACTTCTCTATCAAGAACTTGATGTAGATCTGATTGTCAAAAATACTTTTGTGATCTTCATTGGTCATTGATTTTGATTCCTTAAAACATTAAGACAAGGTATCCTTGTAGCCTCTACAAAGGAAAGTGTGGCCATGGATGGTAAACAAGGAAAAATAATGGATGGTAGGTTTGATTATGAAGTGGAATGGCAAATGATAATGGAAAGGGTAATGGTGGGGAAACAAATGAAGATCGAGACTTTCAATCACATGTAATGTTACTGATGCTAGATTCAACATAACTTTGGTTGTGCTAGGCATAAAGACTTGTTCTCTCGATAGGACCATCATATTTTTATGTTGTTTTGGCTTGAGAGTAGCTACCATCTAATTAGGCTGTAGATAAGAAGCTATTTTGATTTGATCTTTGATTTTGTCTTCATCCAATAGTGAAGAACATTTGTGCTCAACTATTGGTACCTCAAAGAGGTTTTCAAAAATAAAGTTGTCTTGATTATTATATAGCACCTCGAAGAAGGTTTCACTAAGAAATTTTGACTTTTGAATTTTATTGTCTTCTAGCACTTCCAAAAAAGTTTCACTAGAAGATGCTAATTTCTGACTTTGATTGTCCCCTAGCACCTCTAAAAAGGTTTCACTAGGAGAGTGTTCTTCTACTATATGAATGTGGTCTTGGCCTTCTTTCTCTTCTTCAACTGCTATGTCACCATGGATGAAATTTAATAAAGTGTTATTCTATCTATCCCAATTGACACTAGTGGGAGATGGAATGTCAATGATATGGATATTTTGGTTAATGGTAATGGCCTATGGAATGGTAATGGAATAGGGAGAGGCTACACAATACTCATAGAATATACTAGGATAACTTGTGTTGATGCTAAATTACTCATCCTCAAAACTATAGAAGGATAAAAAATGTACTCAAACTCATCTATGAGGCATGCATAATTAATATTGTAACAACCATGAACATATTCTTCTTTTGAATTTGATGTTGAGACTAGTTGATTCTAATTTTGATGCTAAATCCAATGTCAATTCAAGAATAGAACTTGACTCTAATTCTAATTCTTCATCTGATGGGTACTCTATTACAATGATGTCTTGCTGGCTATTTGATATTGGACAAGTAATAGCCTATGATGGCATAATGGGCTCCACAAAACTAATTTTTCAAAGTGAGACTCATCTAGGATGGGAAAAAGGTCAAGAGACAACTCCTTAGAGACTAGCTTACTAATAGGAGGATCTTGAGAAATAGGCACATGGTTGAGGTAATGATTTGTCCAAAGATGGTTATAATTATCAAGAAGTGACTCGATAAAGATTGGCTCATCAATGTGAGACTCCTCAACAACTAGTATAGGATCAATAGGTGAAACATCATAGGCTGACTTATCACAAGTGGTTGGTTCAATAAAAACATCTTGGATTAGTTGGTTGTCTAGGCTTTGGTTTCTAATGAGTTTGAAAAAACTAGTTTTAAACATAGCTTGGGCTTCAAAGGATTGGATTGGTTGAGGTTTAAATGGAACTAGTTCTAGATGAGGAACGACTTGTGGTTGGATAATGTTAAGGCCTTGGGGAACATGATTTATCACATGAGCCAAATGATGAAGTCCTAAAATGGTAAAAATAGGGTGGTGTAGAGCATGATTATTCACATAAGCCAATAGACTAGGACTAGGTCCTGAAATGATGAAGGGGTGTTATGGAGCTTGATTGCTCGCACAAGCCAAATGATGAGGTCTAAAAATGGTAATGATATTCCTTAGATATTTCAAAGATTGATAGCTCATATAATCTAAAGGAGGGTTAGGGATAGTGGATGATCAGATAACAAAGGATGTTGTGGAACTTGATGGCTTGCACAAGCCAAAGCATCTAAGTCTTCCTCATAAACCATATCATCCCAGTCATGAGTTGGCTCATAAGCTAGTTTTTGATTACGTTCCATGTATTGATTATTGTAAAGAGGGTATAGATCTGTATCCCAAACAACATTATCTATAGTTGGGTCTTTAAAGTCCTCTTCACAAGCCTCTTCATACCAATCAAGGTCTTGATTTGGATTTTGTGGATTTTGACTATGTTCCCCATATAGAGTATTTTAGGGAGAATAATAAAACTCCTTAGAAAATATTTCTCTATAGGGGTTCCTAGTGGGATTTTGTGTGGCCATTCTATCATAAGTTAGATTCCATGTGACTCCATCATAAGTGTAGTAAGACATATCCACGTAAATGATGAAAGCTCTGACACAAAAAGGTTTAGAATTTTACAAACTTTGAAAAACTATGTCCAAAGGAAAAATGGTTCAATCTTGGTCTAACCTGGTTGAAAGGGGTGGAGCTATCTCTCCAATATGGTCTAAAAGTGGAGTTGTATCTCCAAAATAATTTTTGCTAAAACTTGGCATAAAATAGCCTAACATCAAATGTCTAATGTCAAATTTCATACATATAAAAGGCCAAGTGTCTGAATAAAAATTGGCATGTCAAAGGTCTAGGTCAAAGTGTTCCAAACAAGGTCTAAACTAGGAAAGGGAAAAGTTGAGTGACTAGGTATTTTGTCCAAACACGGAGTCAAAATATAGGCTCAAACAAATAGGCATATGCTATATCTTTTGGCCAAACAATGTCAAAAGATAGACTTGAAATAAAGGTATCATGTGATTTGATTTAATCTAACAAGTTTGGAAATAACTTTGACATAGACCTGGCACACAAAATCAAACATAAACATGATAAGTTAGCATAAGGCATAAGACAAAAGGCTCTTTGAGAAAGGCTATATTTCTCCCAAATAAAATCACAAATAATGATGAGTATATGGATTGAACAAACAGATCATCAATAGTTTTTAAAATTGTGTAACTGATTAATCAAAGTTATGCAACCCAAAAGAGAAAGATCAATGTATCAGCCGTACATATTAAGGCCTAAATAGAAATTAGTCAATATTTGAATCCAAACTTGACAAGGTTAATTGAAAACTCAATATTTGAAAACTAGGATTTGAACAAATAATCTAGACAAGATTGGATAGCATGACAACATAAAACAAAGGTCAAAATGGTATACATGAAATGGTTTGAAACAAATGGTTTTTGATACAATGGTAAATAAGTCTTAAAATAAATTGAGCAGCCTAATGGCGTAAGCATGCTCGAATGATGTGATCTATGTTATGCTTCAAAAGACTAAAAATCACAAATGGTTTGACATGATATGGGTAGCATAATGCTACCTTTTGCAACTCAAATGACACACACACAAATAAGTTTAGAAAAAATTTCAAGGTACAAGTGTGGTGTAAAACAACCAGCATAATGCCTCTTTAGACAAAAGAGTGACGTATAGATAAATTGGTTTTGACATGGATTATGAATAAATAAACAAGTTTTAGTCTCAAAACATACCAAGAAAAAATGACCAAAATACTCTAAGTATAACCATCTAAATCCTATCAAGGGTGTGGCAAAATAGGGTTAAATAAAACTAATTGATTTTTGATCACTCTAGGGAAATCAATTGCATAATAACTTTCATGTCAAATGATGCAAAAGACAAGCACAAAAATTAGGTTACCATGGCATTGGCTAGTTGTAAAAAGGTCTAGTCCTTTTAAAAACAACTACATCTTGTTGTTTGTTCAATGTAGTATGATGTCTAAATGTAGATATGTCCCATGTGTAAGTCCAATTAGGAGCTAAATGAAGTTAATGCCATGAGATGAAACCACATGTTAAATCTTCCCTAAAAAAATCATGGGAGGTGATGAAGTCCCCCTTGCAAGCAAAGTTTTCATGAAATAAAAGACTAATAGAAAGACTTTAGGGTCATTTTCAAGATCACCCAAACTTTAATGAGTTTTTGGGGAGTGCTTTAGATGACATTATTTCTAAGCCTTGTACTAGGATTTTCGCAATAGGAATGGTGATTTTGATTCCAAGGGTTCCCTAAAGGGGATAAATGGAAGAGTATATGCAAAACATCCCTCTTCTTACCAAACAAAAATTAGATCAAGCAACTATTGAAGACAATTTTTTTGGAAAGATGAGTTCATTTTTAAGCCTAAATTAAAATGAGGTGGTGTCTATTTGACCCCTTGGTCTTAGTTGTAATTTGAAAACTAATGCTAAAAACACTTATTTAAGCACCTTAAATGTTACTTTAAGAACTAAAATAATGTTCCTAATTCATTTTAAAACATACAAAATAAGTTCTAAAACATGATTTATCAAACTTAAAATCTGCTAGTTACCTATCAACCCTTAAGGCATCACCCCAAAAGCAAATATGTTAGATTAGAAACATTTTAAATGGATTTTTATAAATTTTTTAAAAAATCTATGAAACTTGAAGTTAAACTAATGTCAAATTCTGAAAATTTAGAAGAAAACATGTGGTTTAAAAAAAAATCATCCAAAATAGAGTTCGTATGACCCCAAACCAAGAATTTTAAAATAGTTCTAAGGTTTGTGTTTTTAAGAAAGCACAATGACCATCGTCAGTTACACTTACTAACTAATGATGGTTATCTAACTAAAATCAGTTATACCAATAGTGACCAATGATGGCTATGCCAACTGATGATGGTTTTACTGATTGATGTCAGTTACTGTGTAAACCTGTGACAAAGAAAAATGGCAAAATAAAGTTAAAAAATCAAATTGTAAGAGTTTTAATGATCCAAATGAAGATTTTAAAGCTGTAAAATGATCTTCATGTGTGGGATGCATCTTTTCCCATTGGGTATGCAATTATATGAATCTAGGAATTTGACTCAATAGAGGATGGCTAGTATGGTGTTAGTTTCAAAATGAAAACAAAATGAAATAAACACACTAACTAGCATAATATCTCTAGGCCTAGACACTAGGGATAGTTTAGTTAACAAACATGAATAAAACACACAACTAAAATGCAAAATAAATCTTCTTTTACCTTCCTTGGATGCTCTAAAATGCTTTTTGTAGTGGTTTACTCAGCTTGTGCTCATGAAGTTTTCATCAAAGGAGGCTTGGCTATCTCTTCTTCTCCTTGGCACCTTGTGGCTTCGGCTTGGCTTGGAATAAATTTGGCATGGTAACACTAATTTCAATGGCTTCTTGAAGATATTTATGCATTATAAATTTGCATTATCAAGACTTCAAATTCATGTGGTGAGGCCTCTTATTTATAGATTTTTGAGAATGTCTAGAATCAACCTGAACCATCCATTCTAAGATTGAAATGTGTGGTTGAAGATTAATTAAATTTTTGGAATTAATTTTATAATTATCCTCATCATGACATTGTAAAAAGGGGAAATTAAGAGGTATGAAGGGAATCATAGAAGGCATTGATGAGGCATAGAGGGCATGAATCTTGATATTTGTGGCATTTATAGCCTAGAGATGTCTTCCCAAGAAATGAGGTCACCTAATGATGAAGATATTCAATATCCATTTCCAAAAATAAGTAATAAACAAGTTTCCATGGAATTTTTGATTAGTCCTTGATTTGGATTAAACTTTTTGATAGCTCTTTTGGCTTCTTCAACATGATTAAACACTTTATGCACAATTTACTCAAATTGATCAGAATGCCTTGTTATTGGACCTAAATTTGACTAGATTGGAATTAGAAGTCAATTTATGAATGTATTGGAATTGTATTCCCATTTAGGATGTTACCAAAAAAAACAAATGCATGCATCTTATGTAAGATATTTTATAGGAAAGAGCAATCTAGAGCACCTAAGTGTAAAATTGGCATTTTGACTCGAAATGATGTAATCAAAGTTAGTTGGCCCATAAATTGTATTGCCCCTTTTAGGGATACCCTAGCCAAAATCAGCACTTGAATATGTTAGTTTCACATCATTTAGTGTGTTTTAGTGTTTTTAGGCCAAATTGTGTATTATGTGTGGAAATTGGCCAAAACCCTAATTGGAGGTTATTGGTGGCCAGATTTAGGTGTCTATAGAGCTATATAGTTTGTTTTTTTACCACATCAAAATAAGTCTTATTCATATATCACTCATTTGTTTGAGGAGGCATTACACCGCCCATTAGATGCCATGCCTTTGCCTTAGTATTTTGTTAAATCTTGTTTGTATGTGTCATTTAATTGAAAAGGGTGTCGTTATGTTGCCCAATTCATTTCAAACCTTCTTGCCTTTGATTCTTGAAACCAAACCATTGATCATATCATCAGAGTGTGTTAATGTTATTACACTACTCAAATTGTATCAGAGACTTATTTTTCTTGTGTCCAAATTCCATCTTTTAAAACCAAGCCAAGTGTGCCTTTTGGATCTATACTTAGTGCCATTATACCATTCACTTTTGTCTAGCTTGATGTCTATTTATAAGATTAAATTGAAACATTAATTGATATCTTCCTATGCCTTGTGTAATTTTATCCTAGGCATAAATCTTTCTCTTTTGGGTTGTGTAACTTAAGTTAATCTCTTTATTCAATTTGAAAACTATTGCTTATGCCTAGATTTGGGAGAAATAGATTATCTTCCATATGCCTTTTGTTTCATGACTTATACCAATTGAACAAGTTAATGTTTAAATTTAAATTCCTAGTTTATGTCAAAGTGTTTTAGATTTGTTAGATTAAATCTCATACCTTGTTTTAAGTCTAAATTTTGTGACTTTTTCAAAAGACCTAGTAAATGCTTGTTTTGAGCCTAGATTTTATGCCTTGTTTCCTAATTTTTTTTGTTTTTCTTAGGTTATAATTTTTTGAAACACTTTTAACCTAGAGTTTGGGATTCTAATTTTAGTTCATCCACTTGACCCTTTTGTATAAAGACATTTGACATCAGACTATTTTGTACCAAGTTTTAGCATAGACCCTTTTGTGGATACAACTCCACTTTTAGACCAAGTTAGATTAATTTTAAACCATTTATCCTTTAGACATTATTTTTTGTAGTTTGTATAACTCTACACCCTTTTATCATGAAACAATAATCATTGATTTGAAGATGTCTCATTATATTCATAGTGGATCCATGTATAATCTAGGATATGATAATGTGGTCACACAAGATGACTTTATTCAAGACCCCTATTATGGTGAAATAGTTTGTAAGATGAATCCTTATCCACCTTACAACACTCAATCAAGGGAAAAAATACAAGATCCTTTAGCCCATTATTTAGTCAACATGCTTTCATACTCAGAGTAGGATCAAGAACAAATAGTGTAGTACCTAGCTAGTGTACCATTGATTATAGACCAAGTTCAAAAACAATCGTACTATGTTATGATGCCATAGACATATGACCCTTATTTTTTTGATCTTCACTTGCTTGCAAATAAGGATAAATATTTAATCAGATCCACAAAGGCAAGGGCCAAGTTTTCAGTATACTTCCCCCATGAAAATTCGCTTAGTTTAGCTAGAGTACCTTATAATATGCCTTAAAATCAAACCAATGACCATGCCTCTTCTATAAATCCTCAAGCTCTATTACCGATTCCATATAAAGACCCACATATGATTGTCATAGGAAAAGGACTTAAAGAGGACCACTTCACATATATTTATACAACATAACAAACCTATTTAAACTTAGTACACAATTTCAATAACATGACCATGTCAAATGCTCCACTTATCAAGCTAGATCCTTCAACAAGAGTCTTAATCGAATTGAAAGGATAAGATAATTTGGGTATAAAACCATTCATGCAAATTAATTTGGTAGGAGTGATGTTCAATACTTTAGCTATCATAGAAGTGTCTCCTACTTCTACGTAGATAAATTTTCCAAACATCATGGATAATACATAAGTGTCATCCAATCTAATCCAAAGTGGTGTAACTGCACAAATAACTAGTCCATAAAAATTACCTTTAGTTAACACCATGAGTGGTTTTCAACACCAAGGGTCAGGAACTTCTACATCCGAACCATAACATGATACTTCTAATCCCCAACCAACTATTTCTTCAAGCATGCAACTATCAAGATTAAGTAGTCAAGTGTAAAGCAATGATTTGATTCAATAAAACATGATAAATGTTACTTCACCATAATATGTGATGATTAAAAATCCAAAATAATAGGCACAATCTAGTATACCAACATAACTGAGGTAGAACATTCCTCCACCACAATACGGGAAACTAATGTTCCACCTCATCAGGTAGTGACAAGTATACCTATTCAGTCATAGACCAACATGCCTTCATAAATATTATCTAATCAACCACATATGTCTATTGGTCAATGAAAAATGTTGAACGCTTAACAAGTGTCTACGTCATAATAAGTGTTTACACAACCAAGGGGTATTACTGTTCAATAAGTACTAACCAAGCAATAATTGCATTTTGTTATAAATGTCCCATAAATCCAAAGGTAGGGCCTTACTTCATTACAAGTTCCTCTTATCTAGCTAGGTTTGATTAGTTGATAATAAGTCCCTATTCAATTGTAACAAGCACATTACTTCACCCAGAGAAATATCCTTCCATCTCAACCATAATTCCCCCAAAATTAGGCCTATATATTGAATCCAAACTAGAATATTGCACCTTAATGTGTGTAATTTCACTAATCACATCCTAATTCATGTATATATATTCCTAGTCAATTCCCTAACCAAACCAACATTCTATAACAAACCATGCCTCCATTATATCCTAGTTAAAGTAATCCAATTTTGGCCACTCAACCTCCACCTTTGGTCAATGTTCCATCTAGTTTCTTGGCATAAGAATTGCAGTGGATGAAGGATACAATTGCTTCTATCCAAGTCAAGAAACAAACCAAGAAGTTTAAGTTGGATGACATGTGTTCCTACCTATTCAACATGGAGTATCTACAAATACCATTTCTTTTAAGGTATAAACCATCAAATTTTGAAAAATACAAGGGTGAAGGAGACCCAAAGGGCCACCTAACTAAATTATTTATTGATTTCCATATAATGGCTTATAGTGACATATACCTCCTAGTTTTATTTCCTCAAAGTCTAGAAGGACAAGTTTTGGAGTGGTTTTTGAAATTGCCAAAGAACTTAGTATCTAATTTTAATGATATTTAAGAAAAGTTTGTGAAACATTTCTCCTACAATCTTGAACATGATATTTCATTGGTAGATTTGACTCAAGCTAAATAGAAGGCTGATGAAAGTTTCATAACTATCTACAGTGATGGAGAACACTTGCTATCCATTTCACCCAAATTTTACCACATAAATAATTAGCTATTGTGTTTACCAAGAATTTGCATAGTGAGATATCTTACCATTTGGAGATATAGTGTGCACATACCTTCAAAGAAATTATTGATAAAGGTTTACTAATAAAAAGGCCCTTATTAATAAAGGGATTATCAATCGTATCTCATCAAACTAGAACCAAAGCCAAAACCAAGGAAATGGCCAAAATTAGAATCACGACCAAGTCCAAGTGCAAGTGTCAGCACCAACCCAGACCAATAATTATGAAAAATCCAAGCAATTTAAATACAATAAGAATGTTGTTGGGAATGAATTAATTGAGTCATGACATGTCCAAATGTAGAAACATTTAACTTTATGGACCCTCCTCCTTCAAGGAAAAATGTGCCTACTCATCACATCTTTATTGACCTTGGAGAGCCTATTGAAGCCATGTTTCATAAACTATCCATCGCTAATTTGATTAGTTGGCCCATTATGAAGCACTATCCCGAGGAAATTATTTATCTAGATTGGTAAATATAAAATTAATTCTATGAATAACATGAGGTTAATGGACATAATTTGTGTCATTGTGTGTAAATCAAACATATTATTCAAAATATGCTAGAAAATAGGGAGATAACATTGGATAATGGAACTTTTACATCCAATTAGAATCTATGTATATATCAAAATCCTTTTCTGCAATAAAATAATAACAATAAATTGCAACAATAAAGGCCAAAATAGTAACAATAATAGTATCAATAATTGAGACAATAATATAAATACTAATAACAACAACGACAATAAAATGGATGGAACCAAGGTTATAATAATGTCAATAATACCCAATAGACTTACCATGTAGTTTCACATGACTACAACAAGGTTATAGGCCATGTTGTGGGAAGTCACATTTCCACCATCTCCATCAATCTAAGACCAGGTATTAACCAAACATGACCATTACTAACCAATTAGTATCTATAAATGATTTATGGTTTCACTTACCTTGGATAGTCTTCATGTATATCACCTTCATCTCTAATAAAATAACCTATGATAGTGATCTTTCCTTGACCTAGGACCACATACAAGCATAACAACAAGTAGGGATTACTAATTTTAGACCTTATACTGATAACTTGTCATTACCCCATTACCACATGCAAGTGCATCGATAATTGAGACTTATCCTATTTGGTTCCCCTCCACCATTATTTACTAGCAATATTGGTCTTGTATCTAATCCTAATTATGCAATCACAACTCAATGTTCAAAGATTACCATCCTAATCCAAAAAACATCTACTATTACACCCATCCAACCCACCATTTTGGCTAGGATCAAGCCATATACAACTGTGAAGGATAAGATGTTTGATATTGTGGAATAATTTTAGAATACACCTGCATAAATTTCCATCTTGGATATGTTGCATACATCAACTATCCACAAGAACATATTAATCAAGTTCTTAGGCCAATCACAAGTTCTTAATGACATATCCATAGAAAAATTACAAGCTTTATTAAGACATCTAACCCTAGGCTATCAGTTGTCCTTTGACCAAAGTGATGTGTCATCCCTTGGACCTCTTCATAAAAATACATTATACATCAAAGTTATCATCATACAACACAAAGTGAAGTGTGTCTTAATATACAATAGACCAATCCTAAATATTATGTCTCTAAATCTCATTAAGCATCTTTGATACACAATAGTCAATCTCTAGCTAGAAAAGATCACCATCAAAGCCTATGATAATAAAGAGTGAAAATCACAAGGCACCATCAACTTACCAGTTATCATTGGGCCTTTGACCCATGATACACTATTCCATGTGGTAGACCTTGATTTATCATATAATTTTCTCCTAAGAAGACCTTGGATACATGAAATACATGTAATCCCTTCAACATTGTACTAGTGTGTCAATTTCTCTCATTATGGCATGGAGGTCATTATTCATGTAGATTTAAAACCCTACGAACATTGTAAACATGTTAAGGCTGAGTACAAAAGCTATATCTACCATTTTAACATGAATCTAGTTCCCAAAAAGGAAAAGGGGAAAGAAATTCTTGTTAAGTTTCTAGAGCCCAATTACATTGACCCAGATACCCTTGATTCATCTTCCCACATACTACCTCCTGAAATGTCCAATCACTTTACCATCATAGATAATGGCCTAAGAGAATATTTAACCCATGATACATTCCACATTACCAAGATTCCATATAACCCCAAGTCTTATGGAATGCCTAAAGCCAAGCCACCTTGTATGGAATAGTAGCAAAAGGGTACAAATAGATTACATAGTCCATCACCTATCATTTTCACACTAGCCACAGGCCAAGAACAAGACCTGCTTGGAGATTATGAATCTTGGTTAATAAATGACAACTTGGTTGATTTTTATAATAATTCAAAATACCCTATTCTTAATAAGATCATGGAGACTCATGACTATCAAAGAAGAGGCCTTGGGCTAAATTAGTAGGGAATTATTGAGCCAATATATGTGACTTGGTACAAAAGAACCTATGGTCTCAGATTTAAACTACCTAGGGGTAACCCCACATATATTATTATGTTCTAATGACAATGACTAGTGATGACAATGATAACAACAAAGTAGAGTTTGATCATAACTCTTATGAATACTTGTACAATACCAATTTATTTGACATTAATGCCATTTATACTCTTAGACTAGTTATTTATAATCTGATTCCCCTTTATCACCCTCAACTTATAGCCTAGGACAAACAAGAATTCGTAATGCCTATAGATGAGTTTGAGAATTATGAGGCCTTTTATGATTTTCTAAGCCTATAAGATAATGTTCCATTGGGAGACCATAAACGAGTGTTCTCAATCAAACTAGATCCTATAGCTTATTTTGGAGAATGGGTGAACATCCTTATCCATAAATAATTAAATAAAACATTGAGGTCCCAAAGTGAAAACTTCTTTAAGACACTTTTGGACCCATGTAAAATTAAAGAGAAAGGCCAATCTAGTGGTGAAAACCTATTTCAAGCACCATTAAACAAGGGTGTTCAACCTTCTTTAAACATAGCTCACGAGACCACCAATGATGAACTTGCTTATGGGTCTGAGTTTAGTTCAAAAGAACATGTGTTCAACTAAATCATTCAATATTTTATAATAGTGTTTGTCACATGGCCATACTTACCATTAGGAGATGTTGATTCATCTTGCCTAGGGGAACATGAAGAGACAATCCACATAGAGGACTCTACTATTACATGCCAATTCTAATAATTCTAATTATTTTGGAAGATGGTTTGACTCTTCTTGTGGAGAGTACTATAGAAGTCAACATTGGGACTCCAAATGACCCAATATGGATAAAATTAGGTGTGTCCCTCACCAAGGAAGACTGTGAAATCTCTACAGCTCTTCTAAGGGAATATATGGACATATTTACTTAGGCCTATTCCAAAATTCTAGGTTTGGACCCTGCTTGGTTATACACCACCTTGTTGTACATCCTAATTCCAAACCTGTGAAGTAAAAACTACACAAAATACATCCTCTCATTGTTGTATTAGTAAAGAAAGATTTGGAAAAAATCTTAAAAGTAAGATGTTTTTGATTGATCAACTATTCAGAGTGGATCTTGAATGTTATGCTAGTCAATAAAAAGATAGAAGGAATCAAAATCTACGCTGATTTCAAAGATATAAATAAGGCCTTCCCCAAGGATGACTTTCCTTTGCTAAAAAATGACATGATAGTTGATTCCATAACTGGGTATGAAATTATTTCATTGATGGATAGATTCTCAAGATATAACTAGATCTAAATTATGCCAAAAGCTAAAAAATGGTGAGAAAACATACTAAAGATCCATGACCATCATATTTCATTATATGATACATGACATTGTTAAAGATTGTGTTGATGACATACTAAGAAAATCAAAGATCAGGACCAATTATCCAATAACACTATAAAGAATATTTAAGAGACTCCATCAATACAAGATCAGAATTAATCCTAAAGAGTGTGTTTTTAGAGTTACTTCAATAAATTTGATTAGATTCATTATGTCTTGTAGAGGCATTAAAGTCTATCCAGCTAATGTACATGCCATTATTGAGATGCCACCACCTTCCAATTTGAAATAACTATATAGTTTGTATCTATCAGATGCTTCATTTCTTAGTTGGACAATAAATGCCATCCATTTACACACTTTTTATAAATGTATCACATTTCATTGGGATGGTGACTACCAAAAAAATTTTTAACATTTAAAGGACTATCTTGGCAAACTACCTATTTTATTGCCACCTATACTAGGAATCAATTCTTACTATATATATCTACCATAGACAAAGCCTTAGGGGCACTTATAGCTCAGCATGATGATAATGGAGAAGAACATGCCATGTACTATTTGAACCATACACTAGTTGAATATGAACACAACTATATGCCCATTGAAAAAGCCTATTTAGCTATGGTATTTGTAGATCAAAAACTATGACATTATATGTTAAATAATAAAACCATACTTATTTTAAAATTAGATCCACTCAAGTATCTACTATCCAAGATAACTTTACAAGGATGCATATCCAAATGGATCATGTTTATGAGTGAGTACAAGATAGAATAGTCAATTAGAAGGCTATCAAGGGACAAGTTCTTACAGATTAACTTGATAAAGTCCCCTTACAAATATTAAACTGCTAACATTCCAATTCCTAGAAGAGTCCATTATGACCATCATTGAAACACCTCTTAAGGAGAAACACTAGAAGCTATATTTTTATGGATAATTCAAAACACATAGAATGACATCATGCTTATTATTTATTACACCATAGGGGGATCTAATCCCTAAATTATTTTGTATTATCTTTTGTTATACCAACAACATGGTTGAATATGAAGCACTCACTGCAAGGCTTTACCAAGAAGTATAATGGAATATTCAACATCTCAAGGTTTATTATGATTCTTAGTTAATCATCAATTAAGTTATAGACCACTTTAAGACTAAAGATGATAAATTGGTGTTATACAAGGCAATGGTGGACACTCTCAAAAAGCAGATTGTCGACATATAATTTGAACCCATACCAAGGGAAAAAAATAGAACAATGGATGCCATGGCCACCATTGGATATTTAATTAAAAATCCAAACCAAGCAAAATAATACCAATTATTTTGGAAATAGCTACTGAGAGCAGGGGTAAATAAATATATAACAATGCACCTTCAATTCTAAAACCATTCCATCATACATCAACTTGATCTTAGAAATGTAAATATGAAATTACATTTATCCAAAGCATGAACAAGAGCATAAACAATAACATCACATCATCTATGTGGGAAAACCTCTTGGGTAATAAAACCCACTCTCAATCCTGTAAACACTTGAACTACTTGTCCTATAAGGTTTACAAACTAGAAATTGGTCAAATCTTCCTGACTAGGATTTAGTGAAATGCCTATTCCAAATGGAGCACCTGACCCTAAGATGATTAACTCATTTAGAACACTTACCTTTAGTGAAACACATGTTTTAAAAGGATCAACTACCCCTAAAGAAGACCAAGTCATTTAGATCTTCCTTTAAAATGAAAACCTTGACCATAAAATTAATGTCTTTAACACTTGATGATGGACCTCTGATTATCACTCTTCACCTTCACTCTTTCACCTAATACTCCCTATTGGCAAAATCACATTACATACTTATACCAACACACAAAGATCAATTAGAACACACTACATATTCTAACTAACCCCACTCTCCAGCTCTTCACTCACACTCACTTCAAAACACCTGCAACAACTATGTGACCACAACAACCTAACCATGAGGTCATTTACATAGACCATACTCTGACCTTCCTCATAAATCAATTGTGTTTATACTATTATCTTTCTTCAATTGTTTGTCCATATCTATACCTACTTAGGATCTCTTTCAACCTATTAAGCTTTCTCTAAAGGACCTGCTCTGATACCAAATATTGAAAGTAGCTACTGGGGGGTGAATCAATATACAAAAATGCACATTCAATTCCAAAACCATTCCATCATACATCAGCTTGATCTTAGCAACATAAACATGAAAGTACACTTATCCAAAGCATGAACAAGATCATACACCATAATAACACATCATCTATGTGGGGAACCCTCTTGGGGAATAAAACCCATTCTCAAGCCTACAAACACTTGTATTACTTGTACTATAAGGTATTACAAACTAGAGACTAGTTAAATCCTCTTGACCAAGATTTAGTGAAATGCCTGTTCCATAAGGAACACCTACCCCTAAGATGATTAAATCTTTTAGACCACCTAAATTTAGTGAAAGACATGTTTCACAAGGAGAAACTACCCCTAAGGAAGACTAAGTCCTTTAGACCCTCCTTTGAAATGAAAACCTCCACCATAGAACTGATGTCTTCAATACTTGATGATGGACCTTTGATTATCACTCTTCACCTTCACTCTTTCCCCCAATACTCCCTATTGGCCAAAGCAAATTACATACTTGTACTAACACACAAAGATCAATTAGGACACATTACATATCCAAACTAACCCAAATCTCCAACTCTTCACTCACACTCACTTTAGAACACTTGCAACAACTCTATGACCACAACAACAACCTAACCATGAGGTCATTCACATAGACCATACTCTGATCTACCTCATAAATCAATTATCTTTGTACTATTCTCTTTCTTCAATTATTTGGCCATTTTTGTACCTAATTAGGATCTCCTTCAAGCTATTAAGCTTCCTCGAAAGGACTTGATTTGATACCAATTATTGGAAGTAACTACTGGGGAGGTAAATTAGTATACAAAAATTCATATTCAATTCTAAAACCATTCCATCATACATAAACTTGATCTTAGCAACATAAACATGAAATTACATGTATCCAAAGCATGAATAAGATCATACAACATAATAACACATCATCTACATAGGAAACCCTTTTAGGGAATAAAACCCACTCTCAAGCTTGAAAATACTTGGACTACTTGTACTATAAGGTATTACAAACTAGTGATTGGTCAAATCCTTATGACTAGGATTTAGTGAAATTCTTGTTCCATAAGGAGGACCTACCCTTAAAATGATAATTTCCTTTAGACCACATACCTTTAGTGAAACACTTGTTTCATAAGGAGAAACTACCCCTAAGGAAGAATAAATCATTTAGACCCTCCTTTGAAATGAACACCTCCACCTTAGAATTGATGTCTTCAACACCTAATGATGGACCTCTGATTATCACACTTCACCTTCACTATTTCACCCACTACTCCCTATTGGACAAAGCACATTACATACTTGTACCAACACACAAAGATAAATTCAAACACATTACACATCCCTACCAACCCCACTCTCCAACTCTTCTCTCACACTCACTTTAGCACACTTATTACAACTCTGTCACCAAAACATCAACCTGACCATGAGGGCATTCACACATACCATACTCTAATCTACCTCAAAAATCAACCTCCAAGCTCACACAAACATCACCTATTCTTTAATCACACTTCAAAACATAAAACCTAAAAGAGCACTTATTATGACATAGAAATATGACCCATAGGTCATACACATAATCATGAACTAGCTATGCTCATCAACCCATCTAATAGGCACACTTCCTCTCTTTTCTTTTCAACACTTCACTCTACTCCACTTGCATGAACCTATTTGCTCATTTTTGACCTAAAAAATTAATATTATAACAAAAAAATATGACCTATAGGTCATACACATATTCATAAATATTCTTTGCTTATCAACTTATCCAACTGGGCACTCTACCTCTCCTTCGTTCCACAATTCTCACATCTACCTTGTACAAGTGTCTCTCACAAGTATTCCACCAAAAACCTAGAAACCATCACATTTTTTTTCACTATATATAGAGAATTCATGAATTATTAAGTTCACAATATTTTATTTATCGGCCATAATACATGCCTTCACCCTCAAGGCATCTTACATGGGTCACACTTAAGCACAACACACTTTCAAATAGGCCTAAGTCACTTTTAGGTCCTATGGAGGCCCATTCAACTCTTTAACACTTATTTGAACAAGTAAAGAACATTTTAAAAAAGCATGGACCCATTCTACATGATCTATAGGTCCCCCTTAAGTGTCCATATCCATTACAATACCCTTCTAATTAAGCACAATTTGCTCAAACAACATTCTATGTACATAGTCAACATGAATGAATACACAATCAACTTCTAAACCTTTGTTCATACTACATATAATTATTCAAACATTAATAATTCACATACATCATATTCATGGAGTATACAACATTCTCCAATAGATAATTCATCATGAAACATCGAAACAACATTAACACAAGCTCAAACATCTTTCTTGGGTTTCTAACAGATGAACATTAAACACATACTCAAATTTGAACCTCAATATATTTGCATGTATATAAATTCAAACCTTCTAACTAGGTTAATTAGATGTGACATGGAGTCTTATTTGAATTTAATTTTAATATCACCTTTGAATTCATCTTGGATCAAAAGTTATGGACAAAATATAAAGCATTGGTTTTTTCTCTTTACGAAATTCAAATATTCAAATCTAAACGGTCACAGTTAAACCTCAAATAGTTGATCTCATCTCATGAAATATTATAATATTTACTTAATTTTCACCATAAATCTCTATAGATCAGATTGGTCTTTATCTTATAGCACTCACCATTCAATCAATCTATATGAACACTTGCTCACCGTTAGATCCTTATATCCTTATCCTTTACTTTTGCTCAGCATTAAACCTCAAACACTTTAACTTATTTGAATTGATACACACCATTATATCAATATTAATGATCACCCACAAAATTTTATATATCCATTTGGTCCTAAAATTTAACTCTTTCAAAATTGACTAAGTATAAGAACCATTGCATTCTGCTTGGAAGGCTAACTTTGGATGTTAATAACTTTTGCTATGCTTAGATGCACGATCTAAAATATGGACCATATGATATCCTCACATAGGAGAACCCACCCATGTGATAAAATAATCCTATAACCCTAACACATTTTATATATAATGATATAAAAATTCTCACTCAGATTTTTCTACCACAAAGCCAACTATGTCAAAAACTTGTTTGGAAGGCCAACTTTGAACATGCATATATTTTATCATGCTTCTACACTTAACCTAAAAACTAGAAAAAATCAACTAGGGACAAAAATAAATAAATAAATATGGTCAAATTATCCTAAAACATCCACACATGTAAGATATACCATGATCAAAATGTCTACTTAGCTTTTCTTGCCTAATGTAAATTTGGCTATGGAAAAACACTCTCAAATTGCTTAGGGGCCCAAATTTGAAAATTCATATCTTTTAAATAACTTAGGTTCATGTCCTAAGTTTTAGTGTATAATAACTAGGTATAATATTTAACAAACCCATTTGACCATTTCCTCCTATAACTTCCATGTATGTGAATTCTGACATCATCAACATGCTTACTCGACTCTATTTGAACATAGAAAACACTATCAAAATTCATAAGAGCCCAAATTTTTACCCAAATACATCTGAATAAACTTAGGCACATGATTTGAGACTTAACACATAGAAACTATGGACTAATTTTATTACAACCATATGACCAACTCCCCCTGACTCATCCACATGTGGCAATGGTGATGTTAGTAAACTGCCTACTCAAATTTTTTGCCATTTGACCCAAAATGTCTAGATGAAAATAATGCTCAACTAGATGAAATACACTTATGCACATAAAAACTCAACTCATATAAAACCTCTTATAATACCCCTTACACATGCTTAATAATTCATATTCATCCTTAAACATCTCTAGCCATATTAAAACTAAAGATCAACCAAGACTCCTTCAAGCATAATAGAACAAACACATTGCACACTTTGTCATTGTTACTTGGGATATAAATTCATTTCATACACTCACTTGGATATGTCCATGACATCACCATGACATCATTGACAACTCTCCAAAAAATTCCCCATTAAAAATATTCTAGCACCACCTCATGAACCTTCAATCATCATAATGATCTATGATATTATTGGTCCCAAATCTATATAGTACTCAAACATTTTTACCTACCTTCATGACCATATTATTCCACCTACTCTATCTCATAAATAATAAAGGACCTTTATTTTAGTGAATTTCAAATTATATTTCAAAAATGGAAGAAGAATAAACTTGTTGGGTGAATATTTTGTCGTCAACTAACTGATGACAAAATAAGTATATCAACCACAACATAGGGAGATTTACACCACAAAAAGTGTGGGTTTACCAGATCTAGATGAGGTAAATCTCTCCTCTCATCAAGGGGACGTTCCCTATGAATATTTATACGCTCTATGTATATATATAATTAAGCAAAAAATAACACATGGGGTGGTATAACAACATCCACCTCTCTTTTTTCAGAGGTGATGTTCAAAAAAAAAGAGAGAAATCCTGGTCATTGGCCAATAACATCCCTCTTCTTTTAGGAATGGTATCCAGCATAGAGCAAAAAATCACCTGAAGTAAGTAACAAAAGTCACAAAAAACCCACGTAAGCACAAAGTCTTCCGTTGTCTCCTCTGCTGATCTGGAACAAGCGTAACCGTAGAGTGAAACGAAGCACAAAGTCTTCGCTTGAAACTACAAAAGCTAACAAAATAAAAAAGATAAAATTAGCTCAAAGTCTCTCTTCTACCTTTTAGAAATGCCCTCAGATAATATTAACACACCCACTTTGCTTATTAAATTAGATAAACAAGAGATTATTAGGAAAGAGGACATAAGAACTATTCCCTAAATAACACAGATAATTTCAACACAAAGTCTGAAATAAACCTGCTTCTCATTCATTAAATAAAATATGATTTACAAGTTGAGCACAAAGTCTCAAAAAGTGTTTCAACTTTGGCAGAGTTTTTGCTCACTATTATCCAAGATCCTTTTACAAAAGAGGTCTCCACTATATATAGGGAGAAAACTCTCAAAATTTAGAAAATAATAAAATACAAAAATATCTTAGTCAAAGATGACTCATCTTTGACTTTGAGATATTTTTTTGAACTTTTTACATGTAATTACATATTAAAAAATTGCATGCACTTTTCTCAAGACAAAAGTGCATAAGGAAAGAAGAAGAGAGAAGGGGAAAAACTTTAGTTCTTGCCACCAAACTTCTTTAGATGAGCATCATATATAGAAATGGATGCCTAAATTCCTACACTGTCTAGTGTAATTATGTTCTTGGAGATGACCTTGACTCTAATTAAAGTATCCTTCAATGCTATGATGGCCTTAGCATGACTAGTTAACCTGGATCTCAGATTGTCCAGAGTCAACTGAGTGTCTAAAATGTTATTCACAAAAGTCATTGAGAAGGATTTCTCTTCAAAATCTCTTTGAATCATCCCCTTGAAACTTTGGATCATTTCTTCAACTGAGAGAAATTGGTTATCCCTGGAAGTGAGGTTGCAAGGCAGCTCTTCCAGTCTATTCATCAGGGCTGTGTCACTCTTCTCACTAGCATCCCTGGAAGATTTGAGATCTTCAACCAACTCCTTGAGTACCTGTATCTTGTATATCAAGGACACCTTGATCTCAACATAGGAATCCTTGTTGGAAATGACACTGATAGATATCAAGGTGATTTTATTTAGATCCTTCATCTCCATCCATTTGCTAAGATATTTTTCTATACTATCAACATCCTGAGAGATAAGAGAGACAAGGTCATCTAAATCTGCTCTCACCTTCTTCATCTTGTCTATCTTTTTTGCAACCTCTGTAAGCAAGGAGACTCCATAAGTATGCATCTTTTCAACATAATCCTCCAGCACTTTCCCCTTCAAGTAAGTTTTATCTGCCTTTTGAATGACATGATCATCTATAGAGAAGGCCTCTGGAGTCACCGCTTTAGGGGGAAGAGTGAATTTCCTTATTACTACCATTAGCTGCTCTATCCTGGCCTTATAATAGTCTTTTATCTCCTTTTCTTGATCAAATTTTTGGACCATGATGTCCATTACTGACTGTAGATTGGTTTTCGCACCTTCGTGAGTAACTTTGCCAAGTTCAACATGAGAGATGGAATAGTTGCTCATTTCAAAACCCTCAAGGGTTGCATCCTACGAAGGCTTAAATATTTCCAAAAATTTATGTCCCTTTTCCTCAACCAATTTTGAGAGGATCCTTGGCCTCTTAAGAGCCTTAGCTTTCACCGGCATTATCTTGCCAAAATGGAAGTCATCTAGAGAGATGACTAACTTCTTTCTTTTAGGTGTGAAAGTTGACATCCAAGGTGGGAGAGAAGAAGTATCTATCATGGCAATTGTTCTCATAGCTAGTGTTACTGTGGAAAATTCTACACTACTAGTGGTAACAGTGGTCGTAGTTGGAGTAACAAGTGAAACTGTACTGGCCATTAATTCTGGCTCTTGTGCAAAACTTTCTCCCAAATTGAAGGAAAGAGATGAAAGGCTAGGGATAGATCTAGAGGAGTGAAGTATCTCCAAAAGCACCCTAAGGATCACCAAATATAACTCTAGAAGGAGAGGTGGCTCTAGAAGAAGGAACACTGATAGGAGAGAGAGGAGAAGGAGATGCCATAGGAGACTGAGGCAAAGAAGGAGAGACACTTTTAAGTGGTTGTGCCCCTTCTTGGGAAGGTAGAGGTTCAATCCTTTACTATTTTGAAGGCTAGTCATCTGTCTCCATTTGTTGGGCTACCTATTCCTGAGAGCTCTATTTTGCAATTCCTTTAGCCGCTACTTCTAGCTCTTTAGTAACCTTTGATTTTTTAGAAACAAAGATGATTCTAGGCTTGTGAGGCCTAGATGGGGAAGGAACATCACCTTTGTTCTTGGTCCTATTTTCTACTTTCTTCCTCATCTCTGCTTAGAACTTAGCCTTTGATCCCATGATAAATTCTTTCAGTATGATCCCTTTGGCCACTAACCAATCATTGGTGTTAGCCAATATTGGTTCAAATCTCTTCCTCAGAGAAGTTAGCTCTTTCTGAGACCATTGAATTAGAGGAAGAGGGTATTCAACAATATTTTTGGCCAGGTACCTACTATTGATAATGCTCCCATCATCGACTAGATTGGGGGGGATCTCTGCAAGCCCCAAATACTCAATTTGTTCTAGGGTCAGCCTGCTATAGTCCATGCTCCTAATTTCTTTTGCTATTCTCAGGTCTACCCAGATGTCTTCAATCATAGGCTCATGGAATTGAGTCTTTCATCTGATCATGTTCTTGACTCTCTTATAGTCAAATTTGTCCCTTCTCTTGAATTGTTTCATAGTGACAAGCTGCATCTCTATTTCCATGACTTTGGCTTTGGCTACTGTCAAGATGGAGTATCTGCCAATTTCAACTAGAAACCTGAGACCTGGCTTTTTCAACTCTATCTGCCTTGTGTGTATGATAGCCATTTATCAACAAAGCTCCATCAGAACTAACTTATCAGAAGGAAACTTGGGGAGCATATAGGGATAGCTTTGGAAAAAGCCAACCCAAAGATAAAAAAAGGTGGGAAATTGAAGGAACATACAATAATAGTCATTGACGATTGTCCAAGCCTCATTAGATGCTCTCTTTTGTTTGAGCTAAGGGTCGAAGAGGCATAAAAATATGACAAAGAAAGCATCATTTACCCTTTTGAAATGGCAGATCAATCCTTGAAGCATTAACTGGGGGTAATATGAGTAGACTAGGGTGGTCTTTCTATCCCCTTCAATTGTCAAACCTAGAAAGGTTCGCATCGAGGCAGCTATGTACACAAGGTATGAGGTCATATAGAACTTAGAAGAAGTCTATACCTTGGTTAGCTACTCGTGAAGGGCATTGCTAATCTGCTCACTTGAAAAGATGACCTGCTTATCCTAGAGGATGATCTTAATGAATAGGTACATCCACTCATGGAACTGTGAGGAAGACTGGAGGCCTCACACTCTACTAAGAAGGGTGATCAAGTAACCAACTTCTTCAATGAAATCACTCCTTGAAAAGTTCCACAGCCATTTAGATAGATTGGTTCTGGGTGTCTTCAACCACCTGTTATTCATCACTTTCTTTGCCCTCTCAGGGTCCTTATCGTACTCCTTCTAGGCTTCTATGAAGTCAATCTTTAGTACTTTAGTAGCAGGAGGGCACATGAAGACTTTGTCGATGAATTTAGGATCTAGTCAAATTATCACATTACCACTGACATCTGAGACTGATCTTGTCTCCTTGTTGTAGAACTAGGTGCACTGGAAGATGAACTCCGTATGATGTGCTGCCACTAAGAAAGTGGCAACCAAGTGAATGTTAGTTTCAATGATCCTCCTCATTTCAGAGCTTGGGTTAGTTGCCTTCGTTTGAGTCACAAACTCGGCCATATCCATGTGGCCAATTTTAGTGTCCCTAATGTCATCAACATTGGAGGTAATTAAAGTGATCAGAAAGATACCCTGGTACTTATACTTCATGGTCTTTGCCTTTTTGGGAGACATTTTAGACATTGAAATTAGCCTCAGTCAAACAGGTGTTGATGAGCAAGAATTGTTTGAAAGTACTACAGTCATGACCACGTAATTAGGGAAAAGTGGGCGAGTTGAGGAATCCACATTTTAAGTGACCATGACTAAGGAAGGGCACTTAAAAGGGCCAGGTTGAAAATTGGGGTAGAAAATGAGGAAGGAAGGGAAAGAAAGGAGAAGAGGAAAAATCCTCTAGAGTTAGAAAAATTGGAGGAGAAATGCATGGGTGGCAAAAATCGCCACCCCTACATGAAGAAAATAAATAGTGTAGAGGCGGTGAAATTCATCGCCCTTGCAGGATCAGCCTACACGGGTGGTGAAATTTGCCGCCGATGCATGCTTAGGGAAAAAAGGGTGCAGGCGGCGATTTTCTTGCATAAAATCTATGGGCAATGGGGAGGGGTAGCAAAAATCACTGCTCCAACATGGAAAGAAAAATGGGAAGGCTGACAGGGAGGAAAAGGTGGGAAAAAACAAAAACAAAAACACTCTAACAATAATAAAAACTAAAAATGAAGCTAAGAAGGAGGAAGGAAAAGAAAACAAATGCTAAAAACAAGACCTACTTGGAAAGCTGCACGTGTAGTAACCTCAAATCCACAAAAATGCACTTCAAATCATTTGTTGGATCATCCAGATGCAAAGGGTAGGAGGAGAAGAGGAAGAATGAAGAAAAATAAGGTTGAAATTAGATTATATGGGGTGAAAATTGACCACAACAACCCACTGTGTGTGGCAATAAATGTTGTGCATGGAAATCGAGGCATATAGGGGCAGCAAAAATCACCACCCTTGCATGTTGGTTAAAGGTTTGAATTTAGGGGTGACAAAAATTGCTGCCCTTATAGGTCAAAATGCAGGGGTGGCAAAAATTGCTGCCCTTGCATCTCAAAGGTTGAAAATGCATTAGCAAAAAAATTTTCCGCTCGTGCATGAAAATGGAAGAAATAAAACACCAACTCTGAAAGAGGCAAGTTTTGGTCCCCGAGACACATCGAGGCCATAACGACCTTCACGTTTTAGAGAAGACATGATAACAAGACATTACAAATTTTGAAAGGTGCAGCTAGACCAAGACGAGAATGAGAAGAACCTGTCTTGAAAACAAACTTAGATAGGCAAAAGATGAAATAGACAAGTTTCGTAGGGGGTTCTTCCCAAAAATGAGCTAAGTTGATTTTGGAAACAACAAAACTAAATGTGGGTATGGTAAAAAAAACCTATTTTATTATGTCCACATTAAATCAGATGATTGTGGAGAACTTCTTTTTGGCTTGGTAGAATGACATATAAATAAGACAACACTAAAGCAAATGGTTGGTTAAATAGATATCTGAGTGGATTACCTAGTGCTAGCTACATATCAAAAGTAAGAGCTTCCTCAGGGGCTATCAATCCACATGTTTAAATAATTAATTTTATAAATAGAATATAAAGTACTTACATCAATAATCAAAAGGTAATAAAATTGAACACAAGAAATGCTTTCTAAAGAAATAGACTAGAAATGACTAATATAGCAATAAGTAGATAGACACTAGTGTTAAATGGCTTGGGTCTATTTAAAAAAATTAGGTAGGGGTCTATGAACATGTAGGAACATAGAAAATTAGATTTAGTTGAGGGTAGGTAGGTGGAAATAGCTTGCTATAATTTCCTGACAGAGTGACCATCAATGGTTGGGATGATCATCGATAGTTAAGGTGACCATCGATGGTCAAAATGACCATCAATGGTTGTGAAGACCATCAAAATTTGAAGAAATCATTAGTAGTTACTATTTTTAGGTCTTGATTGGTAAATGGTTGATTGATGGGATCAAAAATTTAAATTCTAAGAGGTGGGTTGGTAGTGGGCTCAGTGTGAAAGGAAAATAAAGTAATTAAATGCTATAAGACAAATACTTGTCTTGAAAAAGGCTGATTAGGTGGGTGGTTGAGGTAGTTGACTTATTGGTGGAGTTTGACATGACTCTAATAGAGTAATAGTACTTGACACTTTAGAAGAGTAGTGATGGAAAGTTATCTCTCTGACATGATGGCTAGAACACTAGATTGCTAATGACAATTAACCTGTAAAAAAAACTTTAGATGCATAAGCTCTTGATAATAATTGCAAATGGATTTCACCTCCCTATTCTTCTCTTCTTATAGGAAAGGAAAGAGAGGTATATCAAGGTGTTAATTAGGCCTTCTAATTTTAACTCACACATGCAATGGCTCACACATGGATTTAGACAAGTTATTTTTAGAAAAGTAAGGTAAATGTTTTGCATGTTATTGGTTGAGGAGGTACAGCCTAGCTGTTGGTAGTCAGGGTGATCATCAATGGTCACCTTGACCATAGATAGTCGAGGGACAACATTTAAAGAGTGGTTAAAGGGGTAGGTTAAGTCAGTTAGTCACAATTAATATGATTAGGCTTGGTTTATACTTGAAGGGTTAGATTGCTCTCAAGGGGGTCTTAAGGCAGTCTAAGGGTGTATCAACATTTAAAATCATGGTGTGTAAATTTTTGGTGTCTATATTTTCCCCCTTTTTATTATGTACCTTTGAATCAATAAGCTATAAAACAAAAATAGATTATTGGTTGAAGGTCTAGTTACCCTAAGTATGAGAGGACGTGTTCCCCCCTCAAATCAAAAATTAATGAGGTAAAACAAAATTAGGCGTGGTTTTTAGAATTGGTAGAGGCTAATGACGATAGGTGAACACCATGGAGGTGGGTGATAGGTTGGGCAATAAAGCACAAACAAACACATAAAGTGTGATAACTAAGATCACACATTGACTAGGTTACCATAGTTAGGAAAATTAGGGTTGGTGCTAGAAGGACAAGTGGAAAGTAGACCACGTGATCAAATTTAGGCATAGCAATTGGATATACTCATAAATTCAAGTCTCCTAAGTGATTTCTATGATTTGGTGGGTATTCAAGGTAGGAAGTGCTCCTAATGAAAAAACAAATTGGTCAAATGTCATGGGTACCTAAGGTAGGAATTGCTCCCAAGAAGACATAAGTGGGTCAGGTATGCATGAGGTGGTGCAAGTTCAAAAAGTGGTCAACATGGCAATGTTATCACTATGGTCAAAGTACTAGTCAAAAGTTGTCAAAAAATACATGATAATTAGGTTAAAAAGGACTAATGGTGAGGTGATGAAGTGGTTAGGTTGGAAAGAAAAGGTATTCTTCATGAGTGGGTAAATGATTTGGTTATACTAAGAAAAAAAGGTCTACTTATAGGTGAGAGCAAAAAGGTAAGCCCCTTGACCATCAATGGTTAGGGTGCTCAAGGGCACCTATCAATGGTCACCCTGACTGTCGATGGTTAGGTTGAAAACCCTTAAAGTCCAATGGTTAAAAGTTAAAAGTGAATATCATTTTTCTCATTTTAAATTTTGACTATAAATCTCTAACATTTAGTATTTTTGGGAAAAAATATTGTTGATGGTGACTACTGAGGTATACCTACTAAGTTGGCATTAGTGAAAGGACTTAGGGGACTAGTGAGGATGCAGGGAGCACATTGACATGGATGAGGATGGGTGGGTCTATGAATTATTCCTTGATGGTGGTCATAAAATGAGGTAGGGGGAATCCTTAATTTGGTTAGTTTAGCTTGATTTGGAAATTACATTGGGGTTTGAAGATGGTGGTTTGAATGGTTATGCCTTAGTTAGGGGTTTTATGTGACTTGGGTAAATTTATGGGTGAATGGGAAAATTTAATGGGTGGGTAGGTGAATTAAGGTGGGTAGGTGAATAAGGGTGGCAAAGTAGGAGATTTTTTATGTGGTTTGGTTTGTTTTAGGGTAAGCTAGGTTTTGGGTATTTTGCTCATGAAACACCCACAATGATCATTGGTGGTTAGGTCTGACCATTGATGTTCAACATCCATAGGGAAATGGATATTTGACCATCAGTGGCTATTATGACCATTGATAGTCACCTAGTGAAAAAAAAGGTTTTTTGAAAGTGTTTAAAATGATAAGGTAAGTTAGATGTGATTTTTTAGGTGTAGGCTGACCTTGTAGGTTGGAGGGTAAAATTCATAGGTATTGAGTAGATGGGTAGAGAAATAGGTCACTGTGTAAAGTTGAAGGGTAAGGTAGGGTAGTTGTGAGGTTTAGTTGGTAGGTAATAATGATTTAGGTGACTAAGTTATGTTTCTAAATAAATTATTATAGGCCCAAGAGTAGATATAGATGTGCAATCAAGTGCCACTCATCTTTATAGAGATCTAATAGGGGATGACCCCAGTTGACTAGGTTGATATAGAATAGGTTGGGTTGGGAATGATGAGGCATTATCAACATATACCTCAAGATACATCCAAGATGTATCTCATCAAGAGATGGGATCTAACTATGAAAACCTTCTTACTACCGATCAGTGAGATGATAATCTTAGCAGAAGATGTGCATAAGATCACATGGTTAACTCTTCAAGGTGATCTAATATATCACATAGAGTGAGAGGAGCAAGAGGATCACATTGAGCTATTGTATGGAGATGATAGTGATCAGGTCAAATGGAATGCTGGGGGTTTAGATAAAACATGTTATATAAGAGGGTGCCAGGTGAGAGGAGACTCATGACTATGCTTATGATAACCATCTCATATTTTTCTCTTCTTGACTCGAGTAGTGGGAGGTTTCCATACTTGCTACTGAGGTGCTAGTTAAGTTGTTACTAGGGCAGACTATATTCAGTTGGGTACCTATAGTCTTAGTGTAGATATATAAGGAGATGTTGGGATTTAGGGCCCATAAGAAGTATGGTATCTGTGTTGTCTTAGTTCTACACTACTGGGCCTATGAGCACATTTAGGTGCTAAGGCCAATGGGGCTACCATGGATGGGATACACTCAAATAGGTTTCTCAGTTGGATTCATATGATGGAGAGGTGACTTCATCACTTTAGGTATAGGGGGAGGTACACATGATGTGGATTTGTTTAGGGGTGTACTAGTGGTTTGAGACATCTCCTAGAGACCCTATGTTAGGTTCCTAGAGTGGAATGGCTATAGGAGGTAGACTTTGTGTTTAAAAAGTTATAGGTAGATATTTAATAGGCAATATGGGGAGGTAGAGCTTATTGCCTTTGATAGGGTATGCAAATAATTCATCCCAGTTCAGGGTATTCTAGGCACATTCTTGAGATACAAGAATGATACTCAAAGATTCTATTTCTAGAGCCACATCCCATACCGACCTTGCTAGATCATGAGGATTTTTCAACTAGGCCATAAATAGATGACACTAGTTTTATAGATGGGTACATAGCATGATATTGAGTGTTATATATAGCTATATATTTTGGTGATGGTGATAGTGGTAGGAAGTTGATGGCTATGAACCTAGCTGGGAGAGGGGGATAGAGGGCAAAGGTATAGGGGGTTAGCCCTAATGGATAGGAAAGAGTGGTGCTAGCTACTACATAGGCACTTGTCATAGCATTACAGGGATAGGTGGCTAAATTATAGGGTCAACTAGCCACTATGATAGGTGAGAGGGATGTGGCTAGGGGTACACTAGTCTAGGTCACCTAGGAGTAAGATGATTTGAGACAAACCAAAGGAATAACAACAACACCAATAAGTCCAGTAAGGACCATTTATTTAAAGAGGTACATAGCCACTATATAGGAGTTGTGGTATTATGAGGTGATAGTATTCACTCACTACCTAATAGAGCTTTGATGGGGTGAGTATAGAGCTAGTTTGGTAGGTAATGATAGCATTGTGACACTAGGTTAGTGGGTTACATTTGTAGCTAGATAGATAGGGACATATGGGGGATAGGTAGGTATTGTAGGGGGTAGGCACTAGGATTTAACGATGCTTTAGGAGATAGTGGTACTCTTGGGGCATAGTCAAGACATAATATATTATGCTATATATCATTTTGATTCTAGCCTACGAGCTGATGGGGTGAGATGTACATTTTGAAAGGGAGAGACATGTATATCTATTTTATACATTATGATGTTTATTTACTCACAAGCTATATATGGTCTTTGTTCATTATTCATATTCATGGTCTATGATTTACTTTGATATTAATGCTTATGATACGAAGTTTATATTACTTATGGATTATGATTATGGTTGTTAGACACTAATGTAGACTCACCTAGCTTGGCATGAGATGACAGTTATTTATGTATACGCTTCCTATTTTCTTTATGGCATACTAAATTTTAATGAGTGTATGCTTCATTATTTATATTTAGACATGTGATGAAAGGTTTGATTGTTTTATGGCTCATAGACACTATGATGTTATTATGCTTGTTATAGTTATGAATATGGTTATGCATTTGATTATGACAAATGTGCATATGCTTGTTATTAACTTATTTTAAGATAAAACACATGAGGTAAGTTATTTAACAACACTAGATGGAAAAATAGAGAATATAATCAAGAGACAAATGTCATAATGAAAATATCAACTAGTCATGAGAGGATAAGAATAGAGAATGATGCTTCTTATTTGACAAGGAATATAATAAAGATAAAGTTGTATTTTCTTAATGAACATAAACCCTTCAAATGCTTCACATTAACATTCATTAACTAGTTAAAAAAGGTGTCTTGACCACATAATGTTAAGTAAGCTCAAAATCCTTTGTTTATAGTGTATAAAGGGGAGATGGATGAAAATGGAACCTTCTTGTGAGATTATTATGAATCTTCTATAGGTTTCCAAAGAGTTAGTATAAACAATTCTATGTCATAAAAATGTAGACTGAATGATATGAGAAGTCTACTTGTGAAAACCGATTGTAGCTTCCACCTTATTTTTTATGTGAGAGTTGATTGCAACTTTTAGAATTAGTTTGATTTTGTTGTGATTTTGATAAATGGGTATTTTTATCTATTGTTTTATATGAGAAACTGATCGATGTGAGAATCTTCCAAAAAATTGATATACTTTTGACAAATGCATTACTCAGCCATCCTTTGAGGGAGAGGTCTAACTTTGTGTACTTTGTTTAATGATTTTTATAGCTATCCTTCAAGGGAGTAGTCTACCTTATGTTGAGTTATTTTAAATATGTTGTCAATATCTATCCTTCAAGGGAGTAGTTTGTGAATGCTAGGAATGACCCATGATGGCCATTGGTTTCAATTTTTTCTTTTTATTGCTTTGTTTGATTTTACTTGACATAGACTTGCTTAGGATGGCTTAAGGGTTTAACTTTATGAAGTAAAAAATAAAATCACAAGAAGGTTGATTAGGTATAAAGAGGTTTAGGTGAAAATGATCATGGGAATCCATCTTGGGAGAGGGGTGGAAAGTACCATGAGGATCATGCCATGGGTAGAGCTATGGTACCCATTGTTAAAAATAGGCTATGACTGTGATGGATCATCACATGATGCAATTTTAATTATTTTCCCCTAAAATAGGGAGATGGATGTGGTTGAAATTAAGGGATGAGCTTAAGTTAGAAAAAAAGGTGAACTTGATCCTTATTAAAAAAAGAATAGATGTAAATGCAAAGTATTGAGGGGTTTAGGTTCTAGGTGGCCTTCGAGAGAAGACAAATGGTAATATCCTAATTCATACTTGTGGGTTATGATATATGTTCCAATCTAATTGAAAGTGAACTTGTCCTACTTGATTTTCTTCATATTGGTGACATGTTGATTTTGCTTTAGGATGAGGTCTTCAATGTTGAATTCTCATACTCTAAGGTATTTTTTATAGGCATGATTGATGTGCTCTTGAAAAACATGGAGATGGGTAAGGGTTGCTAAGTGATGCTCATCAAGTAGCTCAAGCTGAGTTAAATGGTACTGATGATAATCATCTTCAAAAATTAGTTCTTACAAAGATATGTAAAAAGATGGGATTTAGAATTCAAGAGGCAAGTTGGCCTCCACTCTAAACACAAGAGAAAAATGGGTATCACCTATAGGGGTTTTAATGCTAGTGTGATATGCCCATAATGTGAAGGAGATGTGTGAATGCCAATCCTGACTAGATGTATTGACCATTTTAGTTAGCATGTTGTTAAGAATTTTATTAGAGGCCTCAACCTATCTATTCACTTGAGGGAGATAGGGTGAGGAGAAGCTTACATTAATACTAAAATCATTACAAAGACCTTGGACTTGTTTGTTCTTAAAGGATTTAAAATTTTTAGTGATAATCTTGTGAGTAACATCAAAATGGTAGATGATGTAATGGTTGATAAAGTTGACAATATTCTCTACCTCGATTAAGACTAGAAGAATAACTTCTACCCATTTGGTAAAATATTCATTCATAGTGATGATATAATGGTATTGATATGAATAATAGGGACTAATTTCACCAATAAGGTCTAGGCCCCATTGTGAGAAGGGATAGAAATCAATGGAAACATAAATATTATGGCTAGGTGCATGATGTAAATTGGCATGTTGTTGAAACTTAACACACTTTTTCACATAATCACAATAGTTTTGGTTAAATATAGGTCAATAATAGCTAAGGAAAAGGATGAATTTAGCTATGGTGAGTCCATTAAATTGTCCCCTAAAGATGCCATCATGCATTTCTTGATAGTGTGAGGCTTCCAGACTATGTAGGCAATGGATGATGATACCGTCAAATCCATGATTGTAAATAATTCCCCCCATAATGGTGTAATATGAGGTACTTTGGATAAACATTCTTTGGATGTTCCTATAAAGACTACAAGGAATGATGGTGAGGTTAAGATAGTCAAAAATTTATTGATACCAAAGGTCAAGTTGGGTCTCCTCCACATTAAAAATGGTGGGAGAATCTAGTTTGACATAGGAAGGCTGGGTAGGTCTATGGATAATGATAGATAGGTTAGAGTTAGAGGGTGTAAATAGGATATAAGAGGTGAGGGAAGCCATGGTGTCATCAAACTTATTGGTAGATCATAGGTTTGATTGGATGTGGTAGTGTTCAAATGATGCTAAAAGTTCATCAACTAGTTATTTGTACTATTGCAAAACATCATTCTTACACTGGTAAGAGCCATTGATTTGATTGACCATAATTTGGGAGTCACCAAATATATTGATTTTTTTTACTCCAAAGGCTAACACAATTTAAAGGCTTATGACTAGGGCTTTGTACTCAGCCATATTATAAGTACATTCAAAATCAAGCTTGATAGACAAATGAAGAGGTTTATTGTCAAAGGGAATAAGGATGATACAAGCTCCCCCACCATATTGACATTTATATCCATCAAATAATATGATGACATGATAGTGAATTTTTCTTGAGAGAGGGCCATGATGAACTCATTGAGGAACTCAAGAGGAAGAGGGTGGTTGTCTGCAAATAGTATTTTGACCAATTGGTTAGAAATGACCTACCCCTTAATTGACCTTTGCTAAAGTAACTCAAGGTAAAAATTTTCTAAAATAATGAGCCATTTATCCATGCATTTGTTTTGGTATGGCTTGGAGTGCATGTATTTGAGTGGGTTAGTATTGGTTATGACATAAGTTTTATAGTTAAAGAAGTAGTGGTAAAGTTTGGTGGCCATAAAGACTAAATCTAAGCAAAGCTTCTTGGTATGGTTATACCAATTTTCATACTGTATAAGCATGTAGATGATGTATTAGAAAAATTTATCTTTGTGTTGTTTATCCTGATGAGCGAGCATTGCCCCTAGGGAATGGTAAATGGTAGAGATATACAGGTAGAAAGGTTGGTCATACCTAAGAGGGGTGAGGATAGGTAAAGACAAAAGGTACTTTTTGAGTGAATCAAAGGATTTTTTATAGTCATTATTCCACTTAAAATACACATCCTTATTTAAGAGGTGGTGGACGGGTTAGCATTGGTCTGAAAGATGGGAGATAAAGTGACAAATGGATTGGTGTTTGCCCTATAAACTATAGAGTTGCTTGAGATTGATTAGAGGAAGCCTGTTAATGATTGATTTGATTTTGGTAGGATTGACTTAAATACCATGAAGAGAGATAATAAAACCAAGGATATTTCCTGATAAGACCCCAAAAATGCACTTATTTGGGTTAAGGCAAACATGGTAATGGATAAGTTGCTCAAAGATGATTTTGAAAATAGCTAAATGATCCTTTCAAAGTTTGGATTTTATGAGAAGGTCATCTACATAGTCCTCTACAATATTGTATTTAAATTCATGAAAGATATAAGTTATGGTACATTGATAGGTTGCACAAACATTATTTAATCTGAAAGGCATGACCTTGTAGCAGAAGGTTCCCCATGGGGTGGTGAAAGTAGTTTTGTGTTGATCTTTAGGGGAAATTAGGATTCATTGTAACCCAAGAATCCATCCATGAGAGACAATATCTCATGACTAGCTATAAGATCAACTGGTAGAGGAAAGTCATCCTTGGGGAAAGTGAGGTTGAGGTTATGAAAGTCTACATAAATGTGTAGTCCCCCTATAGCTTTGGTGATAGACATGACATTCAAGACCCATTAGGGATAGTCAATGGGTTGAATGAAATTGATATATAGAAGATGTTGAAGCTCCTCTTTGATGAGAAGGGATATGTAAGGGTACATACATTAGATTTTCTATTTGATAGGATTAGAATCACATTTAGTGACTATGTTATGGGTAGTAATAATGGGGTCAATTCTAGGCATGTCTCTAGAAGACCAAGAAAATGCTATGCTATGATCTTAGAAGAAAGAGGGGAAATATTGAAGCTATTTAACATTAAATGATTGGCTGATTTTGATAATATAGGGGCTATTTGGAGTGCCTAAGTTGATATTCATAGTGGATTTGTTCAACATGGTCAAAGTCTCAGGAGCAAAGGATTTATAGATGGAAGAATCTAGGACACCAAGGTAGGTGAGAATGGAATCATCATCTTGGCACTAAATAGTGTTAATAGTAAGAGAGTCATCTCCTATCATCTCAAGATGGGTCAAAGGGATGGTTATGATTACCCCCTCCTTTTGATAAGCTAGGGGTCCTAGGCTGATCATGTTGATAGAAAAAAAGTTAGGTGGGATGATGTCATCATCCTCACATATAGGTAGAGGAAAGGTTGGTGAGGAAGGTGTGTCTTCCTCAATATTGGTGATGATAGGTGGTTTGGTTTGCTTCTTGGTGGGAAAAATGAAATTGAGGCCATGTTTCTCATGAGGCTTTTTAGTTTCAATGAAAATTAACTCATGTGGGTTGTGCTCATATCATTCAATACCAAATCATTTCCATGCACACCTATGAAGGTATGTCTTGGCAAAGCTCATTTTATCTCGGTAATAAAAAATGATAGTAAATGGTTGAGGTAAAAGAGAGATGGTGGAAGTGTCAAGGAGTTTGTTGAGTCTCTCATACATGAAATGGGTTTGATAGTGGGGAGGTCCAAAAAGAATAATGGTTTTGACATTGTGGTCATATCATAGGTGGTTAGTAAGTTCCCCATACTCATGAGGAGTAGGGAAGGTATCAAGGGATAAAAGGTAAAATTCCCCTAGTGAAAGGTGGTGGAATGTTGATTCCAAAGGGTCTAAGGTGGGGATTTGATTAAAGGGTATGGATGAGTTAGTTGATGCCTCATTGGTGGAAGAGGATATGGCATCCACTTTTGTGGTTGAAGGTTAGTCTTTGTCTACTAAGGGTGTGATAGAAGGAGGGACAAAACCCATGGAGTGGATCCAAGGTCATCCCAACAAAATGTTGTATTGGAATTCACCTTCAAATACAATGATGACTACCTAAACTTCATACTCAAATTTAATGTAATGATGAAAGGTAGAGGGGAAATAACCCATGGAGTGGATCCAAGGTCATCCCAACAAAATGTTATATTAGAATTCACCTTCCACTACATAAAAGAGTTTAGGGAGTGTGTAGGGTCTTAAATGGATATGAAGGACAATAGTGCCTAGGGTATTGGCCATGGTGTAGTTGAAGAATTAGAAGATGGCTAAGGTTTTAGACATGACATTATTTATAAGTTTGAGTTGGTTATTGGCATAAGAGGAGATGATGTTAATACTATCTCTTCCATCAATCATGACCTATTTGATGTAGGTTTGGTTGATTTAAGTAGTAATAAAGAGAGGGGGATGTGGGTAATTAGGATAGATAGAAGTTATTTATGAATCCTTAAAGGTGACAAGGTTAAAATTTTGGTTAGCACCAATAAAGGTTGCTAGAGGTTGAGGGTCTTTAGGTTGGACCTCTACTGACTATAATACCTCAATCATTTCTTGGTGATAATGAGGTGAAATGGTAATTAACTCATATAAGATCATCTTTTTTGGGGTCTAGTGGAGTTGTTTGAGCACCACTCTCTTGATGGATTTGGAGGGGTTCAATTAGGAGGTACCCAAGATAGATATCTTGGGTTTGGTTGAAGGTGATGGTGTTTGATTTTGGTTTGGTTGGGAAGTGGAAGATGGGTATGTCCATGGAATGGACACTTTGGCCTTACTCTTATCCTTTTGTTGATCATGTGACCACATGGATAGTATGGATAGAGGGAAGAGTTGGGGTAGGAGACTGGTTGGGTTCTTCATCACTTTGAGGTAAGAGTGGAAGAGTAGGTAGGTATTGGGTAGAGGATGTTGTTGGTGAGATTGGTATAGGGCTCATGGGAGGTTCAAAAATTAATAGATCATCCTCCTCATAGATATGATGGATTATGTTTTGGAGAGATTTACAGTTCTCTATTTCATGCCATGGTGTCCTATGATGGGAGCACATGTGGTGGTCATTATGCCAAGTAGGTTTTGAACCAAGAGGGTCAAATGGTTTGATAGGAGGTAAGATCAAGCAAGAAGCATGAAATAACCTTTAGAAAATGGTAGAGTAGGACTCAGTTGATGGTGAAGAAGGTTTAGGGGTCTTGATCTTGGTTGGTAAGGTGGAAGTCCTTTTGGGAGCGAGTTTGGTGATGGAAGGTTTGGGTAAGGTGGTGTATTTAGTTGGTGCCTTTGGTTTTGGTAAAATGAGGGTTGATAAAGTATATGTAGGAGGTTTCAAGGTAGGTAGCTTGGTTATCATTGGTGCAATGAAGATAGGTGTGTCATAAAGAAATTATGAAGTTGTAACCAAAACTAGTGGTGGGGTTTTGGTTGAGATAATTGGTTTTCTAGTCAAAGTAGAGGGATGATGCCTTAAAATAGAAGGCAAGGTTGAAGGAGGTAGAAGTCTGGACTTCTAGACTCTTGGTGTTTTTAAATCCTTAGTTGATTTAGATTTGTGTTTGGTTGTTGGGTTTGGTGAGGTTAGGTCCAATTTCAAGGGTGGGTAATTAAGACTCTATGTATGGAAGGTGCCAAGGTTTTTGGTTGGTTTGGTTAGAGAAGGTGATTTGGTTATTTAGGGTTTGGGCATATTATATGGTTGAGGAATTGTTGGGTTGGTAGAAGATTATATTGGTTTGGTTGATAGGGTAGGACTTCAGATAGCAAAAAAGGTGGATTGGTCTGCCAAAGACATGGTTGGAGGTTCCTATTTGGTGATGTAAGGCAGCCCCAAATTTTCCCAAAAGGTGGCTCAATCTATGTCAGGTTTGGAGATAAAATCCTACCTCTAAACTAATCTAGAGAAGGGTTTGGAAATTGGTTTGATTCTTTGGGTGGTGGAATTGAAGGATAGGTTAATAGGTTGAGAAGGAAGAATGGTAACCTCATCCTTTTCCTCAATCAAAGGATGCAAGGTTTAGATGGGTGACTCCTCTGTGGGATTTGTAAGTGTGGTGGATTCCTCATTGGGAATGACCTCCAAAGGGGGTTTATATTGATGGGTGGTAGAGGGGGAAGGTAAGGTGGTGATGGTTATTTGTTTGGGTGTGTTAGTTGAAGGAGGAGTTGATGACTCCACTACCTTAATAAGTGGAGGAGGAGAAAGGGGTGGTTCCTCAATTTGGGTCTCTAAAAGAAGAGAACGTAACTCCACTACCTTAATAATTAGAGGGGGAAAAGAATAGGTAGATGGGGTGGTAGGTTCCTTAGTAATGAGCATGTCAAGAACCATGTTGATGATATGGGAATCATGAGAACACTCAACCATTTGGGTCTCATTTTTTGTAGGAGCATGCTTTAGAAAAGGTTTCCTAAAAATGTCAAGGGCTTGGTTTTAAGGTGTGTTGAGTTTATCCAACACAAGCTCCCCCTTGTCAATGAGAGATTGGACAATGCTCTTGAAGGTATTACACCTACTAATGTCATGCCTAATTACTCAGTGGAAAGTACATAGATCATTCTCATTGTACCAACTAGGCACAAGATGAGAAGAATCAAATTTCTAAGGTGGTTTGATAGGATGAAGTTATATGATGTTGGCCTTCAATAACTTCTCTAGGATTGAAGCATAGGATTCCCCAAGTGGGGTGAATTATTTTTGGTTCTTCTTGTTTTGGATTCTCATGTTTTTTTAGAGGAATTTGGTTGGTTGATAAATGGTGGAGAGGCATATTTAAGGACAACCACATTTGTAGTTCCCTTATTTTTTGTCCCAATGTTGGTTTAGTTAATTAATTTAGAGGAAGAAGCCTCAATGGGTTTATCGGTAGAGTTCTTATTTTTTAGTTTTAGCTTCCCTTTGTTGATGGCTCTATTTTATAGCTTACACACCATGGTAAAATCTTCATTAATTTTTTTGAAGCTCTGGACATGTAGTGTAGAAGAGATGTGTTTGGCACATACTCAAGTGAATAGTTATATCAGTTCAAGTTGGTGTAAGGATAAGGAGAGTTGATTGATCAAGATCCTCCAATGAGTTAAAAAATCAAAAAGATATTCATCATCAAATTACTGGATAGAGTAAAGTTCAGTGATGGAAACCTTCTTGGAGATATTTATTGAAAAGTGATCCAAGAAAGTTTGGGCCAACTAGGTGAAGGATAAAAAAGAGTGTTTGGTTATGGCACTATAACAATCCAATGTTGGCCATAAAAATGACATAATAAAAGTGAAAATAAGGAGGGCATCATCATAGGTGATCAAATAACATGAGTGCCTAAATGCCCTAAGGTGTTATTGGGGATCTTCCATACTTTAAAACTTAGAGAACTTGGGAAGTTCCCATTGAGGAGGATATGGTATGATAGGCATAGATGGGTGGATGGGCTCATTATCGATCTAATGATATGATAAGATGTTATAGGCACCAAAGATGGATGACTCTAAGGTGGTCATATTATCCATAAACATCTTCATTATATCTATTTTGGGTTATGTACCTAAAAGGTTGTAAGGTGCTTACTATTATTGTGGTTGGGTGAGATATTGGTAATTGGTTGGAGGTTGAGAAGCTATCACATATTGATATGTGGACACCGGTGGTTGGGTGGAAGATATGTAAGGGTAGGTAGATGTGGGTAGTTGGGTAGTAGGTAGAGGTTTATTCCCTTATGGGTTAAGGATGTAACCTAGGTTTGGTGTAATGGGCACCTATAGGGTAAGGACAGTGGTTAGGTTGGTGATCAGAGGAAGGGTGGTGACCCTTTAAATGATTGGTAGTAAGGTAGAAGGTATACGTACCATAAGATTTTGAAGTAGGGTAGTGGTTAGCGGGTTGGAGGTAGTCAAAGCAATATTGGTTGGTAGGTACTCTCATGGTGAGGGGAGTATAAGTGGCTAGTGATTGGGTTGTTCCTAAGGTAGATGAGTTGTTGTTGGGGGTGGAAGGATGAGGGTGTTTTTAGGTTGGGCAAGTTAGTTTTATAGAATAGTATCAAAGATATTATTGGTGGATGAAGAGGCTTGGGTAGTGATCATGGAGATAGGAGTGTTTCCCATAAGGTGGGAAGGCATGCCATAAGGTGGATCTATAAGTGGAACTAAATTAGGGTTATGATGAGGCATGGTGTTAAGGTAATGCTAAAGGGCCACATGGTTATTATCAAAGAAGGTGGTAAAGTATATATCTCCTTGGGGAACTTCCCAAGGGAAAGAAAGACTTCCTAAAGGGTGAGGAGAGTTTGATGGTTCAGAGATGTAGTCCATGGATGAAGAGGTAGGTTTGGTTTGGTGATGGGTTTTGCTCTGCTAAGTTCATTTGCTACTAGTGAGTGAGAACCATATGATAATGTGGGGAGAGAAATAATAAACAATCTCACCACTTAAACAAAGAGAAGATGATAAAAGAACAAGGAAATCAAAAACACAAAAAAATATGTTAAGTCCTAGAGTTCTTTTTAGTCTCTCTTTTAGTATATGCCTTAAGAAATTGTGTGACTAAAATTGCCTTGTAGAGTGGGTACTAGAAAGGAAGTATATGGTTGGTTTTAGGTTGTGTTTAATCTCTAAAAAAGAATCTATATTGGGAAACAATACATGGCTTGGTATTGGGGCTTACCTCTCATTTCACACACTGCAGTGATAAAGGTGTCAGGTGCTTAGCCAATATATACTAATTTCCAATGTTTTAACTCAATTAGAGAGTTGAGTTGGTTCACCCCTTGGTAATGACCTCCAAGTAGAATTGTTAGGAAAGCTAAGGTGATCGCTAGGTGATGAAATCCTAGTTAGGTCTTGTCTCAAATTTATTTGATGTTTAATTAATTAAGGTGGTTTGGTTTAGTGTGTCAAAAAAAAGTGATGCTACAATAAAATTACTATGATTTAATTTAAAGTGAACTAAAATTAGAAGCAAGCAATGGATTTAATTGATTTTAAACCCAAAAGAAATTTTAGTTTCATTAATGAGCATAGATAGAGAGAAGAGCATATAAATGCAAATAAAATAAACCCAAAGTAAAGACTCAAGGTCCCATCAACCATGATAGAATGTTTCAATGAATTTTAGATTATATTTCAAAAAGGAAAAAAGAAAAAACTAAATGGAGGTATTTAAAAAAAACCTATTTAATTATGCATGCATTGAATCATATGATTGTGGAGAACTCCTCTTTGGCTTGGGAGGATAATTTATAAATAAGATAACACTAAATAAAATGGTTGATTAGATAAATAGTTGAGTGAATTGCCTAGCACTAGCTATATTCTAGAAGTTCTTACTTCCTTGGGGGCTATCAATCCACACATTTAAACAAATAAGTTTATAAATAGAATAAAAAGTACTTGCATCAATAATCAAAAGGTACTAAAATTAAACATAATAAATTCTTGATAAAGAAATAGACTATATATGACTAATACAATAATAAGTGGATCAACACTAGTGATAAATAGCTTGGGTTTGTTTCAAAAACTTAGGTAAGGGTCTTTGAACAAGTAGGGACACAAAAAATTAGATTTGGTTGAGGCTAGGTAGGTGGAAATATATTGCTAGAATTTCCTACCACAGTGACCATTAATGGTTGGGATGACCATCGACAGTTAAGATGACCATCAATGGTCAAGCTAAACATTGGTGGTTGGGCAGACCATCGATAGTGGAGGAAATCATTGATAGTTACTATGTGTAGGTCTAGGTTGCTAAATGATTGATTGATGGGATCACAAAGTTGGATTCTGAGAGGTGGGTTAGTGATAAGCTAAGTACAAAAGGTAAATAAAGTAAATAAATATGAGAAAAGAAATATTTATCTTGTAGAACGCTGATTGGGTGGGTGCTTGAGGTAGTTGACTCATTGATGGAGTTTGATGTGATTTTGGTAGAGTAACAATACTTAATGCTTTGATGGAGTGGTAATGGCAAGTTGGATCTCTAATGTGATGTCTAGATCATTATATTACTAATGATGATTGACCTATAAAAAAGTAACTCTAAATACATAATCTCTTGATAATAATTGTAGATGGATTTCACCTCCTTGCTTCTCTCTTCATATAGGCAAGGAAGGAGAGGTACAACAAGATGTTAATTGGGGATTATAATTTTAACTCATGCATACAATGGCTCACATGTATATTTAGACAAATTATTTTTATAAAAGCAAGGTAGATGGTTTACATGTTTCTAGTTGAGGAGGTGCACCCTAATTGTCAGTGGTTAGGGTGACCCTTAATGGTCACCTTGACCATCGATAGTCGAAGGCCAATGTTCAAAGAGTGGATAAAGGGGTAAGTTAAATTAGTTTGTCAAACTAACTATGGTTAGGCATAGTTTGTATTCAAAAGGTCATATTGGTCCCAAGGGGATCTTATGGTGGTCTAGGGGTGTTTCAACATTCAAAATCATGGTGTGTATATTTTTGGTGTCTTCATCCTTTACCCACCAAATTGAATGATAAACCTTACTTAGACCAACCCTTTACTACTGCATCTTTTATCAAACTCTGCTTCATTATTTAACCTCAATAGAATCAACATCAAAATTAAGGTAAGTTCATGAATGAGTATGTGGTTCCCACATAAGCAGGGATGTCCTCTCCAAAAATGTCCTAAAAACTGAGTATTATTGGCCAATTATGGATATAAATGCATCTACATATGTTAAAAAGTGCCAAAAATGTTAACGACATGTCAATATGATTCATGCCCTAGCCAAGACTCTCAAACCAATGCTTATACCATGGTTGTTTTGTTCTTGAGGCATTTATCTCATTGGGAAGATTAACCCTACCTCATTTGATATCCATAAACACATCCTCACTGATACCAAATATTTAACTAAGTGGGTTGAAGCTATACCCCTCATATGACTGGAAAACAAATTTCCAAATTCATCTTTAACCATCTCATCTTTTTTTATGGTATCCCATCTGACATTATATATGATAATGGTGAATCATTAAATAATAAGGATGCCAAATCATTATGTATCAAATACAAAATTGCTAAACATTTTTCTACTGCCTACTGTTATCATATGAATTTAAACAATAGAGAGGAGGTTAGAACAAGTGTTAGTTTCGCAAAACAAATGAAATAAACACACTAACATGATAACATCTCTAATCATAGATCATATGGGGATTATAATGAAAAAAATACACATGAAATCATAACTAAAATGTAAATAATGACAATCCTTACCTTCCTTGAGAACTCCAAGTGATTTTTTCATGGCTTGCTCAACTAGTGATCAGAGAGCCTTTGATAATGGAGTTTGGCTATGTCCTTCTCTCCTTGGCACCATAGTTGGCTTGTGGCTTATGCTTGATTGATGGTTTGGATTAATATTTTATAACTATAACATTATTGTGATGAATCTTATGCAAAAACCTACATTTTAACTCTACAATATCCAAACTCTCCAAATGAAGTGACAAATGCTTGTATTTATAGGCTTAGGAACTAACCCCAAATCAAGGAGAGTCAAAGTGTAGTCCAAATGTGAAATGGGTTCAAACCTAACCTAAGTGAGTTAATTAACCCTATTAGAGTTAAAAGGTGTTAAAACCTCATGATTTGAAATGAATAGGCATGGGTGAGATATTTGCAAAGGCTTGACAACTCACAAAAAGTAATTATGAAAACCTAAGATATTCTTGATTTTTGAATTTACTTTTTTAGAATTTCATTAATTGATCATGGATAATTTAATTAGGCATTTAATTAGGTTTAGTATTTTAATTAATTATGCTTATGATTTTTATCATTTTCAATATTTGATTTAATTTCATGTGTGCATTTGCCCCATTTAATAGGTCTATAGGCCAAATTACATGTTGTGATGTTGTAAGATGATTGGAGCTGAATCCGTGAGAGGTTTTTGTTGCTTATGGTAGGATACCCAAATTAGGGATGTATTAATGGGATTATGATCTTTGATGAATGATGCATAAGCAAATTTGTGATATTCAATGATTGTTAGGCTTAAATTGTAATGGTTGGTAAAAATTAGTTTGAAGTTCAGTATGAAGCCATTGGCGGCTAGTTTTAGGTGTCTAGAGTTTGCCCTTATTTGGGAAGATGTTGAAACTATAGGTAAAGTAATGTCTTCTCAAATAATGAAATAGTTTGAAAAGAAGATGATTGAAAAAAAAACTCCAAATAATTTTTGGAAAGCTTATAATGATGCTCCCTCGATGGAGTGGCCATCACATACATTTGATGGATGGCCCTTTAAAAAAAATCAAGAAGAAGAATAAAATTAACCAATGGTTGAGATTAATCCAAATGAGAAAATGCGTGCATGAATTGATTTAAAAAGTATCAAAATACCCAAAGGCAGTTATAATTAGTAATAAAGGTTGAGACAGTGGTTTGCCCATAGGTGGTTATAATTAGTGGTAATGCCATATGTCCTAGTTAGGGCTAATGAGTTAAAATAATGATTTGACTATAGGTGGTTATAAAAATTAATTCACATTACCATTGATACAATTATAATGGTCAAGGGATTGATTTGATCAAGATGGTGGGAGGATTTGCCAAGGGTACCAACGAGAAAATTTTGTGGATACATTGCTTGTAAGACTTTTTGAGCTAATTTTTGCTATAGCATGTGATGGTATGCCTCATTATATGAAACACCATGAGAACGCTGCCAAAATATGCATAATGATTGACTCCTAATCAATAAACATTTAAAAATAATGCATTGATGATAAAAACCATGATGATAATGTTGACATATTAATATGGATGGAATCAAGAATAAATGTGTAAGGAATCACCAAATGAACACATAGAGACTGAGTTGAGGCAATAGTACTAAAATAAAACAAATAGGAAAACAAACACATAGAAAACTAACACATAAAAATCAAATAAATAGGAAATCAAGAAAACAAATAAACATATAGAAAATAATCACATAAAAATCTTGAAATCAAAAGCAATAGAAAGCATCCTAACAATGGATTTACCCTAACTAGGCTTGGATAGGACAAACATTTTTGGATTTTGAAATATTTAAATGTTTTTGGAATTTTGAGATATCTTAACTCATGAGAGATTGAGAAGATATCACTCGTCAAATGGTGAGAGCATTAGATTAGGTTGCTTAAAAAATGGAGAGAGCATATGGAAAGGGGGACTGAGATGACCTCAATGTTAATTGAGTATATGATACATAATCCCAAAAATGACCTCAAGTCACAGTAGTTCACCCACACAAAAGGTAGTGAGAACTGACTAGGTCATAACAAGTTCTCAAATCTAGAAATTGTTTAGGTAAATGAGAATAGTAATGACAAGGTGATACAATAATTCATGATAAAGTAGTGTTGCCCCTAGTTTACCCATATGAGGTTATAACTAGGAAATAATGGCATAGGTCAGTGACACTAATTTTCTCATAGGCAGTTATAATTCGTAACATGATAGTGGTACTCTAATTTACCCAAAGGTAGTTATAATTAGGAACACTTGGTATAACTTGAATGAAATATATCTTATTAGATCAACTATCACACTACTTTCATAAACTATCATTTAAACATGCAATTCAAAAACTACTGAAATTATATCAAAATTCCCTTTCACAAGGTGAGGGAAGAAAAAAAAGGATCAAGATCAAAACAAGCTTGGATAGGATGGCTAAAAATAGGCTTTGGTCTAATAGAGATGACATGGTAAAATGGTATATGATATGACATTATTTAGGATGATGATGGTATGAAGATTGGGTAAAATGGTAAGAGGGTTTCCCCTAAGTGATAAGGCAAGGGTAAATGGTAGGGTATGGAATAATGAGAAAATGAATGGCAAATGAAAAGGCAAGATAATATTTTTGGCCAGGGATATGGTTTTTGGAAAGGTATGGTTTTTGGCCAAGATAAATGGTAAATGGAAAAGGTATGGTAAATATTTTTGGCTTGGGTAAATGTTTCTATTGTTCTTGCTGATGTGGATATGCATGTCTTGATCGACAAATGATACAACTAGAATACTTAGTCATGTAAATTGCTAGCCCACACCTCTTTTGAATAGTGTTGAGTTGTGGAGCTAAAAGCTTCAATAATGAGCTAATGTGGAGGTTGCTATGCTTACACAGTAATCGACATCAGTTAGAACCAACTGACATTGGTTAGGGGTTGATCGGCATCGGTCAAAACCAACCGACATTGGTTAGGGGTCGGCCGACATTGGTCATCTTCAGATTGACACCGACTTCTGTGCATTTCCAAGTGTTTCTAGAATTTTCTATTTTTAGGAGAACAGTTAGTTTGCATGTAAAGACTAAAATTAGTCTTGAGTCTATTTTTCTAATTATTGTTTGCTTTCAATTCTATTTAAGAGACCCATAGGGCAGTATTGTAATTGGGGGAACAATTCAGTAATTGAGTTGATTGTAATTGATTGAGAGAGAGAGAATTCTTGAGGGAGAATTACTGTATATCTTCGAGGTGTGAGGAGAGAGAGATTTATTCATTGTATTTCCTTTTGGAAGAGTTTAATACAAGATTGGTTGTTTCTTGTATCTCTTATTATTTGTTATTTCTGATTTCTAGTTACTTATTACTTCTAGTTTCAATTCCATGTTTAGTTACTTATATAAAAGTAATCAATTGTACTCTAAGATCCTGACAAATAGTATCAGAGCTCTAAACACTAACAACTGGTATCAGATCTCTAAACACTAACAACTAGTATCAGAGCGTGTTAGTGTTTGTTGATTACAGAATTCACTCACAGGAGTTTTTGATTGAGTGGGAGCAAAGCAATGGTAAAAGAAAGTAAACTAAGAATAGAGAAATTCAATTATGGAGGATGCAAATTAAAGATTATCTGTATCATAAAGATATATATTTACCATTGGGTGGGGTTTCAAGGAAGTCCACAGATATGGAAGATGAAGAATGGAATGTTCTTGATAGAAAGGCTCTTGGATCTATAAGGTTGAGCTTGGCAGTTTTTATGTTTTCCAATTTATCATAGGCAAAGACAACGGTAGAATTAATGGATACTTTGGCAAATTTATATGAAAAACCCTCAGCTTTGAATAAGGTATATCTTATGAAGCAATTATTTAATTTGCAAATGTAGGAAGGTGGATATGTATCTAGTCATCTTAATGATTTCCATATAATAGTAAATCAGTTAAATTCAGTCAAAATAGTTTTTGATGATGAAATTAAGGCTCTCTTAATCTTATGCTCTTTACCTAAAAGTTGGCATACTTTGGTAATGGCAGTTAGTAATACTGCATCTGCTTCAAATATCTTGAAAGTTGATGATGTTGTTAGTGTAATCTTGAATGAATAAATTCACAAGAAAAGTACAAGGGAAACATCAGGTAATGCTTTAAGTGTTTAAAGCAGGGAAAGGCAAAGAGAGAAGGGCAAGCAAGAGAAATCAAGGTCAAAGATGGGAAGTAGATCCAAATCTAGAAATGGAAGAATAACCTACTAGAATTGTGGAAAGAAAGGGCATGCAAAGAAAGATTGTTGGTTGAAGGATAACAAAGAAAATCAGCATGAAGGTAATAAAGAAGCAAAAGTTGTAGATATTGTTACACAAGATGCTCTTATATTTTTTTTGGATAATAAAGTAGAATCATGGGTTTTAGATTCTGGTGCCTTTTTCCATGCAACCCCAAATAGAGAATTTTTCAATGATTATATCTATGAAGATTTTGGAAAAGTTTATTTAGGGGATGATGAACCTTGTAAAATTGTTGGCAAAGGAAAAGTGTAGCTAAAATTGTAGAATGGCAACACATGGGTGTTGAAGGATGTCATGCATGTACCCATCCTGAATAGGAATCTAACTTCTATAGAAAAGTTGGGTGATGAGGGTTACACAGTAACTCTCACAATTGAATCTTGGAAAGTTTTCATGGGTGCACTTGTATTAGCCAAAGGTAAGAGAGTAGGTACACTTTATCTATCTACTTGTATTATTGATTATTCTCCTTTTATTTTATCTACTTCAGATGTAGATGCAAAGTTGTGGAATTGTAGGCTTGATCACATGAGTGAGAAGGGAATGAATGTTCTTAAGCCAAAAGGTAAGCTTACAGACTTGAAAAGCATAGATCTAGATTTCTGTGAGCATTGTATTTTTGGGAAATAGAAGAAAGTGAGGTTTCTCAAAACTGGGTCAACAAAGAAGAAGCACAAGTTGGAGCTTGTTCACACAGACATGTGGGGACCAGCTCAGGTAGCTTTTATTGGAGGATCACAGTATTATGTTTCTTTCATTGATGATGCTACAAGAAAGGTATGGATTTATTACATAAAGAGGAAATCTGATGTTTTTGACACATTTAAGAAATGGAAAGCTTTGGTTGAGAATGAAACAGGTTTGAGGTTGAAGTACCTTAGGTCTAACAATGGTGGTGAGTACTACAGCAATAAATTTAATAGTTACTATTCTATGAGTGGAATACGAGGGAAAGGATGGTTCTAAAGACACCTCAACAAAATGGAGTTGCTGAAAGGATGAATAGAACAATAATGGAGCATGTACAAAGTATGAGGTTACATGCTAGTTTGCCCTTACAATTTTGGGCAGAAGCTGTAGATACTATAGTTTACTTGATTAATAGAGGACCTTCTATTGCACTAGATGGTGGAATTCTAGAAGAGGCTTGGATAGGTAAAAAGGTAGATCTTTAATTTCTCAGAGTTTTTGGTTTTAAAGCTTTTGTGCACATTGATAAAGAAAATAGAAAGAAGCTGGATGCTAAATCTATGTGGTGCACTTTCATTGGTTATGGTTTTGGAGATTTCAAACTCTGATTGTGAAATTTAGAAACTAACAAAATTATTAGAAGCTATGATGTAGTTTTTAATGAGAAGGTGATGTACAATGATCAACTCAAGAGGCTGAATAATTTTGAGCAGGGCAATCTTGATTTGGAAGAGGTTATGATCCAAAATGAGCTCATGGGTAAAAATCATCACTCACAAAAAAACACAAAGACTGACATCATTCAAGTGGAAATTGACGTCAGTCAAGTGGAACCAACGTTGGTCGGGTGCAGACCGACATCGATTAGAGATGATTGGGATCGATCATTGTCATAAAATTTGGGTGGATAGCAAGCTGTAAATGAGTCTCAAACACCCATAAGGAGGTCTGAAAGGGTAAGTAACCCTCTAATTTTTTATTCCCCTTCTTTATACTACTTGTTACTCACTGATGGTGGATAACTAGAAAGTTTTGATGAGGCAATGCAGGTAGAATCTAAGAAACAGTGGGAACATGGCATGAATGAGGAAATTGATTCCTTAGATGAGAACCATATGTGGGATTTGGTTGAGTTGCTAGCTGGAAAAAAAACACTAAAAAACAAATGTGTATACAAGTTAAAGGAAGGAGAGAATGGACAAATGAGACATAAGGCCAGGTTGGTAGTAAAGGGATTTACACAAAAACTAGGTATTGATTTTGGTGAAATTTTTTCTCCTATAGTAAAGATGACTTTTATTCAGACTATATTGTCTTTAGTTGCTATTGAGGATTTGCATCTTGAGCAGCTTGATGTTAAGACAACATTTCTTCATGGATATTTGGATGAAGAGATATATATGGATTAGCTAGAAAGTTTTGAGGTCAAAGGTAAGGAGAAACTTGTGTGCAGGTTGAAGAAAAGCTTATATGGTCTTAAGCAAGCTCCAAGACAATGGTATTTGAGGTTTGATAGGTTTATGATAGAGCATGGCTTTAGTAAATGTCAATCTGACCATTGTGTTTATTTTAACAAATTGGATAATGGTAGTTATATTATCCTATTACTATATGTAGATGATATGCTTGTTGTAGGTTCACACATATAGGAAATTACTAAGCTTAAGGTAAAATTAGCTCACACATTTGCCATGAAGGATTTAGGAACAACAAAGAAAATCCTTGGCATGAGTATTAAGAGAGACAAGAAAAATCACAGTTTAATTTTGTCTCAAGAGGATTATGTGAATAAGGTGTTGGAGAGGTTCAATATGTAGGATGCAAAATTGGTAAGCACACTTATGGATAGACACTTCAAGTTGAGCAAAGAAAAGTGTCCTAAATCACATGATGAGGTTGATTACATGAGTAGAGTTCCATATGCTTCAGTAGTTGGGAGCTTGATGTATGCAATGGTATGTACTAGACTAGATATTACCCAAGCAGTGGGAGTTGTCAGCAAGTTTATGGCCAATCCAAGAAAGGAACACTGGAAAGTAGTTCAGTGGATTCTTAGATATCTGAGAGGGACCAGCAGTAGGCATTTATGCTATGGAAGGTCAAATACTTCTCTACATGGGTATGTAGATTCAGATATGGTAGGTGACTTGGATGGTAGGAGAAGCACCACAGGATATGTGTTCACTGGTGGTGGAATGGTGGTTAGCTAGATTTCAAAGTTGCAGAAGGTTGTTGCCTTGTCTATTATAGAGGCAGAATACATTGTAGTCATAGAGGTTAACAAGAAAATGATTTGGATGACTCGGTTCATGGAAGAGTTGGGAAAGGAGTAAGAGAGTTGTAGATTATACAGTGATATTCAAAGTGCAATTTATTTGGCAAAGAATTCATCCTTTCATTCAAGAACCAAACATATACAACTTAGGTACCACTTCATTAGATAGGTATTGGAGGATGGACAGTTGAAGCTAGAAAAGATCCATACGGATAAGAACCCTGCTGATATGTTAACAAAGCCAGTAACAAAGGAGAAGTTGAATCTTCATTCAAATTTTTTTGGTCTTCAAGATTGAACTTGAAGAGGGAGAAATAAGCTAAAGATGTTTAGAGGATGTTGCTGTACAGGTATAGGTGCAACTGTTTATCTCCAAGTGGGAGATTGTTGAGTTGTGGAGCTAAAAGCTTCACTAATGAGCTAATGTGGAGGTTGCTGGGCTTACACAGTAACCGACATCGGTCAAAACCAATTGACATTAGTTAGGGGTCAATTGGCATCAGTCAGAACCAATTGACATCGATTAGGGGTCGACTGACATCGGTTAGGGGTCAGCCGACATCGGTCATCTTCATATCGACACTGACTTCTATGCATTTCTAGGAATTTCCAAAATTTTCTATTTTTAGGAGAACAATTAGTTTGCATGTAAAGACTAAAATTAGTCTTGAGTCTATTTTTCTAATTATTGTTTGCTTTCAATTCTATTTAAGAGACCCATGGGGCAATATTGTAATTGGGGGAACAATTCAGTAATTGAGTTGATTGTAATTGATTGAGAGAGAGAGAGAAATCTTGAGAGAGAATTACTATACATCTTCGAGGTGTGAGGAGAGAGAGATTTCTTCATTGTATTTCCTTCTGAAAGAGTTTAATACAAGATTGGTTATTTTTTGTATCTCTTATTATTTATTGTTTTTGATTTCTAGTTACTTATTACTTCTGGTTTCAATTCCATGTTTAGTTGCTTATACAAAAGTAATCAATTGTACTCTAAGATTCTGACAAATAGCTGCTCTATAAAGAACCTACTGTAGATATAGATGCCAATAATGTTTTTGTGATCTTCATTGGTCATTGATTCTATTTCCTTCAAACATCAAGATAAGGTATAGTTTTAGCCTTTATAAAGGAAAGTGTGACTAGGGATGATAAATAAGGATACAAAATAGATGATAGGTCTAGTTTGGCAATGTATAGGTGGATGATAATGGAATGTATAATGGTATGGAAAAGAGTTTTCAAGAACACATAATATTTCTAATTCTGGATTCAACATAACTTTGGTTGTGGTAGGTCTAAAGACTTTTGAATATGATCTCGATAAGACCACCTAATTTTTCTATTATTTGGGCATGAGAGTAGCTACCATTTTATATTTCTATAGAGTGCAAGTTATATTGATTTCATCTTTGATTGTATTCATCAAACAGTGAAGAAATTTTATGCTCAGTTCTTGGTACCTTGAATAGGTTTTCACCAATGAAGGTGTCTTTGATTTTCCCATATCACCTCTAAGAAGCTTTTACTAAGGAACATTGACTTTTGACTTTGATTATCTTTTAGCACCTCTAAAAAGATTTCAATAGAAGATGCTAAGTTTGAACTTTAATTATCCCCTAACACCTCTGAAAAGGTTTCACTAGGAGATTATTTCTCTTCTACATGAATTTGGTCTTAGTCTCCCTAATTTTCTTCAAATAATATTTCACCATTGATACAGTTCAAAAAGGTATGATTCTATCAGTCCCAATCAACACTTGTGGGAGATGGAAGGTCAATATAATGGCTATGTTGGTTGGTGGTAATGGCATATTGAATGATAATAAAATGGGTGGAGGCAACATAATCCTCATAGAAGATACCAAGATAACTTGTGTTGAAGATAAATTAATCATCCTCAAAAACCATAGAAGGATCACAAATGTATTCAAACTAATCTATAAGCCTTGCATAACCAATATTTTAATAACCACAAACATATTTTGATTATGAAACATAGTCTAATTCAAAGGACATTCAATCTGATGTTGAGACTAAAGTTGATTTTGCTTATGATGCTAAATCTAATGTTGATTCAAGAATACAACCTAACTTCAATTGATTCTTCATCTACTGTGGATACTGCTACAATGATTTCTTGTTGAATGTTTGGTTCTAGACAAGTATCAGCTTATGATGGCATAATGGGCTCTATAGAGACTGGTTTGTCAAAGTGAGACTCCTCTATAAAGGGAAAAAGGTCAAAACACAACTCCATAGATAATAGCTTCTTAATGGGAGCCTTTTGAAAAATAGGCATATGTTCAAGGTAATTATTTTCCCAAAGGTAGTTATAATCATTAAAAAGTGACTTAGTAAATACCAACTTATAAGAGTGAGACTCATCGATAATAGGTATAGTATTAAGAGGTGATTCGTCATAGGTTGACTTATCACAAATGGTTGGTTCAACAAAAACATCATTGATTTGTTGGTTTTCTTGGCCTTGGTTTACAAGCCATTGTAAATTACTAGTTTCAGACATAGCTTGCTCTTTAAATGATAGTCTCAATTAAAAGGTATTGATTGGAACAATTTTGGTTGGATGATTGTCTAGGGTTTTCTAAAGTGGGTAATGATTGGAAATAGATGAATAATGATTGGTGATTGGATAATGATAGGGTGTCATGGAGCTTGATTGCTTGTACCATCCAAAGGATGAGGTCCTGGAATGGAAATGGTAGGGTATCATAGAGATTGATTGCTTGCACAAGCCAAAGGATGAGGTCATAAAATATAAATGGTTGGGCATTGCAAAACCTAACTACTTTCACAAGCTAAAGGATGAGGTCCTGAAATGGAAATGGTAGGGCATTTTTAAGCTTGGTTGCTTACATAAGCCAAATGATGAGGTCTTGGAATGGTAATGGTGGGGCATTGTGGAGCTTAATTTCTCATACAAGCTAATGGATGGGGTCATAGAATGGAAATGGTAGGGCATCATGGAGCTTGGTTGTTCACACAAGCCAAAAGATGAGGTCTTAGAATAAAAATGGTAGGGTGTCATGGAGCTTGATTGCTCACATATGCTAAAGGACAAGGTCCTAGAATAGTAATGGTATTCCTTAGATGTAGTGGAGCTTAGATGCTCATATAGTCTTAAGGAGGGTTAAAAAAATAGTTGGGGTATTGAGTGGTCTTATAAGGGTGAGTATCATATGTCAACTTGTAAAATAAGGTATCATCAAATCCAATACTTGGTTTTGTTCCCTAGATTGAGTATTTTAAGGAGGAGAGGGATGCATATCACAAACCACTTCTTTACCATAGGGGTTTTGAGCAAAGACAATTTGTATTATTGTTCTATCATAACTGAGATTGTATGTAAATTCACCATAATTGTAGCTAGACATATCTACATTAATAATGAAATCTCCACAAAAAGGCCTAGAGTTATACAAACTCTAAAAAATAATGTCCACAGGGCAAATGGTTCAAACTTGGTCTAACTTGGTCTAGGGGAGCTGTATCTCTAAAATGGTCTATGCTAAAACTTGGTATAAAATAGTCTAAAGTCATATGTCTAACATAAAATATCACACACAAAAGATCAAGTGGCTAAATAAAAACTAGCATGCTAAAATCTAGGGACAAAATGTTCCAAATAGGTCTAATCTAAGGAAATAAAAAGTTTTCAAGAATTTTGGCCTAACGTGGCATTGAAATCTAGGCTTAAACAAGGTATGTTCTAGGACTTTTGGCCAAACACATCATCAAAATCTAGACTTGAAAAAAAGGTGAGATTTTAATCTAATATACTTGGAACACTTTGGCATATACTAGGCATACAGAATCAAACACAAACTTGGTCAATTGGAATAAGGCATAAGGAAAAAGGCACATGAAGAGATAGGTTGTTTCTCCCAAATAAAAGGCATAAACAATAATAAAAACTAGGCTCTTTTAAATAAACAAGATAGATAAAATTGAATGACATAACTGCTCTAGGAAAATATTCAAACAATAGTTTTCAAAGTTGGGTAATGATTTAACCTAAGTTTCACAAACCAAAATATAAATATCGATGTCTAAACCCCAATTAGATAAGGCATAAATAAAGAATTAATTGATGTTGGAATTTGAACTTGACAAGGTTAATTAAAAACTTAACTTAGGAAACTAGGTATTTTCAAATAAACATCAAGCTAGACAAAATATAATGGCATAATGGAAAAAGATAAAGATTCAAAATACATACATGGCATTGGTTTTGAAAAATGGTATTTGGCACAAGGCAAACAAGTCTTGAAACAAATTTGAGTAGCGTAACAATGTTATCACTCTCTAAGGATGTGACAATGGTTTATTTCAAATACTCCAAGGCATAAATTTGAAATGATTTGGGTAGCATAATGTTACTCATTTCAATCCAGTGACACACACACAAATAAGTTTGGCAAAAGTTTTTAAGGTAAAGGTGTGTAATAAAAATGGCTATCATAATGCTTCCTCAAATAAAGGAGTGACATATAAATAAAACTTGGTATGATGTGGCATAATAAAAAAATGGTTTTAAACTCAAAATACCAAGCAATAAAAGGATGAAATGATATAACATCTAAATGTAACATCCTAGATCCTATAATTGACAAGTTTGGTTAAATGGGGATGACTAAAACTATAGTTTTTGAACATCTAGATTGATCCCAAATATGTTTAACAATAGAGAAACATCATGTCAATTAAGTTCATACTAGTTAACTTACTATTCAATAGTCTATTCCTTTGCATAGAGATTCCATCCATGGATTGCTTAGTAGAATCCCCTAGTTAACTAGACCTTACTTAGGTTTTCATTATGAAAGGAGAGGTTAGTATCTCAACTCCTAGATCCCATAGTATGTGTACCCTAATTTTTATACCTCACTATGGAGTGAGATTAAAACAATGATGGGAGATCAAACCCCAAGTCAATACTTCCCTAAAAAACTTGTGAAGAGATGAAATCCCCTTCACAAGTCAAATTGCATGAAAAAAATGACTAAGTCGAAAGACATTAGAGGTTGTTTTTAGATCACCCAAACTATGGGGGTTTTGGGGAGAGCCTAGACAACATTCTTTCCACACCTTAGACTAGGCACAAATTTCAAGTGAAAAGGAACTTTTGGTCACCCAAGTTTTTTATAGGGGATAGGGGGAGAACATACATGCACTCTTCATTTTGAAAAAACAAATAAACAAGTTCAAACAAACATGGTATAAGGTGAACATTTTCTAAATCATGAACTAAGTGATTTAAAATTAATTTTAAGGCACCCAAAATGAAATGGGTTGTGAAGTTTTTGGCCCCACTTGGCATTTAATGAAACTTGAAAAAACTTTGAAAAACATCTAAAGCATAAAAAATTAACTATGTTCTTTTTAAACACCTAAAGATAAAATGAGAAAGATTAAAACACATTCAAATTTGATCTTTTCCTACTCTTATTCACCAAATGAAATCTTTGATTAAGTTCCTACGCCCCTTGGATTATTTACAAAACTTGTAATAACTTTGATAACACAAGCTAAGCAATAATGCCCATGTTCATTTTAAGCACTTAAACACAAATGTTCAATAATTAGCTAAATTCATTTTAGACACCAAAATGAAGTGTTAAAACCATTTAAACTTGCAAATTTGAGTTCTAATCCTACCTTGGACCTACAAGGATTAGAGAGTTTTATCTTGATTTAAAGCACTTTTAATGATGAGAAAATAAGCTTTCAAAATATAGCTCTCAAGTTTTATGTTTTAAAAACACAAAGACTGATATCAGTCACCTGTGACCAATGTCGATTATCAGGAAATCAATTTTAATTGATAATCAACAATATCAGTCAATAAGGATCGATACCAATTGCTTATGAACTTGAAGTCAAAACCAACATGAGGTAAAAATGTTAGCTCAAAATTAGATAAAAACTCCTTAAAACTTGTAATGAGATAATTAGGTAGAGAGTTTAAATGTTATGAAAACCAAGAAAGAATGATTAGGAATGCTAAGAATATTCAAAATCAATGTTTTTAAGCCATGTGTTTACCCTACATCATAAATAATGATGGTCATATAGAATTGAGCTCAGTTAGGTAGAACCAATGTTGGTTAGGCAGAACCAATGTCGGTCTCTATGTAGATATGAGTTAGCATAAAAATAAAAAATATGGCAAAAATAAAGATAAAACTCCAATTTTAAAGATATTAAAGAATTAATTTGAAGATTTATGAGTTTTATCTTGGTATATTTGGTATGTGGGGTGCTTAGGGTCCCATCATGCATGCCATTTGTGATCATAAGAATTTGAAAAATAGAGAGGAGATTAGAACAAGTGTTAATTTCATAATAAAAATGAAATCAACACACTAACATGCTAACATCTCTAAGCCTAGATCATAGGGAGAGCATAATGAATAAAATACATATGAAATTATAACTAAAAAGAAAATAATGATAATCATTACCTTCCTTGAGAGCTCCAAGTGATTTTCTCATGTCTTGTAGTCAAAGAGTCTTTGGTAATGGAGTTTAGTTATCTCCTTCTCTCCTTCAAACAATAGTTGGCTTATGGGTTATTCTTGTTTGATAGATTGGATCAATATTTTGGAATTATAAAATTATTGTGATGAGTGTATACATAATATTTTCAAACTTTTATTGACTTGTATCTTGTAGAAACCTATTGAGTCTTAGTCTCTTTGAGTACATACCTTAAGGGGTGCACTGAGAAAGGGGTGGGCAGACCATTGGAGCTTCTTAAGATTGTTGTCCCTTTTTCCACTTTCCATCTACACACTCATATCGTAAAAACCATTTACCCTAAGTTTATTCTTCTCAATTGTATCCATTCTAGTCATTTGTCATGCTTTATCCTCCTTGCTCTTGCTTTGACCCCCTTTTGTCAGTTGACTGTACTAGGTCAACTGGGTCTACCCTATATAGTTTTCAAACTCTGATTACTGTACAAGATAGAATGGGCCAACCTTGTACTATTTAGGTTTATTTTTAATTAGGATCTTTGATAGCCCTTTGGCCAACCTAGCTTAGGACCAAGTGAATTATCTCTTGAAAACATATAGGGTTGATTGGGTTAACCCTATACACTTGACATATTTAGAAGTATTTAGGGAAAGATCTACATATATATACAATTTCATTTCCCACCATTTGATAAGAAGAGAAGCGAAGAAGAATAAGTTGGAATTTACATCTTATTATTGACCATTCTACTTGAGGAATAAAACTTAGGGTTCCATACTTTCTTTAAAGATACGGATCTTATCTTATGGATAAGTCTTTTAGATACATAGATAAGTTGTGTAGCCTAGATCTATTTTGTCTTTGTTATCCTTACATACTAAAACAATATCTCACAAATCACCTTATCTAAGGGAGATATTGAGGCTCAACAGATTCATCTTCAAGGTAAGTATTCCTAACTTTATTTCTCCTTTGTAACAATAGATAGATAATGCAATTGTGCTTCTCTCCCATGTATTAGGATTTTATATACATTGATGTGAGTATATGTATTCTATGCATGTTTAGTTTAATTTGTTTTTTTTTCTAACCCCCACTTTGTACCACAAGCTTTGGCATGCACTAAATTAGATTTACTTTCTCATTTATTAGATATAGAGTGAACATTAAACCTATGCTTCTTTTAGGGTTATTGCATGATTATGTTATACTGTAGGCTTTAGAACCCTTCCTAGCATGGTGTATTGTGACAAGTGATCCCCTAATCGAGTCTAATAGATCCCCATTGGTCATGCCCTTACTTAACACATGTATTCCCAATCATAAGTGTAGGTTTTCTTTATCTTCTCTAAGTCAAGATTGATTTATAGACATGATGCATTTTTGATTGCATACATTCTAGTGAACCTAATGTGAACTAATGATTGTAGGATTTATTTAACTTATTTTCATTTGTTTTATTCTTTCATTATTATTTTTATCATGTATTTGACATACTATATCGACTCTGTCAACCTAGTATCTAACTTCTAAGCATAATATTTCAAGTACATGCTATTGGCTTGACCTAGGTGACCCAATACAAGTTTTTAGCTTTTTAGACTTCCAATATAGACTACTAGGTCAACCTAATTGAGCCTATACTTTTTTAGACATCAAGTTCAACATACTAGGTTAACCCAATCAACCTTATACATTTTAGGCACTCAACAATAAGTTTTTGTAAAGCTTGATCGATCAGTTGATCCAGGTAATGGAATTTACAAGCATATATCAAGGTTCTATAAAAATAATATTCATTATTTTCATCTCTAATCCACCAAGGTTCTTTTTTATCTCTTTGCCTCTTTATTTACAGTCTTTCCTTTCATAGTTTGTAGTCTTTAAAACTACCCTTACATAGTGAACTGGATTGACCTAGCAGACCTAGTTTTGTGTTCAATGTGTTGTCTAGATAACTAGGTTGACTTTGTTGACCCTGTTCATTTTCATACCTTAATTTCATATTAAATTAACTGTGTTATATATTTTTTGCATACACTATTATCCATATTAACATTGTACCTTATTTCAAAGTTATAATTAACCTTATATGCTAGTAATTAGTTCATACTTTCTTTTCTTGTTGCTTGCATGCTTAGAATAGATCACATAACTTAATTATGTGGTTTTCAATTAGTCATTTAGTTTCACTATTTTCCATTTTATGCACACATGGATAGATCACAAAATCTAGACAAACATTTTAACATTTGTCTACTCAAGGCCAACCTACATGGATTTCATCACCAAGGGGGAAGTTGACTTAATACTCTGGTAAATTATAAATCATAGTTAATGGTATATTTTGGATAAGCACCCAACACCCTTATTGTTGTAGTATGTGAATTGAGAGGATAGTCCCAATACCAAGCCTATATCATTGCCACTATAGTCCATTTTATCCCAAACTACCTGAAACCATCCTTAGATTGCCATTCTAGTTCTTTGCTTACAACCAACTTGCCATCAAATTTAAAATAATATATTGATAATCTAATAAACATTCAGGTTGACTAATTAGCTAGCTCTTTACTTTCCAAGTTGATTATTTACTATTTTCTCAATTTTATTTTGTATTACAAAAACTTGCATTAGCCAACATTGGTACAAGGTTTTATGATGTGTGCTTCAATTAGATTGGCCAATGTTAATTAAATTGACTATTTATTTCCTTTCAGTGATTTCTTTTCAAATTACTTGAAAAAGTTATCTTATTTTAATTCACAAATCTGTTATAAAATTCTTAATTTTCCCTCTCTATTATACCAGGTCAACCTAGTTGACCCTGTACCTTTTTTTGGCCTCTATTCACTATACTAGATTGACCTAGTCAACCCTATACTATTTTTAGACCTTCTTTCCATTTTCCCAGCCTCCATTTGTTGTATTGGGTTGACCTAGTTAACCTTGTATAATTTGTAGGCCCTATTTCCTATGTTAGATCAACCCCTTTGACCATGCATAGTTTCCTACCTCTTCTTATTTCCTTGTGTGGTTATCTAGTCTTATCTCATCATGATGACATTATTTTATCCTTATTTTTTTCAAGAACATTACATAATTAAGTATTTGGATAATAACCCCACTTATTTCATTACTTCAGATGAAACTATCCAATTTCTTCCTTCCTCCTCTCCTAAACCAAAACCAATCACTACACAATGTAATATAGTTGAGGTCATTTTTCCTAATCCTCTTTTTGATACCAATCCTTCATCAAATAATCCCCCTCCTATAAACACTAATACTAATGTTCACAATCCTCTTGTTACATCCATAACAAGATCACCAGAACTTATCAATTCCAAAAGTAACATGGTTGAAACCACTCAAATTTATAATCTAGATGATTCCAAATTTTTTAAAAATCTTGATGATAATACTATTTACAATTCTCACAAGAATGGTGGCTTTACCAAGCTTCCTCCTTCTTCTAACACACTTAAGATAACTAACACTAATTTTGGGAATCCTCTACCTACAAATAATCCTCATCCCACAAACATTACTAATCCTCTTCCTAACAAAACTAATACCCCACCTTTAAACCCACCTATTGATATAACTGAACTTCTTGCACAAGTCATACATAAAATGAAAATCATTCACATAACCACTCAATCTCAAATGATGAACATGCAATAAAAATTATTAAACATGACTAGTCAACCACCTCAAGTTATCATGTCTCAACCAAAACCAAATTTTGTCCCTCCTCCTCTTAGATATGCCAATAGGAATATCATCCCTTAATCTCCAATTAAAAAAATGCTTCAACATCTTCAAAATTAACCTTTATCCCCATTCGTTACATCCATAGATTTTGGAAACATTTCTATGACTATCACATATAATGAGACTAAGGATCCTACTATCTTTCTTAAGTCTTTTGGTAATCTCTATAAGCAATGGGTACAAACTAACACCTTTTATACCACCAAGATATTATCCAAACCTTTTGTTGGTGATGAACTTGAATGGTAAAACCAAATTCCTAGACATTCCATCTCACAACTAGATGATTTAGTTAATGCTCTAGTGAAAAAATTCCAACATGATGACCTTTTTGAAAATTACATTAGCCATTTTATCAATGCCAAACAACTTCCTAATAAATCTGCTCATACTTTCATCAAACAATGGAAGTCTCTCACTCATAAAGTGGACCATAACATGAATGATGATACTTTTTTAAAACTATTTATCACTACTCTTAAACCTCCCCTTTAATATAAAGTTTGAATCTTTTCACCTCAAACTTTAGAAGAAGCCTTAGACCAAGCAAAAAGGCAAAACTTTCTTATGACTCAATTTGAAACACCTCAAACAACTATTAAATAACCTTTCCAATCATTTTATCATAGAATTAATTCATCTAAGCCACCCAAACCTCAAATTGGAACATCTGATTTAACCAATTTTAACCCAACCCACCCTCCCTTGAGTCTAGAACAACTAAAGAATAAATTTCCACCCTTTAAACCCATGAGATTTGATCCTTCCAAACCTCCTCTAAAATGGTACAATCCTGATAAGTTTTGTTGATGGCATGCTACTATTAGGTCATTATCATGAGTCTTGTCATGATCTTCACCATTTTATTGTTTATTCTTTTCTTGGTCCACATTTAAATATTGATACTCTAACAAAATAATGTTATCAATATTATCTTCAAGCTTCTCAAATTCAATCACAAGAACCACAATCACATCAAAATTAACTACCTAATGATCACATTTTTTTATCCCATACTTATACCTCATCCACTAATTTCATTCAAACCATAGTTGATCCTTATTCTTACAATAAGGAAATTATAGCTAACATGAACAACTTTAAACATAATGTTTCATCCATTGAACCTCAACCTATTAAGTCACATAAACCAAAGGAGTACCTAGTTCAAATGCCTACTCTAATGCATATCACACATGGTCCTCCTTTACCTCCTTTACCTCCTCATACTTCTCTTACCCATCATATGTCACATTTAACCTCCTTAAAATATAAAAAACTAACACATTTGCCTATCTCTGAATGCACCTACCAACCTAATGTAAACCATTTTAATATTCCAATATTACCTCACTCCACCTCAGATGTTAGGGCATCTTGCAATGCCCATCCACATGTCCCTTAAAAATTTGGGGCATCTTGAGATGACCATCCCTACATCCACTTACCCATTAGGGCATCTTATGATGTCCACTCTTATTCTACAATACATAATAACAAACAAATTCAACTTAAAGAAACATTTTGAGATTTATAGACTTGTATTTTACATGCTCATCTTTGATATAAACATTAACCTAGATCTTACTTGTTCTTTTTGTATCATGTTTTTGTGTGATTTATTTCTTTTAGTTTATCTTTATAAGCATCATTGTATTCCTTTATGTTCTTTGGTTTTATTTCATATTACATTTGGTATTTGATTTCATTTTTATCCTCATATATTTATTTTATCTTTTTATGTCATTCTTTGCCTTAGTAGCTTTATTATTATTTTTTCCCTTATTTATCATTCACCCCCATGGGTTTATCTTTTATGAGTTTTCAGTGTAAGACTATGGATAGGATTTGGCCCTCCTCAAAAAATACCACCTTTGCTTCATTTCTTATTTTATTGTTTCATATTTTATTTTTTGGTACACTCGTGGGTTTCTCTTTTATGAGTTTCAGTATAAGATTGTGGATAAGACCTGACCCTCCTCATAAAATTACCATTTTGTCATTCCTTTTATAACCAAAATATCACTAATTCTCATTCTCAAATTTAGATTTTTCTTCTTTTTGATAATATGGAATTTGCATAACAATCAATGTTAGTATGTTTTCATCCATTTCCCTCATTCTTATGATAAGGAATCACACTTTTATGTCATTGTATCCCTTTTTACCATTTGTCACATTTTTTTATTTTAATTAATTCAAATTTTTCCATATGTCTCTTGATTTCCCATTCATTTCACTCTACATTGGATAAAACAAGGTCGAAGTCGAGATAAAACTTTTACTTCACCTAGATTTACGAAACTGTTAGACCTCATGCTTTTTGAAGTTCTCTCTTAGAAACCAAGTCTAAAGTATTCAAATGAAAGTCATATTTAGCACCCATGTTTAGTTTTCCAATTTGTATAGAGGAGGAATAGAAAAATCCATCAAGAAAGTTAAAAGCCAAATTATTTGAATCAAAAGGAAATGATATATAAAAGGCAACATACAAATATCAAAAGTCAATTCACACCAAAAAATGTGATTAAAAGCATATCTCCTATCTATAATCAAAGCTCAAACTCCATAGTTGGCCTCACATAGAGCTGAGGTCCTTTGGGGTGTAGTAGGCTAGTAGATTGGAATAAGGGAATTCAACAAACTCTATGGTGCTACCTACTTTCTCACATAAGTACCCAATCTTCATAGTATACCAACGACTTTATAAGGGGTCCTAAGGAATGAGAAACACATTGTGGAAAGGTAGGTCCATTTTAATTTTCATGCATATAACCTTCATAAGATGATCTATATACTTCATTTATTAACCTAAGACTTATGTGGCTAAGATAAGTTCTTCAGAGTCCTTAAGGTCGAAAGTCTTCTTATTTTGACAAACCTAATTTGAGTGTCTTGACACCTTCACATATCTTGTAGTCTAATTCTTTATCTAAGACACTAAGGTAAGTAAAGGTATGTGTTTTTTAATTTTGTCATCTCATTTATCTTATTTCCTACTTACTGCACTTTAATTAACATCAACATTATGTGCTATCATGTTCTATTTCCTAAAGCACCATCCCCTATTACACCTTAATGACACATGATGAGATTCGAGTGGGGAATATGTATACACATAATATTTTCAAACTTTTATTGATTACTGACCCTTTGTATCTTACATAAACTTATCGAGTCTCAATCTCTCTAAGTGCATGTCTTAAGGGGTGCATCAGGAAAAGGGTGGGTAGACTATTGGTGCTACATACGATTATTGTACCTTTTGACACTTACCATCTACACACTCATATCATAAAAACTATTTAACCTAAGCTTATTCTTCTCAATTGTATCCATTTCAATCATTTGTCATGCTTTATCCTCCTTGCTTTGGCCTTGACCCCCTTTTACTAGTTGAATGTACTAGGTTGATTGGGTCACCTTTATATAGTTTTCAACCTCTAATTACTATACAAGGTCAAACAGGTTGAAATTATACTATTTAGGTGTATTTTTCATTAGGATATTTGTTAACCCTTTAGCCGACTTAGTTCACGACCTAGTAAATTATCTCTTAAAAGCATATAATGTCGACTGGGCTGACCCTGTATGTTTGACATATGCAAAAGGATTTAGGGAAAGATCCACCTATATATAAAAAATCATTTCCCACCATTTTATAAGAAGATAAGTGAAGAATAATAAGTGTGAATGAACATCTACTTATTGACCATTCTACTTGAGAAATAAAGCTTAGGTTTTCATACATTCTTTGGAGATATGAATCTTGTCTTATGGATAAGTATTTTACATGTATAGATAGGTTGTGTATCCTAGAGTTGATTTGTATTTTTTATCCTTACATACCACAATAATCTCTTATGAATCACCTTGGCCAAGGGAGAGATTGAGGCTCGATGGGTTCATCTTCAAGGTAAGTATTCCTAACTTTATTTCTCCTTTATAAGCGTAGATAGATAATGCAGTTATGATTCTCTCCCATGCATTAGGATTTTGTGTACATTGATGTGAGTATATGTATTCTATGCATGTTTAGTTTAGTTTGTTTTTTTCTAACCCCCACTATGTGCTACAAGCTTTGGTGTGCACTAGATTAGATTTACTTTCTTGTTTATTACATATTGAGTGAAATTTAAATCTAGGACTCTTTTAGGGCTGTTGGATGATTATGTTAGACTATAGGCTTTGGAACCCTTCCTAATGTGGTGTATCATGATAAGTGATCCCCTAATTGGGTCTAATGGATATCCATATTTGTCATGCACCTACTTAACAAATGTATTTCCAATTAGAAATGTAGGTATTATCTATCTTCTCTGAGCCAGGATTGATTTATAGATATGATGCATTTCTCATTGTATACAATGAGTCTCATGAAAAAATTTGCATTATAAGTCTACAATATCCAAGCTCTCTAAATGAAGAGGTAAATTTTTGTATTTATAGGCTTAGGAACTAACCCCAACTCAAGGTGAGTTAAAGTGTAGTTTAAACATAAAATGGGTTCAAACCCAACCTCAGTGAGTTAATTAACCCCAGTAGAGTTAAAAGGTATCAAAACCTCATGATTTGAAATGCATAGGCATGGGTGAGATATTTGCAAAGGCTTGACAACCCACAAAAAATAATCATGAAAACCTAAGATATTCTTGATTTTTGAATTTCTTTTTTTAGAATTTCATTAATTGATCATGGATAATTCAACTAAGAATTTAATTAAGTTTAGCATTTAAATTAATTTGTCCTAGGATTTTTATAATTTTAAAGATTTGATTTAATTTCATGTGTGCACTTACCCCATTTAATAGGTCTATAGGCCAAATTGCATGTTATGATGTTGTAGGATGGTTGAAGATGAAATGTGAGAGTTTTTTTATTGATTACAATAGGATAACTCAATTAGGGATGTCTCAATGGGATTATTATCTTTGATGAATTATGTATAATAAAATTTGGGATGTTCAGTGATTATTAGGCTTAATTTTCAATAGTTGGTAAGAATTAGTTTGAAGTTTGATATGAAGCCATTGGTGGCTAGTTTTGGGTGTCTACACCTATTACCCATAAGGTAATGACCAAGCAAAAGCATCCAACAAAACCATTTCTAACATACTTAAAAATATTATTAATTATGTTGACCACAATTTACACCTCCAAATATTCTATGCCCTCTAGGCATACCACACCAATTACAATACCCTAACAAGAGCTACTCCATATTCTTTAGTTTATAGCACTAAGGCCATTGTTTCCATTAAGGTTGAGTTAGCTTCTTTTTGCATTTCACTGAAAAATGTTCTTAATGATGAAGCTTAACAAGTATCTTGCCTATAAGAGATAGATTTACTTGATTAAAAATGCATGGCCACATTCAATAGCCTGTAAGCATACCAAAATAGACAATGAGGACACTATAATTAGTGGGTCAAATATATCAAATTATAACTTGGTGATTTTGTTCTAAAAAAAACCAATAGAATACCATGGCTAAGAAGAAACATAAGGGTAAGTTCAAACCCAACTAGATATGCACATACATCATTGTTGTAAACTATGGTGCTAGAGCATACAAGCTCACTACACCAAACATGTATGAACTTGATGAGGCCCATTTACATTGTACCATAAATATAGACATTATTCCTTGTACCATACCATGTACCATTCTACCATACATTTTTTTTGACTAAGTTATTTTAAACCCTCCCTACCCTACCCCTTTGACTTTGGTTCCATTCAATTGGTTCCACAGGCAATTTTAGCAAGAAGATTTAAATCAAACTCCAATATTTGATTTAGTATTGTAGATAGAGGTGATATTTTGGAGCAATCTGATAGTGGTTTGGTAGTTGCATCCTTTATTCCTTGTTTAATTCCATTTTTGTGCTAGTTATTATAACCACCTTTGGGCAAATCAATGTACCAACATCATGCTACTGATTATAACTACTTGTGGGAAAATTAATATCATTGAACTATGTTTTTATTTATTAATTATAACCACCTATGGGAAAATTAGGAACACCTTTGATCATTCCTTGAAGTACCACCTTTTCATTCCTATGCCATACTATGCCATTTTCCTACTTTGCCTTGTTTATGAATTTATTGATACTCATTAGATTCCTTTGATATAAGGTTTAAATATAGTGACTTGAGGTACCAACATGGGACTATATAGGAAACACTCGATTCATGTTGAGGTTAGCTCAGTCACCCTTTACCATGATCTCACCATTTTGTGAGTAATTTCAAGTTTGAGCACTCTTACCATTTTACAAGCTTCAATAGTTTAGTGTCTCATCATTCTTAATCAAGTTAAGATAATTTGAAAATGCCATAAACATTTGTAAAACAATCTAAAAAATCCCAAAAATAATCATCATTGACCAGTTTTTCCCCTTAAGGATTATGTCATCCGTATTTGTTTCACAAGAAATCATTTGTCATTTAGTTTCCCTATCATTATTGGCTTTTCATCCCACACACTCACCATTTTGTGAGATCATTCCAATATTCTTTTACTATATCAATCATGCTTTTCTCATTCATAATTTTATTCTATCCCATATCTTGGGAGAACTACATCTTGTCTAAAGTTTTTGTTAGATATCACATCCATGAAACTATGTAGACAACATCCTCTTGCCTTGTACATCTAGAGCCAACTTGGCCATCCCGTTTCTTTTCTTCTATTCCCCCATTTTATTTGTTTATTTTGTTGTCTCTTATAATATAGGGGAAATTATCATCATCTTGTTTATGTCATGTTGTTTGTACTAACATTGTACTTAACCATTGTTTGTTTTTGTTTCATTTTATTCTCTTTATTTTATTTTGTTCTTTATTTTCTTGGTATTTTTGTTTGTTTATTTGTTTGTTTGATTTATTTATTTTTGTGCCTTGATTTAGTTTATGTGCATTCATTAGTTGATTCCTTGCGCATTATTCTTGAATCCATCCATATTCATATGTTAACATTATCATTATGGTTTTTATCATTAGTGCATTATTTTCACTTGAGTATTAGATTGTGTGTCAGTCCTTATGTATATTTTGATTAAGTTCTCATGGTGTTTCATATCATGATGTATACTATCACATTTTATAATAAAATTAACTTAGGTTTTCTTAAAAGCAATGTGGCCATGATATATCTCCTTGGCACATGAAAAATTCTTGATCTACCTAAATCATTCCAAATATAGAGTAATAAATCATAAAAGAATTTTTAATCCTTGTTAGTTAGGATGTGCATCTCTGTATTAGTAGGTTACCCAAATTCATCTTTCTCATATGTAACAATTTACCATCATATTCCCATCATTTGGTCAATGATTGTAAACACCTTTGGGCAAATCATTGTCTCTCATCCTACTTATGTTGCTAATGATTCTAACCACCTTTGGGCAAATCATTGTGTATCATCCCACCTAAAAACTCAATGATTATAAATTCCTATGGGAAAATCATGGTGTTTTTATCTATCTAGAGGTTAATGACTATAACCACCTTTGAGAAAATCATTATCTTTATTCTACCCGATTGGGGCACACTTTCATTGTGATAATGCTTATAACTACCTTTAGACAGACCATTATCTCTATCTACCCAACTAGGGCATATTTTTTTCTTGTTAATGATTATAACCACTTGTGGATAAATCATTATTTTCCTTTTTAATGATTATAACCACCTTTTAACAAATAATTCTCTTGTCACCCTGTCCTCTTTTTAATGATTATTACTGCCTTTAGGAAATCATGACCTTTTATAATCCCATTTATGTCGATGATTATAACCATCTGTGGGAAAATCATCTTATTTATCTGCCCAACTAGGGTAGCTCTATATGCCACTAATTATAACCACCTATGGTAAAATTAGTATTTTCCACCCCATTTTATCATTTTGGTCCTATAATTTTCTCCTTTTGAGGGACTGATCACTGACCCCTTTTCCAATCTCTCCCTCAAGGTGTCATCTACAATTCATCCATTGTCATTGCAGTCATAGGCATACAAGACCTTTTAATTATTTAAGAAGACATTATTTTTCCTATAGCTTGTAATGTCTTCCTAAACAGGGGTAAAATATAGACACCTAAAATTGGCCATAAGTAGATTTCGATTGGACTTTAGACTGATTCCTACCAACCATTGCAAATTAAGATTAAGAATCATTAAATGTCCCAAATTTTCTTACACATCATTTATCAAAGCTTATAATCACATTGAGACATCCCTAAGTGGGGTAATGTATTGTATGTAACAATAACCTCTCACATATTCATCCCTAATCACCTTGTGGCATCACAAAAATCAATTTGGCCTATAGACATATTAGGTGGGGCACTTTCACACTTAAAATAAAATCTTGGAAATGCTAAAAGGCTAATCAAAATCAATTAATAAGATAAACTAGATTACATGCCTAGTTGAATTATCCATTTGAAATTAATGAATATCTAAAAAAAAATTCAAAATATCCTAACCTTCTCATCATTGCCTTTATGAGTTGTCAAGCTCTTTGAAAATATCCTAAATATCTAATTTTAAGATCCATGGCTAGTAATTAAAAATCATAATTACTTAAAACTATTAACTCAACTAGAGTTAAATTTGACTCACATATGTTTAGTTTCAACCCATTCCAAGCTTTAACTCAACCCTAACTCACCTTGAGTGAGAGTTAATTCCCAAGGCTATAAATACAAGGCCATGCCTCTTCATTTCTAAGCTTAAATATTTTAGAGTTATTATGCAGAATTTATTCCATGAGACTAATGGCAATAGTGTTATAATGCCAAAATCTTAAGCCAAGCCACAACAAAGCCATGATGCCAAGGAGAGAAGGAGATACACAAGACAAGCTAAGAAAGCCACTCAAAAAATCATTTGGAGCTCCCAATGAAGGTAAAAAATTTATTGTATTTTATGTTTTTATTATATTTTCATTAAGTGTTTGTTACTAAGCTCTCCCTAGTATTTAGGCTAGGAGTGTAAGTGTTAAAATGTGTTTTATTTTATTTTTTTAATTTCTTGAACTAACACTATACTAATCTCCCTTCTTGAATTCCTATGATCTTAGGGGATAATTTTGGCACAACATGATCATTAGAGAAAAGAACATGCCATAGATTATCTGAGTCGAATATTGGTCACATATGAGAATAACTATACACTAATTGAAAAAGTCTATTTAGTAATGGTGTTTAAAATCTAAAAATTATGTCATTATATGATAAACAAAAAGACCATTATTATCACCAAAGTATATCCAATCAAGTATCTAATTTACAAATCAGCTCTATAGGGTTGTATGGAAAAATAGATCATGTTATTGAGTGAGTTTTAAATTGATTATGCCAATTAGAAGGCCATTAAGGGGTAAGTACTCATAGATCATTTTGTTAAAGCTCCTCTGCATGATATTCAACCTCTTACATTTGGATTTCCATATAAGGACATCCTGACTATGGAAAAAGCAGATGTAGCTCCTATGACCGAATAGTGTAATATATACTTTGATGGATCATTCACAACTCATGGATCAGGGGCCAGAATATTATTTATTATGTCATAAGGGGATATCATTCGCAAGACCTTTCATATTGGATTTCCTTATATTGATAACATGACTGATTACAAATCACTCATTTCAAGGATTCATCAAGCAGTATAATGAAACATTAAACATTTATTGGTGTATGGTGATTCTCAGTTAATCATCAATTAGGCCACAAACCAATACCAAACCAAGGATGATAAGTTAGTACCCTATAAAGACATAGTTGATACTCTTAAATAAAAAATTACCAATATCCAATTTGAAAGAATACCTTGGGCCAATAATAGAACAATGAATGTTATGGACACTATTAGTTCTAATTTTCAAATCACCAACAGAGTTAAGGACCATCAGTTTATTTTTAAAAATTTCTTAGCACTGACATATGAAAAATCATCTATTGAGATAGTTTGTGACATTTTTTTTCCCATGTCTCCTTTGTACTCAAATATATATGCCTACCTTTAAGATAAAACCATACTTCCCAATTTATCACATAAAAAAAAACATTCACCCACAAAACCTCTCACTATACCCTAATTTGACCAACCTTATATTGTATAAGTTATGATTTTACTTTACTTCATTATTTACCTTCAGTATAATTCAAGCTAGCATTGAGGGAAGTCCATGAAGTGGTGTGTGAAACCCACACCAATAGGACAATCTTAGCTAAAACATTATTGCATACTAGTTATTATTGGACAATGATAGAAGTAGACACGGATACATATGTAAAGAGGTGAATCAAGTATAATAAGCATGCCCATGTGATTCATGCTCTAACCAAGATGCTTAAAATATTGACAACACCATGGTCATTCTCAACATGGGGACTCAAACTCATCAAGAAGATCAATCCCACATCTTTATATGGCCATAAACACATCATAGATGCTACTAAATACTTCACTAAGTGGGTGGAATCCATTCCCCTCATTTACATCATTGGTAAGTAGATCTCCAAGTTCACATTCAACCATCTCATTTGCCATTATGGCATCCCCTCTAACATTATATTTGATAATGACAGATCATTCAAGAATAAATATGTAAAATTACTTTGTTCTCAATACCACATCAAACTACATTTCTCTACCTCTTACTATTTTCAAGGTAATGATCAAGTTGAGGCTTCTAATAAAAATATTGTTAATATTCTGAAGAAGATTATAAATAACACTAGTCATAATTGGCTTTTAAAACTATTTAACATCTTCTAGGCATACCATACCACATTCCTTACTCCAACATGAGTTATGCTCTATTCACTTAATTATTGAACTGAATCCATTCTTATAATTGAGGTTGAGTTTCCTTCTCTTTGAACTTTGTTGGATCACATCATTGATGATAAAGACTAAATAATAGGTCACTTGCAGGAGATAGACCTAATTGATGGTAATGATTTGCCACCCTAAATAATCTTTAGGATTATCAAAAATGATTAAAAGGCCATTAAAATAGGTGCATTAATCATCATGAATTCAAGCTTGGTGACCTGTTAATAAAGGAGAATCATAAGAATGTAAATGTTGAAACCAAGAAAAAAAGAAAGTTCCAACCAAACTAATTAGGGCCCTATGTAGTTATTTCTAACAATAGTTCTAGAGCATACATGCTTGCTACACCAGAGGGAGATGAACTCGATAAATCAATGAACATAATACACTTCAAAATTTTCTATGCTCGAGGGATTAAAATTATTCTCTACAAGGATCATCTAAGTCATACTACATTATAACTATTCTTTGTACTATACCCCTTTCTATTCTACCATACCCTTAACTCTTCACCAATTAGTTAATTTTTACATAACCCCACCTATCATAATTATCCTTAGTTCTAATTTATTTGTACTTTAGACACATTTATTGGTTGATGATAGATTCAGTTAATACAATCATTTCAAAATTACATGTTCAAATGGTAGTATGTGAAGGTAGTATGATAGTGGTCCTGACAATTGCATCCTTTATTTGTTATCACATTCCCACCTCATGATAATAATTATAAATACCTATGGGAAAATCAGTACTACTGACCCTTTGCCGTTGTTTCCTAATTATAACCGCCTATGGGAAAATTAAGGAAAACACATTTATTATGCCTTACTACATCACCTTGTCATTAGTGTTATCATTTGCCTTACCATTTAACTTTACTTGGAACTTGTTAGTACTTAATTGAATGCATTTTGTATAGGCAAAAATACAGTGACTTGATGTCTTGCAAGACTATGTAGGCAGTGCTTGATTTATACTGAGGTTAGTTTAGTCACCCCTTCACCATGCTCTCACCATTTTATGAGAAATTTAAATTAAATACTCTCACTTTTTTGTGAGCAACCTAATCCATGCTCTCACTATTTTTTGAGTTAGACCATTATATGTCTCATAATTATTGATTGAGTTGTGATGCCTAGAAAATTCCAAATATATTTGAAATTTTTTTAAAACCCCTAAACAATTATAAAAGATCTTAAAAATCCTAAAAATCACAAAATCATGAAAATTGGCTTGTAATTTCTACATGAGATATAAATCCATCAATTTTTTTTGGGATGGCTCATATTATCTATTTAGTTTCATTTCTAGACCACCTTAGTCTTTTTCCTCTCATTTTTGGGAGAACTACATCAGCTCAAGGTCTACACGGGCTATGTAGGTAGCATCTAGATACATGGGGTATCTTAGGTTAGCTTAGTCATACCTTCCTTTATTTTTTGATCACTTCTTTGCCTTAAATATTTTGGGACCCCTAACTATTTAAAAATTAATCACTTGTCATTTGATTTCCACATCTTTATTGGCCTTAAGAAATGTACTCTCACTATTTTATGAGTTCATGTTGTGAGCATTATGTATTTGACTTTAATACAATAATGACCACTTGGCTTCATCTTATGCTCTCTCCATTTTATGAGTACTCTATATTTCAACACTTTCACCATTTTTCAAGATTATTCTCATTCCAAGCCTTAGATGTAGTGGACACTATGAATTACCAATTTAGTTCATTTGTGGATACTCGTCTCTTGAATTTTAGTGTGGTTTTAGTCTAAACCATACTATCAATCTTGCATGATTTATTTGTGTTGATGTTTTTATGATTATGGAAGGTCATCCCCTCTTTTCTCATGTACTCATCATTTTGTGAGATCATTCTTATTTTCCTATACACATTAATCATGTTTTATTATTATCTATTTTATTCTATCCCATATCTTGGGAGAACTACAATTGGCCCTAAGTTCACATTGAATCTTGTGTCTATGTAACTATGTAAGCAACATCCACTTGCCTAGTTCATCTAGATTCAATTTGGCTACCCCTTCATTTTATTCTATCCCCCCTATTTTATTTGTTTTGTGTGTTTTTGTCTCATATAGTCTAGGGGCAATGATGTGTTTTATTTGTATCATTGTCTCTTATTATCTAGGGGTAATGTTTGTCATCTTATTTGTGTCGTGGTTTCCTTCTAACCTAGAGGAAACATTATGCCATTTGTTCCTATGTTATTTTACCTGTGTCATTGCTACCTATCTTAGGGGTCACATTGTCACCAAGAGTATCACCTTTATTACACATACACGAACAATCAATTTTCATATTTATGCTAACATTGTGATTAACCATTTTTAATGTATTACTATTTATGTAGCTTAGTTTGTTTTTGTGTGTTTAGATTGGTTTGTTTACTGCACTTTTCTTTGCTTTGGATTGTTTAGTTGTTTTGATTGTTTTATTCACTTTATTTGTTGCATTTTTTACTTTTTTTATTTGCTTTAGCTATCTTTGTATCATATTAGTTTATTTATTTATTTTTATTGGTGTTTTATTTGCATGTTTTTTTGTTAGTTTGTTTATTGCTATTTTTTATGTTTACTTTATTCATGTGATGTTTGTTTGTATTATGTTTTTTTATTAGTAGTTTGTTGTGGTTTATTTATTGGTGTTTTGTTTTTGTTTTTAGTATTTTATTTTTTATTTATGTTTTTTTGTTCATTTTTATTGGTGTTTTTTTTATTATTATGCGATTTGTTTTTAATTGTGTTTGGTTTATATTTGTTTATTATTGTTTTGTTGTTTTTATTTTGATTTTTTTATTAGTGTTTTGTTGACTATGCAGTTTGTTTATTTTATTTTTTTTGTTAGTGTTAGTTAGTTTGTATATTTTGTTTATAGTTTTATAGTTTATATTTATTTATTCATTTTGTTTCTATTTTTGTTTTATTTCTATTTGTATAGCCTTATTTGTTTATATTTGTATTTTTATTTGTTCATTTGTTTTGTTTGTTTTTATCTTTCAATTTTGTTTTATTTGTTTGTTTATTTTATTCTTTATTTTTTGCATTTTGTTTCTTGATCATCATAATATTATTACATTTTGTTTACACTTAAGTCTTGATTATCCATATGATGTACTTTGGTTGTGAATTATTGTATTTAGTCTTACACTTAAATTATTTGTTATATTTACACTTGGAATTTGATTATTCATATCTTACTCCTAAGTTGTTTATATTTACATTTAAATTAATTTTTCCATGCTCAGGGTATGTATTTCCATTTTAGTTATCCATAACTATCATACATAATAACACAGGCTAAAGAAATAAGGTGCTCACATAGTCTATTATATAAATGCAATGGCAACATCTCTCCAATATGTTAAAAACTAGCCCAATACCTTAACACATGCATGAATCCATGAGTAATAAACAAGAGAAACAAATGATTTATTATGTGTATATATAGACAAACATTTTTGAATAAGCATACATATGAGTCATACAACATAATTAGATGAAACCAATAGAACATATCATAAACATGGCATAAGAAATAAATGAACAGAGCATACATGAGCATAAACATCAACAATTTTAAACATCCATAATGATAATCAATGCTAAATATGAGATAAACAAGATACTAATCATGACACCATATATATATCAAAATAACATCATATATATGTACATTAGCCTCACAGGACCAAAAACTATCTATCAATGTATCTCAAATGTCCTATACATAAAAGATATATACATATCATGATGGTGTCTCAAAAATACATAAGTGATGATACAATGAGTAAAATGCAATATACCAAAACAATGCCAACTATGCTAAAATGAAAAGATACCTTTGATCAACTTTGATTATGTGTATTTTATGGGACCTTTAGCTAGATGCAGCCTTTATGGCTCTGGTGATCTTGGTGGTGGTGGTAGTAGCTGATGAACTGACTAGCTCAAGGTAACTCAAATAATAGATTGGTCTGAGATTGACTAGATCTATTACCTACCCTCTGTGTATCCCAGATCTCAAAAGTAATAACCTATTACTCTCTAGGCATGGTAGACTCATAGGCTCATCTCTAGTAGGATGCCTCATCCTTCACTCAAAGGTTCTCTAAAATCATCTGTGAGAAACTAGCCTGTGTACTGGCTCATCAACATGCATCTTGCTCTTATCTCAGTCTATTTATAGTGGCCAATACCTAATCATGCTCACTAATAGCTTGATCTCTCTACTATGAGCTAGCCCTATACTTGTAGCATCCTAGCTATCTAGGACTTTAACTAAGTGATCTATAACTATAGCCATGTTATATTATCATCCCTCATATCTAAGGTGCCATATATCTTAGATACTTATCACTATAAACTTACCACCTCTCGTACCTAAGTACTGAACTCTTACTCAAGCATGTTAGTATCCCTTCATATTTTGGCTATACTAAAAGGCCCTATCTATCCTAGATCTACCTATGTGCCCAAAGGCCTTACTTGGCCAAAGCCAACCTATGCCAATACCACCACTCTTGAGATAGGGTCTAATATCATAACATCTAGCCCATCATCTCTATCTCCTCCATCCCAACCATCATCATCATCATCATCATCATCCCCAACATCAATATCTTTCCAGGTGTTATTGTTGTATCTTAAGGTCTCATCCTCCATCTCCTTAATATCTATAAGAGTCTGACCCTTTGTTGTTAATGTAATTATTAGCCTTAAAGGGCACACCTATAGCCACTAGAGTATGAAAGTTGAAGTGATCCCTACATCTACAACTCTTCTTGAATAGGCCCATGCAACCTGTGGTATGTTGAGATAGCTCATTATGGCTCTACTCCTTGAGATTTATAGAGTATATTGAATAATCTCTCATGTGATGTGTGCACACCACCATGGCCCCTAAGGTATATCCTATGTATAGCTAAATTTCTTGAGTACTTGATCTAGGTGGTACTCCTCTATAATGTGGGATTGTTTCCAAATCAAAACATATCTAGTAGTCATATAAGCCATGTACCATCCATCCTAGAACTAGTGCAATTGGTATATGAGGTAAGGCCTCTAAATTAAAAATTTTGGTGTCAAATCATTAAACATTTGATGATAGAAGGGGATGTATCCTCTATGCCCATACCAGCCAAATCCTGCCTGAACCCAACCATAGGCTAATGGCTCTTCGAGATCCTACATCTTACATATCCCAACTGGTCATTTGATCATAATTTGATCTCAACCATAAACCATGGGAAGTGTATAAAATATAATGTTTCATCCACCATGATATGCTATCAGGTGTAAGTCTTTGTATAACTATACTATAACTACTTGTCTCTAAGCAAACCATGTAGAATCTTCTAGCATGCTCTTAACTATACCACCTAGACCCATATGGTAGTAACAAACACTCTTTTTAGGCAAAAAGATGCCATTGAGAATGGCCATAAGCATAAAAACCTCATGATCAATCAACATTGGTGGTGAAGGATCCCTAACAGGTAAATCATCTAACCAAATATCAATGTAGGTCTCGATCAAGTCTATATCAACCTTTTATTAAACCATGGGGATACCCTAATAACTATATAAATCATCAAGCATTATTTACTTCTATGATGGTGGTATCCACAAAAAGCATATACTATGCATAGGTAGCTTTAAGATATTTTAGTTATCCTCAAGTGTGATAGTGGCCTCCCTAATTGGCAAGTGAAAAGTTGATGTCTCACTATGTCAATGCTCTGATAGCACACTCATATACACTTGATCAAATTGGATAACCAATATCATTTAACATCATAAAATTAAATCTATAAGAATCCCACCATGCCCTTAGTCTAAATATATAGAGTTTTTAGACAATGAGATCATCTCTCATGATAGGTAAGCACCACCAATCACTCTTGCAATCATAAATAGTTAACGTGAGCGTAATTGTATACTGTTAATATAACCTAAGCCTAGCCTACTCAATCTAGTTGACCCTCTTTTAGAGGTTGGAACCCTTTTGGGTCCTCATATTCAATTCTTTTTTTCTCTTAGTGCAAAGCCACTATTTGATAGAGAGAAGCTATCATTTTGGCATTTTTGCATGTTTTTAGGGAAAGCTACCATTTTGTCATTTTTGCACATTTTTTGGGTAAAACTATCACTTTAGTTTTTTTTCACATTTTAAGGTGAAAATGTCAGTTTCATTTTCAAAAAAATGGCAACTTCACCAAAAAATGAGCAAAATCATCATTTTGGTGATTTCCACCATTTTATAGCATTGCTGTCATTCTTGGAAATGGTGACTTAGCAAGAAGTAACCAATTTACTTCATGAAGTCACCATTTACCCTACCACATAAATGATGACATCACCATTTTATAACTTTCTAAGTGTAATAAATGATATTAAATGTAATTAATGACAAAAGTTAGGTTTACCCATTGATGCCCCATTGTGTGGTGGCTACATGTGCTCCCTCACTCACTTTGCCACATGTCATCATGCTCCTTTGTGGGTCATTTTATCTTAGTAATTTGTGCATAAAACGAAAGTTAATATTCTTAAAAGGATAGTGTAAAAATGACTTATTTTTCACCCTAAGGGTGTATATATAACCAAAAATTTGAATTTTTACCCCCATAGGGCCTATAGTACATTCTATGCCCTCTAAGAAGTGTATTTTCACATTAGTGGTCTATTTTGTGCACTGTTGGATCCTATGTCCCTTATTTTTTGGCCATATTGCAACTCAACCATATTTTTGGGCTTCTTTGAGACCTATTTACCAACATGATTTTTAAACCTATATCCAGTCTTTATTCAAACATGCATCTTTATACTCACATTTAGGCTAGAAATATGTTTTTATCTTTTTCTAGCTCATCATAAATCTGTTTTATAGATTTTTCATAGCTACCCTTGCTAATTTTACCCATTATGACAAATTTTGTTTTTGACCAAATCTAATGATTATAAATACCTATGGGAAAATCATTATTTTTAACTTATCCACCCACCCCTTTTGGGGCAAATACATTGTTTTCTTGATTATAACTACCTTTGGGCAAATTAGTGTTTCTCATTTTTCATTCTCAATTGAAATTTCCTTTGGAAAAATTAATGTGTTTTCTATTTTATTACTAATTATAACTACCTTTGGGAAAATTAGTACCCATTCCACCACCCTACTTGGGAATCTATCTATGCCACTACTTAGAAGCACCTTTGGGAAAACCATTGTCAAACCCTTCATTACTAATTATAACATATTTTGGACAAATTAGTGACTATGCCACTATTACTATTTATAACCACCTTTATACAATTCAATAATTCTACCCTTGTTACCACTAGATCATGTCAATTTTATTCATTTCAAGGGAATGTTCAATGATTATATCTTGCTTCCCACTCCCTTGAATGGGCATCAAGGTCTTATCAACTACCCTTTTGGGCATGAGCTATTTGGATTAATGACTTTTTCATTCTTTGAAAAGATGTTACTGTGCCTATGTCTTGCAATGCCTTTATAAATAGGGGCAAACTATAAACACTTAATTTTGGCCATTTTTGTGCCTAAACTAAGATTTAATTAAATTTATAATTAAATGACGCATCTAAGCCTAGAAATTACCTAAATTTCTCAATTTTATCTATGTAAGTGATTTAATTTCCTAGAAATGTGATGAGGCTAGCTTATTTGGTGTATTATGTTATATGCATCACTAACCTAGTTTAGTTCTAACCTTAGTCAAATTACAACCTAGTAATTTGACACTTTTAGGCTATCAATATATTAATTCATAACATTTAAAATAATTTACAAAAGCCAAAAATCACTAAGCAAGACTAATTACATTCCAAATCCTAATTAGCTTTTTTAAACAAAAATTCTAAACCAAATTAGTTAATTTTATTTACAAAAAAAATAATTTTTATCCAAATATGAATTCAAAAGTCAAATGAGCTAATAAAGTGATTTATTATCTCCTAAATATTCAAAATTATGAATCACACCTCATAAATATCTAAAGTGAGTCATAATACCTCACAAATATCTAAAATTGAGGTGTTAAGATTTCATGAGTGCCTTGACCTAACCTAGAATTAGACTAACTCAACTTATGTTAATTTAGACTCAACAAAAGTTAGAATTTAACCTAACCTCCAAAGGGTTAGAGTTAATTATTTGAGCTATAAACACAAGAGCCAACACCATATGCCAACAAAATTTTGTGTGTAATGTTATTCTATTAGAATACCTTCTTAAAGCCTTTGAGAGTAGTGTTATAATGCTTAATTTATGTCAAGCTTCACACCAAGCCAAAAGTGACTATTAGAGAGATGCTACCACCATGGAAGAGCATTTATAGAAGATTTAAATCATCATAGGTCAATCATGAAAATACTTATGCCAACAAGGAAGCATAAAATTAAAAAAATAAGCTAATAACTTTGTATTATCTTTATCTCTATTTTCTGATCTTGTTTATTATGTTATGATCTCCATAGTTCTTAGACAAGAGTGTTTAGTGCTAGTATATTATTATTCTTAATGTTTTGTTATTTGGACTAAAAAGTGACTAATCTACATATTGTTTACTCTTAGAATACTAAGGTATATAATGGCATACTTAGTGGGACCATGCATCCCATATGGTCAAGGAGAATGATATGCTAACCTTAGTTTTAATAATAAATGCATTTAATTATTCAAGTGTAGAGTTTTAACCTCCAAATATATGTCATTCTATTTTTAAGTAAATGATGGTTTCAACTTGTGTAATGGTAGCTTCACCATTTTTGTGATCTTTAGTTTTGTTAAAAAATTAGCTTTATAATAATGGATTTGACTTGATAAATAATGGATTCATAGAATCAATTACTTTTCTATTTCTAAACAATGGTTTTACAAGGTGAAATTACTCTCTATTTTACTACTTATTTTGGTGGCTTCACCTAACCTAATTAGTGGTTTCACCTTGTTAAATGGTGAATTCACCAAATTTGCTCTCTGTCTATGTTTGTAGAAATAAGTAGATTTGCCCTGCTAAATGACAACTTTTCTGTGTTTTTATAAAACTTGAGAGCTCAAAATAGATTGTTGTTTATTCACTCACTTTTGGACTTCTAAGTAGGCAAAACCCCTAACATTTTATAGGACCTAAGGTAGAGAGAGGAATTTAAGCATAGTTAAAAACTCACATACATTTTGTTTGGTGCTTAAAATCCACTTCACCACACTTATATTTTATATTTTTAAGTTGTTTTACAAGTGCAAACAAGGACAAGGGGCCAAAATTTTAAACACACTTTGATTTAGTGTTATTAAAAAGAACACATATTTTAGTTAGATCTCATAAGAGATTTTTCATTTTATGTTTATTTTTCATTATTAGCTAATTTTCAAAGTTTGTTAAGATAGTTTCTTTGTTTGTGGAAAATTAGAAGTTATTACATGTATGATCTCCCCTGTCCCCTTTAGTGAACTCATGTGACCAAAAGTGCTCAGTTTATTACTGTTATTTGAAAATTTGTGTCAAAAAGAATATCATATATCTTGTTTACAAGATCTGAGTAACTTTGGTGAATCAAAAATGACCTCTAAAGTATTTCCATTTTTCATTTATTTATTTTTATGCATTTGAATTTTGGGCAAGAGTTCATTGCCTCCCCATGAGTTCTTTAGGAGTGGGTTAATCTAGGGTTTCATCTCCAACATCATACCAACCCCACTCCATGATGAGGTATATAAATTGGGTAAACCATTAGATGGGATAATGGTGAGCAGTTAACCTCACCATACCAATAGGTAGGTGGGTCATACGATAGCCAAACATTAGACTCCACTAAGTAGTACACAGTTGGAGTTGCTATGCAAAGGAATAAACCCTTACATAATAAGCTAGGAATTTTGGATTTAATTAACGTGATTGCACCCTTGTGTTATCCACACTTGGGACCATCTAATATGTTCATGATTTATAAATTTTATTTAAAATTCCACTTGTCATGAAATTTATTTCCAAATTCCAAGTGCTTCTCACTCTAAGTTCATGCCACGTACCAATGCTTAAGAGGTAGAGGGGGGCATAAAAACTCTACCTACACCTATACTTTAATTTTGGATTAACACTTAATTACTCACAAGTATTTTTATATTGGTGAAAACTTTGTTAGAAGATATGTACACCCATGTTAGTTTTTAGATATAAGATGATCCATTAGTGTTACTTCTATTTTATTTGATTTACATGTGTGTTTTTAGATCAAAATTGTTTGTTTGTATTGTCATGTCAAAATAAGTCCAAAACTATCACATTGTTTTCACACCCTTTTATCCTAAGTGGTGTTACTCTGTTTGTTTGTGTTGCACTTATTGCCTTAGATATTTATTTCAAAACCATTTGTGTATTATTTGTTTAAATGGGGCATTGTTACACTTCTCATTTCATCTCAAACATTTGCCTTAGATTTTTGAGTCTGAAAGTATTTACCATGACATTTATTTGAAAGAGCATTATTATGCTACCTAAATCATTCCTAATCTCTCATCATATTTGAAACCAAGTTCCAAACTATTATTTTACCTCCTTTGTTTCAAACATGTGGTTATGCTACCCTTTTTGGTCTAGCTCTTTTACCTTATGAAATTAGAGTCTTTTTGCATTAAATTTGAAATTCAACCTTTCAAATGTAAATCCTAAACTAATCAGGTTTATACCAAAACCTTATATAATTTGGGCTTAGGTATTCTACCTTTTTGTGTTTGGATTGTGTTATTTGGGTTGATCTCCTATTTGATCTAAAAAAACCCTTACCTAGACCTAGTGATTGTTGTTTGTTTTGTACCTTGTTTAGAGTGTCCTTTTGAGCTAAGTTGTTGCCATGTACTTTGTCTAAAGTTTGTTGTACCAAATTTTGAGTGTCTTAGTTCCATTATTTAAATAGTCTCTCATGAATCAAATTTTGAGTCTTATTGAACCAATTATCAAGTGTCATCTGAGCTATTTACCTAAATTTAGTTTGATTTTGAGTTTTTGTTTGAGTTCTTTATTTTTGAGCCAAGCCTTGTTTTTAATTAGAATGATTATAACTTCCTTTGGGAAAATCATTGATATTATTTCATCCTAGTTCATAATTTTTCTTCTTTGTCTAAACACTTTTATCATTGATTATAACCACATTTGGGTAAATCAATACTTTAGCCATAGACGAGTTTGAGCCTTTGTGTTAATTTTTATATTGATTAGAACCACCTTTGGGTAAATCAATATCTTTTTATTAGACCATTCTTGTATTTGTCTTTCTCTACCTTTGCCTAGTTTAGTTGTTTATCCCTTTGTGCCTTTTTTATAGAGCCAAAGGTCCTTTGTTTTTAGACCTTAGTTGTTTGTTACCTTTAGACCCCTTATTTTTCATGTGACCTATCCATGGATATAAACATGCCTCATTACACATGTATAAAAACCATGTATAATTTAGGCTATGTAAAATTTATGACCAATGCCCCATTTGTTTAAGAGTCATATTATGATGTAGCTTATGAGATAAATCCTTATCCATCTTATTATTGACCAAATTTGACTTTTAGGTCAAATTTGGACACCTATAGGTAATTTTTTTATAGATGTTATATGGGTATAAATATTTGTCATAGGATACATTATGGATAAATTTATGTTATCTAATGTATTTCTAGCCTTAGTCTTGGTTTCATTAGCTTATTTATCATTTTGGGCCATTTAATATGCTTTTAAGAGTCATAAATGTAAGTGACATGGTTAACAAGGTGCTCAAGTGTCTTATTTTACTTTCAAATGTACAAAATTTTATTTTAAATATTAGGTATGCCATTTACACTAGAATTTTGTAGGTTGTCTAACTAAAATTCAAGAAATAACTGAAAAAGGTAGCAAATGGCACTTGTACAACCCATGGGGAAGTGTGACACATGGAAAAGGATCATGGAATGCCTATTCAAATTAATAAAACTCATTTATATGTTTTATTTTCTTTGAAAGTGTCATTTTGAAGCCAAAACCATTCTGATCCTCTAGACATACAGAAGTGACCTTTAGGTTTTTGCTCAGTACAAACAACTGAAGAAGTTTAAAGATAAATATTTTTGTGAGGTTGTAGTAAACTAAGACATATTAATTTAAATATAAATATTTTTAATAATGATGCATGTATTTCATGAACCATCCTCATGAAGTTGACTATACTTTTCTACTAGTTGTTTCATGCACCCTATAGGTTTTGCTCAATTTTGGTCAAATACATATGAACCAATTAGTGATTTTGAATTAAAAAGATGTTAGATACCTCATTGTATGGTATCCATTATTATTTTAATTTTTAATAATGTATTGATGAAAAAATTAGTCTATGTTGTAGGAAGGTGTCACCACTATAAAGTTTTAGTCAATTATGATTTGTTCCAAAATTTAGTCTTCTTTAGAGATTTCATGTGAGTTTAAGATGGTGTTTCACAAGTATTAGGGTCATATGGCCACCTCTTTCCATGTTTTGGTTTCACCATAGCATCTTTTGGGAAGCTTACAACCTTGTCATCTCTCATAGTCAACTTTATTCTTAGATTCACTTGTAGTCACATGTATAAGCTTAATCAAAATTTTCATGGAATTATAATCAGGGTATATTAGTTTGAAAATCCATCAAGAGTTTTAAAATTTTCATATATATGTTTGGAAAATGTGCAAGTGTGGTCACAAATTCATTCAACATTCTAAAATAGTCATTTGATGCTCTTGATTGCTTTATTCCATGTATATGCAAGTGATTTTCATATTGGAAAATATGTGTTGGAACTAATTTCAAGGTTTTATTTATGGATATCATGTACTTGAAGGTTAAAAATTAATTTTATTTGTTTTGAATCTATTCACAAACATGTTTTTGCCACAATTCCATGCCCTACCTATATAACATGCCTAATGCACACCTCCATGGCCTTTGCTGACATCATACTGAGGTAGGTAAAGGTTAATGTGTGTTCCAACCTCTTAGTATTGATAGAGGTGAATTAGTATGTTTTATTAAATCATACAAATTTCATAGTCATTGATAGCTTCATGTTACTAATATTCAACTCATTATTTGTGCACCAAAATATCCACCTATAGGTGGTTGAGCAGGCAACCAAAATGTTTGTATGTAGAGAATGAAATAGCTTGACACCTCCTTAAATTCTTGGTATGATAATCAAGCCATGAAAAACTCATATAAGATGTCAAAAGGGAAAAAATAAGTGTGCCAATCATGATTGAAGATGATTGAGTTTAGGGAAAATTTCCCTAAAAGGCCAAAATAGAGCTTTGAGGGGTTTTGGTGAACCCCTCACAACATGTTTCCCAAGTATTTAAAAGCCTATAATGATATGAATGTTATATCCCCTATCATAGAGAGTTTACATGTCAATAATGAAGGTAAAATAGTAAGGGGAAAGGGGTTGTTTGAGGCCTCAAATATGCCTCCAAAAACACTGAAATACTCCATTAATGTCTATAGGTTTAAAAGCTTAAATGGTCTTTTGGCATCTAAAGAATCAAATAGGACAAACTCTCATGACTAAGATTGTTAAAATTATGGAATGGTATAAAAATATATTAAAGGTTATCAAAATAATATTTAGACATGGTATTATAAGCCTATGGTCACCTATAGGTATCCTTTTAATAAGGAATAAACACCTATAGTAGCCAAAAGTAAAGTTTCTCAGTCATGGGAAAAAGGAACTTAGTTAAGGAGTCCAAAGCACATATATAGTGAGAAAAAGTATAATAATATATTAAATGGTTATTATGGATATAAATGAGGTCTATGAGCATCATGACAAGTCTTTATAATCTGAAGCACACCTACAACAGGGTCTTAAGGGTAGGGGTGTCTTAGTCTAAGCAAGGGAACATAGTTTGTGAATCACAAGAGTAGTCAAGTGAATTATATATGTGAGAGGTTATAATAGGGTTATCATGCTCCAAGGTAAGTCCAAAAACATCTTGATCAAACTTAGTTGAAGTAAATGACATCTACAGGTAGGGTTTAGATGTAAATCATCTCAGTCTAACCAGTGACCCTAAAATTGATGTCAAGATGGTGTTTTAAGGCTTCCAAAGAAGATAAATAGTTAAAAAATACATTTTTAGACCCATAAGTATTTAAATTAGATATCATGAACATCATTAAATATGTCTAAGTAAGAAATAATCACCTATAATAGTCAACTCAGGGTTTCTCAGTCATTTAGGGAAAAACTCAGTCTAGTGTAGCCAAAAGTGTAAGTAAGGACAAATGGGAATTTATGCATAATTAAAAAATGTTTGAATACTTAAATTAATATGTTTTTTATTTCATAAGATATAAAAAATAGGTCTACACATGTCCATTATAGCCCTGTATAGACCTAAACAGGGTGCAGTCTTAGTGAAGGTAGGGTAAGACATGAACTTGCCAAAGAGAAGAAGAGGGTTTCATGAAAATTAAAGGTGGTTTATGATAGGTAAAAAGGTATTTTAATATTCCCAATAATATACCAAGGTGATCATCTTCCTTCTTTACTTGGCCAAAAGGCAATAGTCCATACTATGGGCTATGAAACCATGTTTACTCAATAGGCAAGTTTGAGGAATCTAAGGAAGAGTAGTGTTTTTGGATGAATTAAAATATTAATGAGATTTAATTTAGGATTATGAACATGTTAATAGATCCTAAAATCATTTATTTATCCTAGAGAGGTCATTCTTAGGAGGATTTGAGGAAAATGCAAGAAAATAAGCTTTTTAGAGGCCTTTTTTGGGCATTTTTATTTGGTTAAGCACCTAAATCAAAGAATATAGATAAAAAATTTGGTAAAATTTATAATAAAATATACCTTTGGGATGAGGGATATATCTCATTATTTTGTCTCATAGGTCAGCCAACTAGGAAAATTAAGCTTTAGCAAAGCAAACTAGTGAGTACAAAACGGGAAAAAGGCTTGATATGGAGATTTTGGAACATCAATAAAAATATAATGAGGTGTATTTAAGGAAAATAAATTATATAGAATCAATAATTGAGGATAAAACCTCCCAAGATGACCAAAATACCCCATACACATATTCCAACTAGGCAAACTTTCACTAGGCCTAGTTAGTGAATGAGAGAAAAGGAAGAAGAGGAGTACTTGGGAGGTTATGTGATGTTTTTAAAAGATTTAATTAAGAATAAATAGGAATTTTTTACCATAATAACCATTGAAAATAATTACAAGTGACCAAAACAAACTGGGTGCAGGCTAAGCCTATTAGGCCTTCAAGGGACCTATAGCCAATTGGGGTCCATCTTCATTTACCAATATTTGTGAGATATAAAGATGATTGGGACATGTTTAAGAGGTGGAAATAGAATTTTTTTAACTTTTAGTATGTATAGTAACATACAAGAAATCTAATTTTATCTCAAAGAGAGTCTAAGCATGCAAAAAAGGGTATAAATAAGCTCGATGGGGTATCTTCAAGTGTCCATATCTCCTCTAAAGATTTGCATGGGAACCAAAGGAATTTGATGGCATTATAAGGGTTCCTCAGAATCAATTTTTTGGAATTTATTGGTAGGTTAAATGTTAAATCTTTATGAACAAATATTAAGACCAAAAAACTACCTAAAACCCTACTAAACCCTCAACTAGGACCTAATGGAGCAAACAAGCTTGGAGAGCTATCTAGATGACATAGTTTGACCTTGAAAGATATTTTAAATTGAATAGGACTCAGTAAGGATTCCTCCCATACCTTTTAGATATATTTAATTGTATGGATAGGGTGAAAATAGGGTATTTTTGACTATTTTTTATGTTTTACAGGCTATAAGAGGATTCTAAAGATGAAATTAAAGAGGGAATATTATGAATTTTAATAACTAAATATGGTAATTTATTTCTAGTAAAATTCCTCTAAGTGTCCAAACTAGAGCTCTCATCTTAGCTAGTCAAAATTGGCATAATGGACACAAGGGTAAAAAGGGTGAAAACTCCAAATGTGAACAATTTCATGGTGTATCTGAGTTGTCTAAGTACATGGATAGTATTTTAAAGTATAATTAACTCAATCTCACATATTTTCATGGAAAACTAAAGCCAATTTTGAAGATAAGTGTGAGGGGTGACTGGAAAAGGAGTTTTTTAGACTACAGGTAATGATGGCTTCCTTCCATGAGTTTTTAGATAAGTAGGACTAAAACCATTACATGAAGAGGCATGTATGAAGGCATTAAATCTAATTACAATCATTATACTTATCCATAGTTAGTTGTGAGATGTTTAAATAGGTTCAAATTATGAAGGTAGTTTTTTGAGCCAAGACTAGGAGTTTTATGCCAATTTTCATAAGTTTCATGACTTGTATGGACATTTGGCCCTCCTAAAATTACATGGTTTATTTCACATATCTTTACCATGAAATTTAACCTCTTTTTTCAGCTTTAAAAGTTCCCAAGTGACCTTTGGAATTCCCTTATCTTGTTCTTCTCCTAAAGGCTATAAATATTGATTCTTTTGGCTCTTTTTAGTAGCCTCCATTGGTTAATGGAAAAAACTTGGATAATTTTATACTTAAATGAATATTAAATAAATAAATAATTTATTTTTACTACTTAAATTCTATACAATTGAGTGTTATTGTAATCTTGTTGGTCTTGTTTAGTAGAAGATGATCTTTTCTAGCATGTTATCCCTGATTGTTCACCAAGTGTGCAAAAGAGTAATTTTTACAAGTCTTTGTTAGTGTTATTTTATAAGTTTATTATAAGTGTTTAATTAATATATTCCAAAACATAATTATCCATTACCCTCCTAATCATCAAAATACCTCTTGAACCTAGCATATGAAATATTGATGTGACCATCCATCTTGAATTGTGAGTTTTGTGTGAAAGAATCTTTGTTTAGATCTAAGTAGTATAATTTTAGTTAATAAAAGGAAATTAAATATTGGTTCATCACATTAGTTTTATTATTATTATTTATTAACCCTTTTCATGCAAAGTTGATAGGTAAGAGAGTGTTTCAAAGAGTGCATCAAATAAACTAGCCCTTCCAGAGATTCATCTCAACAAATTGTTACCCATAGAAAGAGATATGTTTCCATTATGCCACTTAGATGAGTAGAGATGAGCATCTCCTTAAGGGGTGAAAATGCAAGTGACAATATTTTTTGGCATGCCTTTTAGGACTCTAAGTACTAGAATATTATCTAAGATTGGTGCTGGTCTTGGCATAATTATAGGTACAAGAACATCTACATTTAGTACTTGGAAACTCCACTAAAGTTTTCAACTCTTTGGTTGTTGACCAATCCCTAATTTCCATGCCAAAGGAGACATAAATTTATAATCTTTGAATTTGTATAATTACCTTTATATTCTGTCAAAAGGTTCAAATTTGTGAATACTCATCCTTATTCAATAGAGTTGGTGTTTAAGAAGTCCAAGTTCCTACTAAGTTCAACCCCTAATACACATAGTCTACATTCCAAGATGGCTAGAAACCAAACTTTTGTACCTTTCACCAAATCATCTCCTTTGAATCTTACCCAATATGACCAAATTCTAGGAGTAACCCTTAAGAGTGTTCCATATTTTAGTGGAAAAGGTCCTATTAATCCCATTAAGCACATTAGAAACATATAAAACTTATAAAATATCCATAATATCACTCAAGAGAATGTGGCTATTAGGTTATTGGCATTGTCTTTCAAAGGAAAGGCCTTAGATTGGTATGGGATTCTACCTAACAATTTTATTAGTTCATGGGATGAACTAGGAGATTTATTGACTAAGAGGTTTGGAGAGAAGAGTGATCATCTATCACTAGCTGAGCAATTGAACACTATCAAGAGGGAACCACAAGAGTTTATGCAATATTTTAATAGTATATTTTAAAATACATGGGATAGGATCTCATCCCTTGTGAGACCTACTCCAAATTATCTAAAGGAATCGAATAGTGATGTATCCATGATGATTCAATCCATGGGTGGGAGTACAATATTTGTTTCCTATGAGATATCCATCAATATTGAGAATTATCTTGTTTAAGAGGGGAATATTTCTCCTAGACCACCAATGCCATTGTTCCTTGATTTATAGCCTCATAGTCAAGTTACATTACCTACTTTGGCTCCTTTTCCTAGTCAAGAAAAGTATTCCATTGCCCCCAAAAATGAGATCCATGAATTTAAGAGTTTTATATAAAGTGTTACTAATGAATTGGTTTCCATCAAAAGGCAATAGTCTCAAAGTTATATGCCATACCAATCCTATAATCAGTTTGGGAAAACAAAATAGGCCTCCTTTTCAAGGTAATAATCAAGGACAAGGTCAAATCACTCAATCTAGAGCTTAACAAAGTTATAATATTAATGACCCATCATCTTACAAAGCTATTATTCCTACTCAAAATAACTTTGTTCAATAACAACAATGTTATCCCTCCTATGACCAAAATCAAGGTCAAGTTGCATATGCCAATGAAATGCCTAGTCAAGACATGACAATACAAGGTAGCTAAGTACCTCAAGTTCCAAATTTTAAGATGTCAATGTAAAATGGAATGGAAAATGGAAAAAAAAAAATCTGATTCTACTCTTATAAATCATTTAGAGGGAGAATTTTGTGCCATCAATCATTTGGGGAATTCAAGTAATATGAATGCTAGTGTGTCCTCTAAAACTAGGTCTAAGAAGAGGGCTGTTAAAGAGACACAAGGGGATAATCAAGGACTTGTATCATATCTAATGGTGGATGGGTATAACTCATTCCATAAGTTGTAAGAAAATTATAAGTTTCAAAATGTAAGGCTAGCTCTTACACATCCACCTTCATAATCTACACCACAAGGTACTAGTGCTTTCAAAGAGCCTTTCAAGGTGAACAATACTTCTATCAATATTGTGGATCAGATGAAGAATTTACATATGAATATTTCCTTATGGGATTAATTAAAAATACTAGGATAAAAATATATGCTTCAAAAGGAATTGTAAGGACTAAGTAATCAAATTAGATCATCTAGAAATGAGAATATTGTCTTGGTGAAAGGAACTTAGCCCATTGATATAAAAGTGAAGAAAACTAATAAGAATCCTCATTTTTACCTATCATTTATCATTAGTGATTTATTATTTCATAATTTCATCATAGATAGTGGGGCTAGTACTTCAGTTATGCCCAAATCAAGTATGAACCAATGGCTAAATGAGTCCTACAATTGGGTGGATCATCAGCAAAGACCTTGGGATTAGTCAAGGATTTGAATATTATTTCAAATTATTATCCTAAATTTTCTATCTATCATGATGTGGTAGTGGCATATTAACTTCCATACTTTACTCTTTGCTTGTCAAGAGAGTTCACAACTAAGATAGGTGGATACTTGGCAGCCAATTGGTCTTATATGATTTTTAGGACAAAGTATGGTACTAAGGTGAAGATTGAATTAGAGCCTATCCATAACAATCACTTAGATCCCTAAATTACTAAAGTGGAAAATGTAAATTATTCCATTATTATTAAGGAAGAAATTGACATAGATTAATCTCCAACATCTTCTCTTGAAAGAGTTTTTGATTTATATTTAGATGAATGGGGAGATGAACATTATGAGAATGATACTTAAAAATTCATAGAGGAAGCTATTATTGGAATTCATTAAATTCATGAGGAGGACTCTTTCATACCAAAATTGATGAATCCAAGTAAAGACATGGATGGTTTATGGAAGCTTTTATTTGATGGATCAAGAAGTAAGATTAGAGAAGGTGGTGGAGAAACGTTGGTTTTCCCATCCAAGGAAAGGTACTATTCCACTTTCATATTTTACTTCTATTTTACTTGTAATGTGGTAGAAAATGAGGCCCTCATTCATGGCCTTGAGTGGGGCTAGGAAAAGAGGTGTGAAATAATTACAAGTGTATGGTGATAGTGAGTTGATTGTGAATCAAGGGGCCAAAATGTGACTAAGAACTCTTTACTTAAGTACTATAAGCATAGAGTGTGGGATTTTGTGGAGGATTTCCAAGATTTCAAAATATAATCCATCTTGATAAAAGTCAATAAACATGTTGATAGGTTGGAAATAATTAGAGCTCAATTTGATGTTCCAAAAGGGATAAGAGAAAATAAACACCAGGCACATCTCAAGGTGATTGTAAGGCCCTCCATACCTAATAATGTCACTAATTTGAAAGTGTTTGATATTGACCAACAAATAAAACCTTTTATACAAGAGGAGGCTAAGTTTTCTTCTAAGAATCAGTCCAAACTACAATAACAATATGGAGGGTAGATTACACAATTGAAGTCAAATAAACTCCCTAAAGGCCTAGTCACACTTAAGAGTTTCTTCAATGATGATGATAAATTGAAGAAAGAAAAGGTAAGAATGTATAATAAGCAAGAACACTACGAGAAAGTACAAATATTCAAGGATAAGTTTCTTGTACTTTGGAAGGTATGTACTAGTGAAGAAAAAAATGCTTTCATTAAGTTATGCAAGGAGTTTTCTAATGTCTTTACATGGGAATCTAGTGATTTAAAGGGATTTGATCCAAACTTATCTCAACATAACATAGAGATAGATGATAATTATAATACTATCAAGAAAATACAAAGGCCAATAAATCCTAATATTGAGATTCTCATGAATAAAGAGCTTACTAAGTTGATTGAGTCTAGAATAATTTTTCCTATTAAGCATTCATCTTGGTTGGCTAACTTAGTCCTTATTAGGAATAATAATGGGGAAATCATGTTATGTGTTGATTTTAGGGATTTTAATATATTTTATTTCAAGGACCATTATCCTCTTCCTTCTATGGAGCAAATTTTGCAAGTTATGGCAAGTAGTGAAAGGTTTTCTCTCCTTGATGGATATTCTGGGCATAATTAGATTTTGATGAATGAAAGTGACCCATATAAGACAAAATTTACTACTAAATATGGTACATATACTTATACAAAAATTAATTTTGGATTTTATAATATTGGAGCTACATTTCAACATGCTATGATTACGGCTTTTCAAGGACTAATAAATGACATTGTGATAGTGTATCTTGATGATATCATAGTTTTTTCTAAGGATGAAAAGGATCACTTGAATCACCTTAGGTATATTTTTGAGAGATGTAGAGAGTTTAGAATCTCTCTTAACCCAAATAAGTGTGTGTTTTCTATCCATGAAGGCAAAACTTTTAGGGCACATTGTCTCAAAGAAGGGTCTATCCATAGATCTTGAAAGGGTGAGTGCAATCTTGGCATTGGCTTTTCCCAAACACAAGAAAGGTTTGAAAATTTTATTTGGGAAAATTAATTTAATAAGGAGTTTCATTCCTAATTTTTTTTAATTTATTCAAGCCTCTAACCTCTATGCTAAGGAATTATGAAGTGTTCACTCAAACAAGAAGAAAGAAGAAGAGTTTTGAAGAGATTAAACAAGCCATTACCCAAGCTCCAACTCTTGAAAGTCCTAATTTATCAAAGTAATTAAACTTGTAAAATTTTATAAATGAGGAGGTAATATATACCATTCTTACTCAATAAAATTAAGAAAACTTGGATCAACCTATTGCCTACTTTAGTCAAGGTTTTGAAGGCTATGAGGTTAGATACACCTATGTTGAGAAGCAAGTATTTCAAATTGTTAGAAGTCCAAATAAGTTTAGGCATATGTTATCTAAAAACAATATTCACATATTGGTACATCATCCTAGTGTCAAATAATTCCTTTTGAGCATAGAGTTGAATGAAAAAAGGGTTAGTTGGATTACAAAAGTGATGGAGTGTGATGTAGAAATCAAGACAACCAAGCTCATGAAAGGAAAGGGGTTATCTGAGAACCTTGCTTCAGATTTGAAGGAACAAAAAGTAGTTTTTTTAGCACTTCTTCATGAACCTATGATAGTTGCATCTTCATCCATGAGAAGTTGGACACAAGATATGATCCATTTTCTTCAAACTGGTGAGTGTCCATAAGGCTTAGATAGAGATAAAAGAAGGTACTTTAGATTACAATTTATTCCTTATGTACTTATTGATGAAGTGTTTTTTAGGAATGACTTCTTAGGTGTGTTATTGAGGTTTATTGAATCAGATTAGGTTGAGAAAATATTGTTTGATTTTAATGATGGACTAGTTGGTGGTCACTTTTGCTCCAAGAACCACAACTACTAAGATTATGAGAGATGGATAATTTTGGCCTAGTTTTTTCAAAGACACCCATGCTTGGGTAAGAGAGTGTCAAAAATATTCTCTCTTTGGTGGTAAGCAAAAGTTTTCAGCCTTGCCTCTTCATCCAATATAATTTAACCAACCCTTTATGCAATGGGGTCTAGATTTCATAGTCCTAATCAACCCACCTTCTAGTACTAGCCATAAGTGGGTGTTGACTGGTACAAATTACTTTAAAATATGGGTGGAGGCTGTTATTCTCAAGGAAAAAAATGAAAGTTTAGTTCTAGACTTTTATGAAGGCATAGTAATAAGGTTTGGGGCTTCTTCAACAATAATTATAGGCAATGCATTTAATTTCTTTGGAATGAAGATAAGTGAGTGGGCTTTGAAACTTGGAATCTATATTTTTACTTCCTCTAACTATTATCCACAAGGGAATGGACTAGATGAGTCCAATAATAGTAATTTAATCAAGATCATAAAGAAGATAATGGAGGAAAACCAAATGACTTGGCATTCCAAGTTGAAGATAACTCTTTAGGTTGATAGTATTACCCCCAAGAGAGCAATTATAAACTCACAATATACACTTTTTTATGGGAGAAAAAATATACTACCTATTTCACTTGAGTTACCAACTTTATATCTCACTTATCAGCTGGAGTTGATGGAAAATGAAAACATGGAAGTTAGGTTGTGTGAGTTGATGGAGATTGAAGAGACATGAGATCAAGCTATGAAAAATATGAGAGATCACCAAAATAAAAAAAAGAGATACTTTGACAAAAAATCCATGAAAATAAGTTTCCAAGAGGGATACATTTTTCTAAAGTGGGATGAAGGTAGGGCTAAACCTAAAAAACACACAAAGTTTGACACTTTATGGAGTGGCCCTTATGTTATCACCCAATACAAGCAACATAATGCTTTCCAACTCTCAAATTTGGATGGTGAAGAGCTTCATATCCTATTCAAAGGGATATATCTCAAAAATTTCTACTAAGGTTCTCCTATCTCCTTGTACATAGTTTGTGGTTGTCCTTATTTTCCCTAAGTGCTTATGCACATATGTGAGTCTTGTTTGTGTCTTGCTTTGTCTTGTGTTTGATTGGTGTGTTATGGTTGTGTTGTGTGTGTTTTATTTAATTACTTACTATTTGTCTTCAAGAAATCATTGACTCACTTGGCCCATGATAGGATAAGGTTACTAGTCCTTAGTATAGCAGGCATACTAACCTTATTTGTTGACCAAATTTAACTTTCAGGTCAAATTTGGACCCTTATAGGTAAAAAAATTGGTTTTTTAGATGTTATAAGGGTCCAAATATTTATAATAGGATATATTATGGATAAATTGATGTTATATAATGTATTTATAGCCTTAGTCTTGGTTTCATTAGCTTATTTGTCATTTTGGGTCATTTAATGTGTAGAGTCATAAATATAAGTGGCATAGTTCCCAAGGTTCCCAGGTGTCATATTTTCCTTTAAAACATCCAAGAGGTCATTTTAAATATTAGGGTTGTCAATTACACTAAAATTTTGTAGGCTGTCTAACTAAAATTTAAAAAATAACTAAAAAGGGAGCAAATGGCATTTGTATAGCCCATGGGGAAATGTGCCACATGGAAAAGGATCATGGAAAGCATCCTCACCTTCCTAAAACTCATTTATATATATTTTTTAATCTAAAAGTGTCATTTAAAATCCAAAACCATTATGCTTATTTCTTGGTTTTCTAGACATATAAAAGTAACCTTCAGGTTTTTGCTCAATACAAACAACTGAAGAAGTTTTAGAATAAATGATTTTAGGATTTTGTATTAAAATTATATAGATTAATTTAAATATAAATATTTTGAATAATGTGGATTATGTTTCATGAACCATCCTCATGAAGTTGATTGTACTTTTCTACTAGTTATTTCATGAACCCTATAGGTTTTACTCAATTTTAGTCAAATATATATGAACCAGTTGGTGATATTGACTCCATAAGATGTTGGATACATACTTATATGGTATAAATTCTCATTTTAATGTTTAATAATGTATTTATGAGCAAATTAGTCTATGTTATAGGAAGGTGTCACCACTGTGAAGTTTTAGTCAATTCTGCTTTATTCTAGAATGTGGTCTTCTTTAAAGGTTTCATGTGAGTTAAATATGGTGTTAAAATATTCTTAGGGTAATACGACCACATAATTACATGTTTTTGTTTCACCATAGCATCTTTTGGGTAGCTTTCAACCTTGCCATATCTCATAGTCAACTTCATGCTTAGCTTCACTTGTAGTCACCTGTATAAGCTTTTTCAACTTGTTCATGGAATGATAATCAGGGTATATTAGTTTTCTAAGCCATCAAGATTTTGGAAATTTTAATTTATATGTTTGGAAAAGGTGCAAGTGTGGGCATAAATTCATTCACCATGCTAAAATAGTCATTTGATGATCTTAATTACTTTATTCCATGTATATGTAAGTAATTTCATGTTGGAGAATATGTATTGGAACTAGTTTCAAGGTTTTTTTAATGGATATCATGTAATTTAAGGTTGGAAATGAATTTGAGTTATTTTTAATCTATTCACAAACATGTTTTTTCCCCAATTCCATGCCCCCTCTATAACATGCCTAATACACACCTACAGGGCCTTTGTTGACCTCATAATGAGGTGGGGAAATGTTAACATGTGTTCTAACCTCTTAATATTGATAAAGGTGCATTATGATGTTTGATGAAAGCATAAAAATTTTATAGTCATGGATAGTTTCATGTTTCTCATAGTCAACTCATTATTTGTGCACCAAAACATCCACCTACAGGTGGCTAATTAGGGAACCAAAATGTTTGTATGGAGAGAATGAAACAACTTGACACCTCCTTAAAGTCTTGGTATGATAATAAATCCATGAAAAACTCATCTAATGTGTCAAAAGGGCAAGAATAAGTGTGTAAATCATGTTTGAAGATGATGCCTGAGTTTTGGGAAAATCTCCCTAAAAGGCCAAAACAGAGCTCTAGGGGATTTTGGTGAACCCCTCACAACATGTTTCCCAAGGATTTCAAAGCCTCTAATGAGATGAATCTTATAGCCCCTAGCATAGATATTTTACATTTCAATAATGAAGGTAAAAAAATAAGGATAAAGGGGTTGTTTGAGGCCTCAAATATGCTTCTAAAGACACTGAAATACTCCATTAATGTCTACAGGTTTAAAAGCTTAAATGGTCCTTTGGCATTTGAAGAATCAAATAGGATAAACTCTCATGACTAAGATGGTTCAACTAATGGAATGTTACAAAAATGGCTTAAAGGTTATCAAAATAAGATTGATACATGGTATTATAAGCCTATGGTCACCTACAAGTATCTTTATAATAGGGAATAAACACTTATAATAGCCAAAAGCAAAGTTTCTCAATCATGGAAAAAGGAACTCAGCTAAGGAGTCCAAAGCACATGTATAGTGATCACAAGTATAATAATATATCAAATGGTTCTTATGGATCTAAATGAGGTCTATGAGCATCATGACCAAGTCCTTACAAGCTGAACACACCTACAATAGGGTCTTAAGGGTAGGGGTGTCTCAACAAGGGAATGCAGTTTGTGAATCATAAGATAAGTCAAGTGAATTCAATATGTGAGAGGGTATAATAATATTCTCATGCTCCAAGGGAAGTAAAAAAACATCTTTATCAACCTTAGTTGAAGTAAATGACATCTACAAGTAGGATTTAGAGGTATAACATCTTAGTCTAAATAGTGACCCTAAAATTGAGGTCAAGATGGTGTTTTAAGGCTTCCAAAGAAGAGAAATAGTTCAAAAGTACATTTATAGACCCAAAAATATTTCAATTGGATATCTTAAACATCATTAAAAGCGTATAAGTGAGAAATAACACCTATATCAATAAACTTAGGGTTTCTCAATCATCTAAGAAAAACTCAATCTAATGTAGCCAAAAGTGTAGGTAAGGCCAAATGGGAATTTATACTTGATGAAACAATGTGTGACAAAATAAATTAATATGTTTTTAATTTCATAATATGTAAATAGGAGAAAAATAGGTCTATACAAGTCCATTATAGCCTTGTATAAACCTACAATAGGTTGTAGTCTTAGTGAAGGTAGGGTAAGACATGAACTTGCCAAAGAAAAGAAGAGGGTGTAATGACAATGCATGGTGGTTTATGATAGGTAAAAATTTGTTTTCACAGGCCCCAATAATATACCAAGGTGATCATATTCATTCCTTGGCCAAAATTCAATAGTCTTTATTGTGGGTTAGGAAACCATGTTTGCTCAATAGGCAAGTATGAGGAATCTAAGGAAAAAGAGTGTTTTTATATGAATGAAAAGTTTATTATAATTAATTAAGGATGAGTAACATGTTTATGGATCTTAAAATCATTTATTTATCCTAGAGAGTCAACTCTTAGGAGGATTTGAGAAAAATGCAAGAAAATAGGCTTTTTTGGGCATTTTGAGTTGGTTAGGCACACAAATAAAAGAATATAGATAAATTTTTTGGTAAAAATAATCATCATGAACTTTAAAAAACTCCAAAATTAATCAATTTGAGTTTGGGATGAGGGCTATACCTCACTATTTTATCTTAGAGGTCAGCTAATCTAGGAAAATTAGGGTTTAACAAAGTAAGCTAGTGACTACAAAATGGGAAAAGGGATTGATATGGAGCTTAATAACCTAATTAATTATCTAATGAGGTGTATATAAGTAAAATATATGATATTTAATCACTAAATCAATATAATACCTCCAAAAATGACCAAAATATGCCATGCACACAGTCCAACTAGGCAAACATTCAATAGGCCTAGTTAGTGAATGAGAGAAAAAGAAGAAGAAAAGTTCTTGGGAGGTTATTTTATGGTTATATAAGATTTAATGAAGTATTAATAGCAATTATATAACATCATAAAAATTTAAAATCAGTCCAAGTGACCAAAACAAACTGGGTGCAGGCTAGGCCTATTAGGCCTTCAAGGGACCTAGAGCTAATTGGGGTCCATCTTCATTTCTAACACATGGTGTGATATAAATATGATTGGGACATGTTTAAATGGTGTAAATATACATTTTTGAACTTTTATCATGTAGAATAACCCACAATAAATCTAATTTTATCTCAGAGAGAGTCCAAGCATGAAAAAAGGGTATATACAAGCTCGATAAGGTATCTTCAAGTGTTCATATATACTCTAAGGATTTTAATGGGAAAAAAATTAATTTGGAGGGTTTATTAGGGTATATTATCATAAATTTTATGTAATTTATTGGAAAGTTAAATATCAAAGATTTATGAACAAAGCTTAAGACCAAAAAACTACCTAAAATCCTACTAAACCCTCAGCTAGGACTTGATGGAGAAAACAAGATTGGAGAGATATCCAAATGACATATTTTTACCATTAAAGATATTATAAATTGTATATTACTCACTAAGGCTTCCTCCCATACCTTTGAGATATACAAAATTGTACATACGTGGTGAAAAATAGGGTATTTTGACCATTTTTTGTGTTTTGTAAGCTATAAAAGAATTCTAGAGATGAAATAAAGTTTGGATGGAATATTAGGACTTTTAATAACTCCCTATGGTAATTTATTTATAGGAAAAAACTCTTACGTATCTAAAATAGAGCTCTCATCTTAGCTAATCAAAATTGGCATAGTGGACACAAGGGTGAGAAGGGTAAAAACTCTAAGTGTGAACCTTTTTATGGTGTACCTAAGTATTTTAAGGCCATGTATAGTATTTAAAAGTGTCATTAACTCACTATAATGGATTTTAATTTAAAATTTAATCCAATTTTGAAGATAATTGTAAGGGATGACTGAAAAAGGAGTTTTTTAGACTATAGGTAGTGATGGTTTCCTTTTAGGTGTTTCCAAATGAGTAGGACTAAAACCAATGAATTGAGAGAAAAGTATTAAATCCTTCCCTCTCATTACAATCATCATACCTATCCCTAGTTAGTTTTTGGATGTTCAAACATGTTCAAAATATGAAGGTAGTTTTTTGAGCCAAGACTGAGAGTTTTATGCCACTTTCCATAAGTTTCATGACTTGTATGGACATTTGGACCTCATAAAATTGCATGGTTTGTTTAAAATATATATTTATTATGTAATTTAACCTCTTTTATTATATTTAAAAGTGTCCAAGTGACCTTTGGACTTAACTTCTCTTGCTCTTCTCCCAAAGGCTATAAATATTGACTCTTTTGGCTCTTTTTAGTAGCCTCCATTGGTTAATGGTGAAACCTTGGCTAATTTTGTAATTTAATAAATATTTAATAAATAAACAATTGATTTTTACTACTTAAATTTTTTACAATTTATTTTTATTACAATCTTATTGGTTATGTCTAGTAGAACATGATCTTTTCTAGAATGTTATCCCTGATTGTTCACCAAGTGTGTAGAAGAGTAATTATTAAAGGTCTTTGTTAGTGTTATTTTATAAGTGTATTATAAGTGGTTAATTTTTTTTCCACAAATTAATTATCCATTATCCTCCTAAGAATCAAAATACCTCTTGAACTTAGCATATGAAACATTGATGTGATAATTCATCTTAAATTGTGAGTTTTATGTGAAAGAATCTTTGTTTAGCTCTAAGTAGTGTAATTTCAGTTAATAGGAGGAAATTAAATATTGGTGCATCACATTTAGTTTTATTAGTTTTTATTATTAACCCTTTTCATGCAAAGTTGATAGGTAAGAGAGTGTTTCAAAGAGTGCATCAAGGGAACTAACCCTTCTAGAGATTCATCTCAACAAATTGTTACCCACAACAAGAGAGATGTGTCTATTGTGACACTTGGATGAGGAGAGATAGGCATCTCCTCAAGGGGTGAAATTATAAGTGACAACACTTATAACATCCCATATGTTGAACAAAGACATAACCATTTAGCATAGTATTTGGTAACTATGCCTCCTTATCCAGGCTAAGAGCTAGAGTAAATGACACAATACCTTGCTGAAATGATACCTAAAATTAAAAAAAACTACCAATAAGATACCTACTATATTATGATGCCAATACAAACAAGCTATGATCCATACTTTTTTGAATGTCATTTTTTAGAAAATAAATATGAAGTGCTCATCAGAGTTGTCAAAATAGGAGCTAAATTTTTTCTAGATTTCCCACATAAAATTTTGAGTAGTTTGATTAGAATCCATAGTAGTGTGCCTCAAATTAAACCATTCAAATAAGAATCAACTAATTATATTCAATCTCTAATTCAAATTCCATAGCAAAACCAAAATACACTTGCAAAGGGGAAATGAATTATGTATGAATAAATGGAATAGGTATAATAAGCATAGTAAACCTATCTCAACCTAGCTCATAACCTCAATGCAAGGGATATTTATAGCATGTTACTTATTGATATAGATCCATCTAAAGGTTAACAAATAGATGCCTTAGGCTATGCAAGCCCAAATGCAGAACCATTTAGCCAAATCACATTGGTTGGTGATATGTATAATGTCCATATTTCAATAAAAGAGATTGTTACTCAAACAAAAGACACCACCCAAAATATTTTAGATAAAACATAAGTGCATTCCAAATTAAACCAAAGTGGGTCTAATTTACCACCAATAAATACACAAAAAATTCCTTTGAATAACACCATGAGTGGATTACAACAACAGGGAATATGTATCCCTATTTTCTAAAATCAACAAGTAACCTCCATTCCTCAACCATCTACTTCTTCAAATATGAAACAAGGGGAAATAAGCCAAAAATAGACCAAATTACCACTATAATAAGTGTAGAACACTATGCCACCTCAATAGGTGACAACAAATGTTCCACCATAATATGAAAAAACCAATATACCTTATCAATCATAGATGTTGCTTAGTCAACAACATGTTTCTATTGGTTAGAAAGTGCCAGCTAGTTAACAATAATAAATTTCAAACCCCCAACACTTTCTAAACAAAAAGTTTCCAAACCAATAATTTCTAAATCTCCAACAAGTTTTTCTTCAACAAGAAGTGTTGCTTCAACAACAAGTATTAATCCAAAAACAATTGTTTAGATAACAATAAGGTTATTATGCACAATAGGTACCAAGTGATAGGTAATAATTACCTTACACCCAATGGGTATTGCACATGCAACAAGGATCTAGTTATGAACACCTTCAATAATAGGGATCTAGTCAACAACATGTTCTCTATGTACAATAGGGTTCAATAAGTAGGTAACAAGTTCCCTCCCAAGTAAACTAATACCAACACATTTTGTAGAGGCAAATGCAATTACTCCAACCATAATTCACTAGCCAAGGTTATGTAACTAACCCAAAATATAACATGCTTTAACAACAACATATTTTATACCCATAATATAACCCTAATACATGGATATGCATACCTAGTCACCCAACCAATTTGACTAGCATCCCAAATATATACCTACCCTAGTCAAAGTATTCCACCTTTGACCATGCAAAATCCACATCAACATGCCACTCCTTATTTCCTTTCCCAAGAGTTGAAATAGATAAAGGATGTAATTTAAGCTATATAGGTTGGAAAACAAATAAAAAAATTCAAACTAGATGAGATATGCTCTTAACTATTCAACACAAAGTATCTGTAAATACCAATTCTAGCCATTTAAATTTGAAAAATACAAAGGCAAATGTGACCCTAGAGAGAATTTGAAAGAATTATTTATTACCTACTAGCTAGTGGTCTATAGTGATATATACTTGCTTTTACTCTTCCTACAGGGTCTAGCTAGACAAGCATTGGAATGGCTATTAAAATTACCAAAGAACTCTGTACCTAACTTCGATGATCTCTCAGATAAGTTTGTATAATAATTTTTAATATAATATCAAGCATGAGATTACTATTGTGGATTTAGGACAAACTAAATGGAATACTAGTAAGAGATTTGTTGTATACTTGTAATGTTGGATATCCCTAACAATCTAGTTTACTCATAATTTTCCATATAAATAGTTAGATGTAATTATTAATAAGAGATTACACAAGATATCCTATCTTCTCAAGCTATAATGTGATCATATGTTTGAAGAGGTTATATATAATGGAATATAGATTGAGAAACCCTTGTCAATAAAGGAATAATCAAGTTATCCTCTTCTAATCAGAACCAAAACCATAATCAAGAATAGAACCATAATCAAAACCCAACTCAAATATTAGCTTCAACACCACCTCAAGCTAACAATAATGAAATAATTAAACTTTGAAAATGTAATAAGAATGTTGTTGGTATTGGGGTTAGTGAATCATACCATGTCTAGATGGTATAAACACTGGTTGTCCATTTATCTCCATCCACTCAACAACCACCTATTCCATACATTCAACCAAGACCTTTGCAAAACCAGCCACCACAAAATTAGAACCAATTACAAGCCCCACCTCTAAGGTTAAGACCACACATTTCCCAATAATTTTGTGACCTTGGTGAGCCCATTGAATTTGTGTTTTGAAGATTGGTTTAAGAAAACATGATCAGTTGGCCAATACAAAAGTTGTTTCCTTAAGGGATTCATTTTCCCAATTGGTACAAGGAACATTAATTTTGTGAGTACCATCATGTTAAGGGACATTCCATAAGACAATGTATCTAACTCAAAAATTTGATTGAGAACATGCTAGAGAATGAATAAATAAAAAAGGACACCCATGTTCCTATGAACAATCATAACTTGGGTATCTATTAGAATCTATTTCCACAACATAACAGTAACAATAATCAGTAGTAGTACCAATAATAACAATAACAACTATGGTAGAGAAATCCACCACAAAATTAGTGATAACAACACCAACCAAAATAATAAAAATAGAATGGTTGAAACCAAGGGGAAAATGATCAAATCAACCAAGGAGGTCATCATGCTATTGTGTATACCTATAAAAGTATTGTAGGACACATTCTAGGTGGTCACATTTCCATCGTCACTATTAACCCTAGAGCAATTACAAACAAACCTAGACCTTTGCATAATAATGCCTATTTTATAGATAATTCCCACCAACCTCCTCATGCCAGTGATTATTATATGGGTCATGTTGAAATTAGGCACCATACCATCCAAGAATCATCATTTTAAGCCTCATTACCTACACAATAAACTACCAAAGCCAATTTATAGATCAAGATTATGTAATCACAACTCAATGAACCAAGGTCACTATCAAAGACTGCAACCAAATACTTAAAATGATCATAATCAACCTTCGATGCCTATTAGAAATAAACTAACTAAAAAAATTGAGGGGAAAACCTATGATATTATAAAATAATTAAAGAAAACACTTGCACACATATCCATCATGGATTTTTTGTGCACATCTACCATCCATAAAGATATCCTAAATGAGTATTTAAATCAGTCCCTTGTGTCAGTTGATATCACTCTAGATAAATTCCAAGCCATGGTAGTGAAATTATTCCCTGGCCAATGTCTCACCTTTGACCAAAGTGATATGCCTTCTCTAGGCCCTTTACATAATAATTTGTTGTACATTAAAGTTTGTATAATGAATAATCAAGTTAAACATGTCCTTGTAGATAATGGTTTAGGTCTCAACATTATGTATCTGAAGTTGGTCAAAAATATTGGATATATGGTAGCTAACATGAAATAAGATATCATCATTATCAAGGCATATGATAGTGAAGAACAAGAATCTCAAGGTCCCATTAGCCTACCAGTGGTTATTAGGCCATTAACCCATGATACTTTATACCATGTTATAGACCTAAAAATATCTTATAATATGCTATCTGGCTGACCCTATATCCATGAAATCAGGGCTATTCCTTCTACATTGCATCAATGTATAAAAGATCCACATTTAGGAAAGGAAGTTAGTATACCAATTGATCTTCAATGATATTAGTATTGTAAATGCCTTGAGGCTGAATACAAAATCTACAATTACCAATTTGGCATGAATCCTATACCCAAATTAGATGAATAAAAGGTTAAAAAGGTAAATCTATTGAATCAAGCCCATAATCTAATTACCTTAGCCCAAGAAACTTAGCCTCTACCTCATCCATACCTCCACCAGAAATTTCTAACCATTTCTATATCATCGATAAAGGTCTTTGAGAATATAACACCCATAATGCATTCTCTATTGCCAAATTACCTAAAAATCCAAATTTTATGAGAGACCTAAGGCCAATACTACTTGTATGGAATGGGAAACCAAAGGAAAATATAAGATTAACAATCCCATTGTTTTTAGTCAACCTCTAGCCTAGAACAAGACCATTTAGTAAAAGATGGTTTGTGGCTCTGCCCTGATGAGTTGGCTGACTATTACCGAAGAACAAAGTATCATATTCCCAATCAAATTATGCACCACCTATATGATGAAGGTAGAGGCCTTGGGCTAAATCAACAATGCATGATCAAACTAGTCTCAAGACCAAGTACAAGGGAACCCATGTTATCAGATTAAACTACTTAGGGGTGACCCCACATACCTTATTCATGTTTTAACACCAATGATTAGTGATAATGATGCAAACAATGATGCAAGGTCTGATTATATCATTTATGATGACCTTTCCACCATAAATTTATTTAACTCCCATGCCATTTACACCATTAACCCTATTTGTCAACCTTCAAATTTAACCCTTTACCATCCATAATTGATAGAATATGACCATGAAGAGTTAAGAATGCCATTATATGAGTTTAAAAATGATGAGGACATATACAAATTTCTAAGATTGAGGATTCACACACCTCTTGGAGACTAAAAGTAGAGCTTTGCTATTAGATTAGATTTTACTACCTACTTTGGAGAGTAGGTCAACTTCCCTAGCCAAAAACAAAAATAAAATCAAACATTGAAGTCTGAAAGTGAAAACCTCTTTGGGGCACTTTATAACTAGGGAAAAATTAAAGAGAAATGCAATTCTCTTGGTGAAAGCTATCTTTTGACGTTATTAAATGGGGATATTCACCCCTCTTCCTATGAAGCACATGAGACCTTTAGATCATAGTATATTTATGAATTAGATATCAATACTAAGGAGTGATAGGCTTTTGCATAGATTTTTCAAGAGTGACTTGAGGTATTTGTCTCATGGATGATGCCAACAATAGGAGATTATAATTCATCATGTTTAGGATAATTAAAAGAGATAATCTATCTAGAGGGCTTTTCCATTGCCAACTAGTTTAATTCCTTGCTAACTATTCTAGATGATGGTTCTAGGAGGATAATTATGAGGTAAATATTGGGACTCTAGAGGACCCAAAGTGGATTAAACTAGGCATGTCCCTCATTGAGGAGAAACATGAAGTCTTTACAACCCTTTTAAGGGAATTTATTGACATATTTACATGGACCTATTCATACATGCCAAGTTTGGACCCCACCTTAGTTGTACACCATCTTGTCATAATCTTGATGCTAAGCCTATTAAACATAAGTTGCATAAGATGCATCCTTGTATTGATGTGTTAGTAAAGAAAGATTTGAAAAATGTCCAAAATGTAAAATGTATAAAGCTAATTGACTATTTAGAGCAGATTTCAAACATAATTCTAGTGAGTAATAAACCATAAGGTATTAGGATCTGCACTTATTTTGGATATATCAATAAAGCATACCCAAAAAATTACTTCCTTTTTTGTAATATTGATGTGATAGTTGATTCAATGACTGGATATCTAAAGCCCTGTAATGGATGGATTTTTAGGGTATTATAAAATTAAGATAGCACTAAAATACCAACATAAAACAACATTCACCACTCTATGGGGAATGTTTTGTTATGAAGTAATGTTTTTTGGACTTAATAATGTTGGATCCACTTACCAATGAGATTTGACATTGATTTTTCATGACATGATGCATGAAATTATTGAGGACTATGTCAATGATATGTTAGGTAAATCAAAGATCTATGTTGATCACCAGCTATGATATAACGAATCTTTAAGATACTTCATGAGTATAACATTAGCATTAATCTGATGAAATGTGTATTTGGCATAACTTCAAGTAAATTGTTAGGTTTCATTATCTCTCGTGGGGGCATTAAAGTTGACCCAACTAATGTCCATGCAATTATAGATATTCCACCACCATATACCTTGAAATAGATCTATATTTTGTAGGGAAATATTTAATCTATCATATGTTTTATCTCACAATTAACCAATAAATGCCATCTATTTATGCCCTTTCTAAATAAATGTGTTACTTTCTCCTTCAATAAAGAGTGTCAAAATCATTCAATCAGCTTAAATAATATCTTGCCAACCCACCTCTTTTGTGTCCACCAACACCAAACAAGACACTACTTCTTTACCTATCAACAATAGAGAACGCCTTGGGGGCACTTTTGGCACAACATGATGAATATGGAAAAGAGCACGTCATGTATTATTTGGGCCAAACATTGGTATCATATGAGTAAAACTATACACTGATTAAAAAAGACTATTTAGTAATGGTGTTCAAAGCCCAAAAATTATGTCATTATATGTTAAATAACAATACCATTATTATCACCAAAGTAGATCCACTCAAGTATCTACTTTCCAAATTAGCTTTACAAGGCCATATGGAAAAATGGATCATGATATTAAGCAAGTTTGAAATTGAATATGCTAATTAGAAGGCTATTAAGGTGCAAGTACCTGTAGATTAGCTTGCTAAAGCTCTTCTTCAAGATACTCAACCTCTTACATTTATATTTTTAGATGAGGTTGTCTTTAATATGGAAGAAGTAGATGTACCTCCTGTAACTAAATAGTGGAAGATGTACTTTTATGGATGATTCATGACTCGTGGATCAGGGGTTGAAATAATGTTTGTTACACTAAAAAGGGATCTCATTCCCAAGACCTTTTGTATTAGAATTACCTATATCAATAACTTGGATAAGTAGCACTCATTTTAAGGCTTTGACAAGCAGTGCAATAGAACATTCAACATTTACCAGTATATGGTGATTCTTAGTTAATCATCAATTAGTCCATAGATCAGTACTAGACCAAGGATGAGAAGTTGGTACCCTATAAAGAGATGGTTTATACTCTCAAGGAAAAAATTACCAATATCAAATTTGATAAATTATATCAAGACAATAATATAACAAAAGATGATATGGCCACTATTGGTTATATGATTCTGATCACCAACATATTAGGGATTATCAATTTCTTGTTAAACATCTTTTAACACCATCATATGAACAATCAATCATCAAGATGGTTTGTGACATTGTTGGTCCCACGTATCCCTATTACTTAGATATATATGCCTACCTTCAAGACATAGCCATTATTCCTAATTATTCACATAAAAAACAAAAAAAACTTCACCCATAAAGCCTCTCACTATACCTTACTTGGACCAACTTTGTGTCATGGAAGCTATGACAGAAATCTATTTTATTGTTTACCTTCGATAGAATTTGGACTAGTTTTAAGGGAAATCCATGAAGGGGTGTGTGGATCCCACACCATTGGGGTAATATTAGCTAAAAACTTACTATGTATTGGTTATTAGTGGACAATAATGGAATTAGACATAGTTACATATGTAAAGAGGTGCACCAAATGCCAGAAGCATGATAATCTAATTCATGCTCCATCCAAGATGCTTATCCATTGAAAACACTATAGCCATTCTCAACATGGGGTCTTAACCTCATTGAGAAGATCAATACCACATCTTTAGATGGCCATAAACATGTATTAATTAATACCTAATACTTCACTAAGTGGGTGGAAGCCATTCCTCTCACATCATTAGTAAGCAAATATCCAAGTTCATATTCAACCATCTCATTTACTATTATGGCATCCCCTCTAACATTATATATGATAATGGTGGATCATTCAAAAATAAAGATATGAAATCACTTTTTTCTCAATACCGCATCAAACAACATTTATGTACTGCTTACTATCTACAAGGAAATGACCAAGCTGAGGCTTATAATAAAATAATTATCAATATTTTGAAAAATATTATCAATGATGTTAGTTGTAATTGTCACTCTAGCTATTTAACACTCTTTACACATACCATACATAATTATATACTCCAACATAAGCTATGTCATATTCACTTAGTTATGGAGTTAAATCCATTCTTCCCATTGAGGTTGAGTTACCCAAATTTCATTACAACACATCATTGATAATGAAGACTACAACATGGCTTGCTTATAAGAGCTAGACCTACTTGATGGTAAATGTGTGGCCACCCAAAATAATATTAAAGCTTATAAAAACCAATTAAAATGAAATTATAATAGGTGTATTAAGCATCATTAATTTTATCTTGGTGACCTAGTACTAAAGATAATTATAAGAATGTAAATGCTAAAACCAAGGAAAAATGAAAGTTCCAACTAAACTAGTTAGGGCCTTATGTAGCTTTTGCCAACTATGGTTCTAGAGAATATAGGATCTCTACACCAAAGGGAGATGAACTCAATGAAATGATGAACATAATGAACCTTAAAAATTTATATGCTTTATGGATTCAAATTATTATCTACAAGGATCATCTAAGTTACACCACATTATACCTATTCTTTATACTATACCACTTTCCATTCTACCATACCCTTAACCCCTTGATAACTAGTTATTTTTTACCTAATCTCACATATTATGTTTGTCGTTAGTTTTTATTAATTTTTACTTAAGACACATTTATTGGTTGATGACATATTTAGTTCTATTAGTCATTTCATAATTACATGTTCAAATGGCAATATGTGAAGGTAGTATGACAATGGTCTTGGAAATTACATCTTTCATTTATTATTACATTCCATATTTTAGATAATAATTATAAATACCTATGGTAAAATTAGGGATAACACCTTTACCATGAATTATTTCATCATCTTACCATTATTTTTATCATTTTCCTTGCCATTTTCCTTTACTTGGAACTTGCTGGTACTTAATTGGATGCCTTTTGATTAGGGATAATTATAGTGACTTGGAGGTCTTATGGGAATATGTAGGTAGTGCTTGATTCATGTTGAGGTCATCTCAATCACCCCTTCACTATATTCTCACTATTTTAAGATCATTTTAAGTTGAATGCTTTCACCATTTTATCAGCAACTTAAGCCATGCTCTTACCATTTTGCAAGTTGGACCATTCTGTGTCTCATAATTCTTGATTGAGTTGAGATGCCTAGAAAATTACAAAAATATTTGAAATAGTTTCAAAACCCCTAAATATTTTTAAAAGATCTTAAAAATCTTAAAAATCACAAAATCATGAATATTGGCTTAGAATTTCCATGTGAGATATAAATCCATCAAAATTTTCTAGGATGGACCATCTATCTATTCAGTTTTATTTATAGACCTCCTTAATATTTTTCCTCCCATTTCTAGGAGAACTAAATCAACTTGAGTTCTAGATGGGATATGTAGGTAACAAATATATAAATGGGGTATCTTGGGTTAGCTTGGCCATACCTTCCTTTATTTATTGATCACTTCTTTACCTTAAGGATTCTAGGACCCCTAACTATTTCATGAGTAGCCACTTGTCATTTAGTTTCCCCATCCTTATTGGACTTAAGCCATATGCTCTCATCATTTTATGAGTTTATATTGTGAGTATTATTTATTTAAATTTGATACAATAATGACCACTTGGATTCATCTTACACTCTTTCCATTTTATGAATACTCTATTTAAATGCTTTCACTATTTTATGAGCTCATTCTCATTATAAGCCTTAGATGTACTAGACACTATGTATTACCTATTTAGTTCATTTGTGCATACTCATCTATCAAATTTTAATGTGGTTTTAGTCTAAACCATACTCTCATGCTTGCATGATTTATTTGTGTTGATGTTTTCATGATTGTGGAATGTCATCCCCTCTTTTATCATGCACTCACCATTTTGTGAGATCATTCCTATTTTCCCATACATGTTAATCATGTTTTATGATCATCTAATTTATTCTATCCCATGTCTTGGGCGAACTACATTTGGCTTGAAGTTCATATTGGATTTTACATCCATAAAACTATGTAGGTAGTATCCACTTGCCTAGTACATATATAATCAACTTGGCTACCCCTTCCTTTTCTTCTATGCCCCCTATTTTGTTTGTTTTGTGTGTCATTGTCTCTTATAGTCTAGGGGAAATGTTATCTTATATTTGTGTCATTATCTTTTATTAGCTATGGGTAATGATTGTTATCTTATTTGTGTCATGGTTTCCCTATAAACTAGGGGAAACCTTGTGCCTTTTGTTCTTATGTTGTTGGTTTAGTTGCAATAAAACCAAAAAATAAGGCATGTAAGATCAAATAGAGTGTAAAATGGACCAAGATGTGGAAAAAACACTTCTTAGAGGGTGCATAATGTACTATAGGACATTAGGGGGTAAAAATACAAAATTTTGGCTATATATACACCCCTAGGGTGAAAAAAAGTCATTTTTACCCTAGAATTTCAAGAATATTGGCTCTAGTTTTCTTCACAAAGTATTGAGAGAAAATGGCCCATGGAGGATCATGACAACATGTGGTATAGTGAGTGAAGGAACACATGCAACCACCACATAATGGGACATTGGTAAGTAAACCTAAATTTTGTCATTTACTACATTTAATAATATTAATTACACTTAAAAAGTAAAAAAATGGTGAAGTCACCATTTATGTGGTAGGGTAAATGGTGGCTTCACCAAGGAAATCAGTGACTTCATAGGAAGTCATTGTTTCCAAAAATGGCAATAATGCCATAAAATGGTGGAAATTTTTGAAATGGTGATTTCACTCATTTTAAGGTTAAGTCACCATTTTCATGAAAAAAATGATGTTTTTGCCTAAAAATGTGGAAAAACACCAAAATGGTAGCTTTGCCTAAAAACTTGCAAAAATGCCAAAATAATGGCTTCATCTAAAAACATGTAAAATGTTGAAACAATAACTTCACCATGTTAAATGATGACTTTGAACTAAGAGGCAAAAATAATTGACTCTGAGGACTTAGAAGGGGTCGAACCTATGAAAGAGGGTCAACTAGATGGAGTAGGCTAGGCTTAGGATCTATTAGCAATATGAAATTAGGTTGATGCTAACCATTTTTTGATTACAAGAGCAATTGGTAGTGCTTACCTGATACGAAAGATGATATCATTTTCTATGGACCCCATAGATTTGGACTAAGGGCATGGTGTCCTTCTTGTAAATGCTATAATTATATGACATGGCATGGATACTAGTTATCCATAGTGATTGAGTGTATTTGAATGCACTAGAAGAGTGCTAGCATAGTGAGATGCCAACATTTCACTTATCAATTAGGGAGGCCATTATTAAAATTGAGGATACTTGGTGTATCCTCAAGTTACCAATGTATGTGATATGTTTATTTTAGACACCAATAACATAACAACAAGTAATGTTTGATGATTTATGTAGCTATCAGGGTATCCCCATGGTTTAGGGGAAGGTTGATATAGACCTAATTGAGACCTACACTAATATTCAGCTAGATAATCTACCTACTAAGGATCCTTTACCATCAGCCTTGATTGATCACAAGGATTTTGTGATTATGGCCATTTTTAGTGGAATTTATCTACCTAAGAAGAGTGTTTGGTACTTCTATATGGGTCTGGGTGGGTTGGTTAGGAGCATGTTGGAGGATTCCACATGGTTTGCCTAGGGACCAATAGTTCTAACTTAGTTGTATATAGACTTGTAGTTGATAGTGTACCATGGTGGACTTAACATTATATCCTATACACTTCTTATCATCTAGGGTTGGGATCACATTGTGATCTAGTGACCAGTCAAGATGCATAGGATGTAATATCTCGAGGAACCATCAACTTATGGTTGGGTTTAAATAGGAATCAGTTAGTGTGGGCATAGAGGATACATTACCTTTTATCATTGGATGTTTGATGATTTGAAACAAATTTTCATTTGGAGACCTTACCTTGTATACTAGTTGTAGTGGTTTTAAGATGGATGGTACATGGCTTACATGACTACCAGATGTTTTTTGACTAGGATACAGTCCCACATTATAAAAAAAAAACTTCCTAGATCAGGTACTTAGGTAGCTAAACTACACATATGGTGTACCTAAGGGACCATACTAGTTTACACACATCACATGAGAGATTACTCAAGATACCTTGATGATCCCAATGAGTGAGGCCATATCGATCTATCTTAGCATACCATAAGCTACATGGGCCTATGTAGGAGGAGTTATAGATATAGGGATCAATTTAGCTTTCATGCATAGGTCACTATAGGTGTTATCTTTGAGGCTAAGAATTCCACTATTAGTAGGGGGTCAAGATCCTATGGATATTAAGGAAATAAAGGCTGAGACCTCAAGTAATAACAACAACACCTAGTAGGAGAGTGAGGATAGAGATGATGATGATGATAATGATGATGATGATGTTTGGGATGGAGAAAATAGAGATGAGGGGCTAGACATAATGATATTAGACCACTAGTTTATTAGTGGTGGTAGTGGCATAGGTTAGCTCAGGCCATAAAGGTACTTTGGGCACATAGGTGGATCTAGGCTAGGTATGGCCACAACAGGTAGGGAAACTAGCATGCTTGAGTAAGAGGTTAGTGTTTGGGTATGGGAGACAATAAGTTTACATTGATAAGTATCTAAGATATAAGTCACCCTATATATGAGGGATGATGATATGATAAGGATACAAGTAGAGATCACTTAGTGGAAGGCTAAGATAGCCAAGATGGTGTAAGTATAGGGCCAACTCACAATAGAGAGAGATTATGACATTAATAAGTGTGATCAGGCATTAACAACTATAGATAGACTAAGTGTCAGGATCCTACTCCACCAATAAGAGTATATATGATTACCTCTTGTATAAGCAACTAAACACAGAATTTAACCAGAATGAATAAGTAACTAGAAATATGAAATGACACAGGATATGAGAGACAATACACAATTGTATTAATAATCATCTAGAAGAAAATACAATAAAGAAGATGCCACTTCTTCTCCCACCTCAAAGGCTTACCACACCTCAAGGACTTCTTCCCTCTCTCTCTTACGGTCCCAACAATCAAATCCAATATAGAGTTGGTGTTCACCTCCACCAGTCAGTAACAACACTGCCAATACACCAAGTACACAACCGTACTCCAAGTAGATCTCCCTTTCATTGCTGCCACCTACAAATCAACAGACCTTACTTACCATGTAGATGTCTCTACACCTTGAAGAACCCTTGTCCTTGCCTCACTAAGTCCTTATGATTCTTCAACCAGTACCCCAATGGATCTTTTACCAGAACTTACACACCTATAACTCTCCAAGATTAGACACACTCAGCACCCCTTTGGAACTAGGAGGAACACACCATGCTCTCTTCTCTCTGAAGGAGCTAATTTCTACTCTCTTACTCTCTAGCACACTTTTACAATACAACCCATGAGTCTATTATATAGATCTCATGCATACAATAATTAGACCCTAATTACAATAATTAGATCCATAGCTTCTAGTCCAAAATTGGCTCTTAACATGCAAACACTCAGTTCATTAACTAACTATCTGTGAAACTGGCAGTTTTGAACCACACAGGCGACTGACATCGATCCCTATCTACTTGGAGATGACTAACATTGGCCGATACATGACCGACATCAGTTGTTCTTCCTGTCTAATCTTGCTGATGTCAGTTGGCCTAACCGACATCGGTGTCTATGACACTTCAAAAACTCCTCTTGTTCGCATCCTGGTGAAGCTTTTAACTCCACAACCTAACAATCTCCCACTTGGAGATAAAGAGTTACACCTGTACCTGTACCTATTCCTTCATCTAATTCATTTCTTGGCTTGTATCCCTCTTCAAGATCAATCCTAAAGACCAACCACCACACAACCTATGATGCTACACCTGTCATCCAAGTAACCTGCCACATCCAAACCTATAAACCTATGTAGTGAAGACCTTGATCCTGCATAACATGAATCCTTGCTACTGGTCCCTTTCAGATACCTGAGAATCCACCTTCCCCGAATTGGCTCCAAACTTTCTGATAACTCCCACTGCTTGGAAAAACTCAAGTTTACACTCGACCTCATGTGATTTTGAACACTGTTCTAAGCTCAGCTTGAACTATCCAGCCCTTGGTGTGCTTTCCAATTCTGCATCCTGCATATTGAACCTCACCAACACCTTCTTCACATCAGCTCCCTCTGGAGACAAAATCTCCATGTCTCTTATGCCAAAGAATTTCACTGCTCCAAATTCTTCATGACATACCTCTGAACTAACTTTACCTTTAGCTCAAAAAACTCCCTACATGTGTAACCCTACAACAAGCAACCACACCACATACGGTAATAAGATAATGTCACGACTTATCATCCACTGGTAAAGACAAACACAATGGTTACACTGACATTGACTGAAGCCCTGCTTTGTCATCCACCTGTCAAAAACTATACTACTATCCTGTAGCTTCCTCAAGACCATATACCCTGGCCTTCCATCTCACATATCCATCCACTCTCTTATTTAACTTGGGAATCCATCCATCTTTCAGTGCTTTATTTCAGCTAACAACTCCACCAACAAACTCCTGTTTGGTTCTTCTCCAAGGACTCACACTCCTCATCCATGCCAAGCTCCCACTATTTCTAGATTCTACCTGCATTGCCTCTTCACATCTTCTTGGTTCTCGACCATTAGTAAGTAACTAGTAAGAAGGTGAACAATGAATATGAGGTCTACCTACCATTTCAGTCCTCCATATGGGCATTTGAGACTCCTTGATAGCTTGTTGTCTACCCAATATCCATTTTAGTGACCGATCTCAGCTATCTCCCAATCTACACCTGATCGACATCAGTTTCTTATGACTGACCCTATTAACCAACATCGGTTTCTTGATCAACGTTGGTGTACCTTCTGCCAACATCAGTCCCTGTATGACCGACGTTGATTCTTATTGCCTGACACCACTGACTCTACTGATCTGCACATGACCGATGTCGATGCCTGTCTGTTTGACGTCAATTCCTCCTAATCGATGTCGGTACCTATGTTCACCTGTGAGTGATGACTTTTTACCTACAAGCTCCTTTTGGGTCAAAACCCTATTCAAATTAACATAGCCCTACTCAGAATAATTTAGTCCCCTCAGCTGATCTCTATCTGTCATCTCCTCTATGAACACCGAGGCTTTCTAGTTCTTAAGTTTATCAAAGATATATGTCTTCCGCTTAAGAACCTGCATTCCCCTCCTACATATGTGACCAAGCCTACAAAGCCACATCTCTACAACAAAAGGTGAATCAGTAATATAAGTAGATAGATAAAGGATACCTACTTTCTTGCCACCGTCTAATTCAAGTACATCTACTGTGAGAGTTACTATGCATCTCCCATCACCCAACTTTTTTGAAGAAATTAGACTTATCTCTAAGACTAGAACCTGGATGACCTTCTTCAACATCTATGTGTTACCCATATGCAATTTTAGCTTCACTTCCCCTTTGCCAACCATTTGACAAGGCTCACCAACCCCTAAATAAATCTCTCCAAAGTCTCCAAAGACATACCCATGAAAAGATGCTTTATTTTGGGTTACATGGAAAGAGGCACAAGAATTTGTAAACCAAGATTCTACTTTATCTAGAGCAACCTGTGCAACAACACCTACAACATCTGCTTCTACATGCTGATCTTCTACCGACCAACAATCTTCCTTTCCCTACTCTTTCTTTCCATCAATCAGACCATTCATGCTATTTAGTTTCTCCATTCATAGCTTATTTTCTTCTGCCATTGCTATACTCCCACTCAATCAGAAACCCCTATGAGTAACGTGTAATCAACAAACACTAACCAAATTTGAACCACCTATTAGTCAACCCAACTAAAAGCTCTGATACCAACTATCAAGTTGGTACTAACCTAGTCAACCTGGCTCTGATACCAACTGTCAAGATCCTACTCCACCAATAAGAATATATATGATTACCTCTTGTATAAGCAACTAAACACGAAATTTAACCAGAATGAATAAGTAACTAGAAATATGAAACAACACAAGATATGAGAGACAATACACAATTGTATTAATAATCATCTAGAAGAAAATACAATAAAGAAGATGCCACTTCTTCTCCCACCTCAAAGGCTTGCCACACCTCAAGGACTTCTTCCCTCTCTCTCTTATGGTCCCAACAATCAACTCCAATACAGAGTTGGTGTTCACCTCCACTAGTTAGTAACAATGCTGTTAGTACACCAAGTACATAACTGTACTCCAAGTAGATCTCCCTTTCCTTGCTGCCACCTACAAATCAACAGACCTTACTTATCATGTAGATGTCTCTACACCCTGAAGAACCCTTGTTCTTACCTCACCAAGTCCTTATGATTCTTCAACTAGTACCTCAGTGGATCTTCTACCAAAACTTGCACACCTGTAACTCTCCAAGATCATACACACTCAGCACCCCTTTGGAACTAGGAGGAACACACCATGCTCTCTTCTCTCTAAAGGAGCTAATTTCTGCTCTCTTACTCTCTAGCACACTTTTACAATACAGCCCATGAGTCTATTATATAGATCTCATGCATACAATAATTAGACCCTAATTACAATAATTAGATCTGTAGCTTCTAGTCTAAAATTAGCTCTTAACATGAAAACACTCGGTTCGTTAACTAATTATCCATAAAACTGGCAGTTCTAAACCACATAGGTGACTGACGTTGGTCCCTGTCTGCCTGGAGATGATCGACACCGGCCGATCCATGACCGACATCAGTTACTCTTCCTGTCTAATCCTGTCAATGTCAGTTGGCCTGACCGACGCCAGTGTCTATGACACTTCAGCAACCTCCTCCAATGTCTGTATTAGTGAAGATTTTAACTCCACAACCTAACACTAAGATGAGACTAGGATGTGGATCAAGGATTGAGTACATAGGCTAATTTATCATAGATTATTTTAGAGATCCTTTGGGTGAAGGATGAGGCATCCTACTATAGATGATCCTATGAGTCTACTATGCCTAGAGAGGAATAGGTTGTTACTTTTGAGATATAAGATGCATAGATACACATAGCTAGAGTTGATGGTAGGGATCTTTTCATTTTTCCATAGTTGTCATTGTTTTGGTATATACCATTATACTCTATTAGGATAGTTTTTTTATCTAGGCCCAGCTTTCTTTAGGTGCACATTGAAATGATTAAACCCTAATATGTTGGCACACTAGAATTTCATGTGAGTCTTATAGTTCTTACACACTCACCTGAGGCACATGGTGAGGGACTAATTCTCATTGGTTTTTTCACATGAAGGTGTACTTAACATAGATCAGAGGTCAAGCATCCACTTTACTCAATGATTAACCAAAAAATAAATACATAGTATTATGGACCTAAATTTATTTAAATGAACAAATACAAATAAAATGACCAACACCATTATTTCCATAATCCACATGCTAACATTCAAGTAATGCAGATTCCATTCATCATATTAAAAATTGATTCATAGGTTATATAAACAAATGCATGGTGCAACTTAGTCATACAACTCTGTTATCTACTAGAGTATAATAGTAATATCACAATGGTATCCTTGATCACATCAATGGAATAATAATCAATAATAATCAAAAACATTACAAAGCTCTAAATAAGGGTATTTATACTTGGTTTTCCTTGGCCAAGTAGTTATAGTAATAATCAAACTCATAGTGACACACTGACAATATTCAATGGACTAAGAGTCATGGTAGCCAACTATATTTTTTTCCTAAGGACCCGAGCCTTTGTGCCCCTATATTCTCACCTCAGTGCTAGATCCTCATTGTTGAGCACCTATCTCACTACAAGCTAGTGCAGGATTCATGTGTGACTAATCTATTTCATCCCTGATGTTGGGACCCTAATTAATTATGGGATCCACACCAACATGGAAGACATATTAGTGTGAGGTAATCACTTCACATGATTATTATTTTGGTATCTTGGTGCTAGCTGGAGGAATCAATGCATATATTATGTCAACTGGTAGGTGGTTAATTGGCACCCAAATATTCAGGGCATACTTTATGAGTGGAAACATGTGGTAACCATAGCACAAAGGGCACAAGGTGATAGAGCTATAAAAATGATCAATAAAAGCTCCAGCTCAGAACCCAATGTGTGTTCTCCACCTTGGCAAAGAGATGTTTTTATGTGCTATAAAACTAAGTCTAAACCAATGAAGTGATGATGTAAATTGAATGTAGAAAAAATATTCAAAATTAGTTATATATATAATGTTATGGATGCCATTAGAATTAGAATTAGTATGAATGCCATTAAGGCTCCAATTGTATATGCCCAAGTTCACCTATGAGCCTATGGGCAATTAAGTAACATAAGATAGGTTTTACTTTTTTCTTATCATAATCAACTATATACTCTATTTTATCTAATATTTGATTAATGAATAAGAATTGTTAAAGTAAACATGATACTTATAATGTGAATGCCTTTTGATTTGCTATTGAAATACATAATGAATATACTAGTTATAATGCGGTAATCTCAATATAGTATTGTTAAGAAGGTTATTTGTATGATTTTAGTCTATGACATTAATGGCATCTCTATGATAACTAATGATGTCATCATATCTTTTAGGAATAGCCTAAGTGTGGAGAGATTCATACACCCAAGATTTGATACCCTTGCTAATAGGTGATAGCCTAAGCATGAACACTTGATCTAAATCATCCCCTTGTCTCGTCTAATGCCTATATGATGTTAGACTTAATATAATAAAGGATTGCAGCCTTATGACTAGAACTAGTTCCCCAAATGGGATTATGCCTATAGACCATTAGGCTTAGCCTCAACAAGGCTTGTGATAATGAATCTACCTAAGCCTAGGTTAAAAAGAGTCTTATAAGTGATGCCTTGTTCCATGGCACAACTAGCCCAATATGAGCCCTAGTTATTTATTTATTATACTTTGAGTGAGCACATAAGGTTTGTACCTTAGGTGGATTGATGCCAACATAGCTGAGCATTAAATGTTAAGTGCTATGGGAATAAATTATGTTTGTGACTAATTATATTGAGACTAGAACTAACTTGGATAGCCAAATGAACACTTATTGACATTTGACCCTCTTTTTTATAATATTTTGGTTTCATTACCTAGACATGTTTAATTTTATTGTTGTAATGGCACAAAAGAATAATGTTCTAAATTTCCCTCAAGAACATCAAGCACTAGCTGTAACAGGTAGAAGATATATTTGCACTAAAGCATCCAAACTATAAGGGAAAAAATCCATAAAAGTGGGTGCATAAAAACCTATATGATGCTCTATATGAGGTCTTCTTTTGAAAACTACTTGAGCATGTGTATTGATGGTTAGTTTCATATGCAACACATAGAAGATGAAGTTATATACAACACTATGAGTGGATAGAGGAGTGCCTAAAGAGGCTTGAGGCCTTATATTACACTTGGAATAGAGTAGTAGACAAATGGTGGCAAGGAGTGCTGAATAATTATATACTTGAGTTCATTGTTTTGACATATTTCTGCCTTGAGGAAGCAGAGTATCATTTTTTACACAAACCTAGAGGCATATTTGTGAAAGAGTTCAACATAGAACTCAAGAAACTAATTGTGGATTATGGATTTGAGACTTTAGGAATGGAAAGCTAAAGTCTTTTCTTGTATGAGTATTACAAAGGGGAAGAAGGGGATGTGTAGGTAAAGTATAATGGAAAGGGATGAGTAGATTGACACTTGAGAGCTTAGGAGATAGACTTATAATAAGATAAGGCACATGCTGATGGAAGATTTGGAACATGCAAGTGCCAAGAGAACCTGTAACAAGTAGGAAGGGTATAGGGAAGGATATCTTGAATTAAATTATCATGAGGAAGAGATAAATAATGAAGTGATAGATTGAACTAAATAGTTGATGGGTGTATAATGTTCTAGGTTCCTATAGAATTTTATAACTAAAGATGCACTAGATGTGACTACCCCTTTTGAACTTATAATGTAATATCATGTGCTATATCCCCCATGAGAAGAAAGAAGAGTGATAATTGACCCTATTGTCAACATAGACTTTGACTATTTTATAGACTTGGAGTATAGTTTTGTGATTAAATAAATTATTCCCTATGAGGAATTGAGTGAGGATACCTATAGAAAATTCAATTCTAACTCACCATAATAGAATGAGTGTAAAAATTCCATATCAACCAATGTCAGCTTTGTAGACTAGGAAATAACCCACAAGAAATGGTCTAATGCCATAAGTTAATAGTACAATGCCATCATCATCTTCAACACTAGTAGTAATAATGGGGCCAACACCTAACTTAGTGGTTGGAGGTATTGGAAGACCACCACCATGATAAAACCTAGGAGGATAAGTACCACAGTGTGGAAAGTGCCACAAAAAATGTGCTAAAGTGTGAACATTTTTGAAGGAATTTGATATACTAGAGTTTGAACAATAGAGAATCATTACATTTAAGGAGATTAACTAAAGACTCTCAAAAAGACTACACCTATATGATGCAAGGTTCAAGACTCTCCTTTACAAGCTTCCTTATGATATTCAACCCTCCCAACATGTATAATGGTTCATTGGATGGTTTATAGTGCCATTTAGAAGAGTAATCTCCATCAAGACATTCATAGACCCTCACGAAGCACTTGAATCCATGCTCAAGGATGAGGTAGTTAAAAGTGTTGATATTGGGATCAACCCATTCATGGAGGTGCAGATTACATCCATGTCTTCCTAAATCCAAAATCTTAAAACTAGTTCATTATAATATGCTCAAAATGGGTTATGGTGCACTGACTATGAAATAAAATCCATAAAAAGAATAAATGCCTTTAAAGGAATGTGCACACATTGCTTCTAAGCTGTAAGGTCTATCATGAGGCACATGATATTCATAACTACCCTTTATTATAACATTCTAGTTAGGTTAACATAACCATTTATTATTGGTTGTGTGATGCCTACACTCATACCATATTTGATTGTGGGGTAATTGAGGAGATGTGTGAAAACATGGAAATAGGTACATGGTAGGCCAATACAATAGTTAGAGGGCAAAGCTAATCAAGGTAATGAGGGCTATGGCCAATAGATTGTAGGCTATGGAATATAATGAGGCACTAGAGGGTGAGGTGGAAGATGCAAGGGTGGAAGGTTCCCACCCTATTTATGTTATAAGTGTAGTTCTATAGAACACTATCAGAATGATTTCACTACACATCCCACATGTGGATATTGTTGAGGAACCCATAAAGTCAAGAAATACCCTGATTTGTATAATAATTTGACCCTAAGTAGACCTTGTATAGACAAGGGCACAAGAATGATTAGGAATGAGATGAAAGTGGAGAAGTGGACTCCAAAGGTGTAAAATACCAGTGCAATGATAGTTAAGGTATAGGTGACTACTCATAGTGGATTCATCACTCAACCACTAGTTGTGATAATACCAAAATTATGCTTGGAATATGGGGAATAGGGCTATACTAAGCATATAACATAGCCTAAACCCAAATTTATGCCTTACCCAGACCCTGTAGACTAGAAAGATGTTTTACAACATGACATGAACATTATTCAAAATCTATAAGGAGAGCTCCAATTGGCATGAGACCTTGAAGCACAAGATACCACCTCCTATAAGAAGCAAGATAGCTAGGAGGCTAAGGTATAAGAACTAATATATATCTTGCACCTCCTATAAATAGAAGGGATGTTACCCTTGTTGAATAATTTTAGTTTATAACATGTAAGGCAAACTCTAGTTGAAGTTTCCATTCCACACATAGAGAAGGCATGATAAGTGAAGCATACACAAAATATGGAGTATGATTAAGAAATCCTTGTGAATGCCACCATTTATGGATGGTTTATATGTGAGGTCCTTATAAACACAGGCACCAAGGTCAATATCTTAATAAAGAATATATGGGAGAAGATGAGTAGGCTAGCCTCGAGGCCTTCCCTCCATGTGATTTTTATGGCCAATAAGACACAAGCATAACCAATTGGAATTTTGAAGAGTGTCATTATAGATATCATGGGGTTCTAAGTTATATATTTACTTTGAAGTGATTGAATTCGTAAAACAAGATAATTATCCAACTCTCTTGGGAAGGTCATGGTGTTATGTGAATAATGAATATATGAACTTTAAAAGGTGATATATGACATTTAAAAATGGCAAGGAGAGGGTAGTGATCCCCATCTCAAGTGACCAAGGACCCCACTATTTAGATAGTATTAATCTTGAGGATGAGATCAACCACATATATAACATCATGTCACAATGTGTTAAGACTCTCAACCCTAATGATCAAGGAGTGCTTTCTTAGGAAGATGGATAATCATCCTTAGATACCACTAATGTTTCTTGTGACTAATGGGTCAAGGAAGTTTATGAGACCACTGGTTAAAGGTACTACCTAGTGCAAGCAAAGGTGCTAAAACCAATAAAGATGGGATGGGTCTAGATTGATCACACTCTTAAGAGGTGGGTTCCTTGTGAAAAGAAGAAGGGAAAGAGAGTAGTTCAGCTGAGTAAAGGTAAACTTATAATGCTCCCAAGATATGAGGGGATAAATCCTATGGAAGAGTTTATCCATGACCTTGAATCATGCATCCCAAAGGAGTTAGATAGAATGGGTGTACTAGTTTATACCTTGAGGAGCACTATTGTTCATTGATGGGTAGCATCAAGGCCTAGCTTGACAACTTGGAAATATGTAAAAAAACCATCTACAATATATTATATAAAATAAATGAGGACCTAAACATCTTTGTTTACTTTTATGACTCTGACCCTGTAATGCATGTGCACTTGTGTGAGGAAATATGGATTGTCTATGGTGAGAATGCCCCAAGGATCCTATGGGTGTATGCCTTCAACAAGACTCTAAATACATGGGCATGAGCATGGTACATAATCAGTGAGATGCACCATGAGATGGATAATTATGATGCACTTAAGGATTGGTTCATGCACACCTCTTTTTCTTTGTAGAACCTAGAATTGATCGAGCCACTACAAGTAGTTCATAGGGAAATATTTGAGGACACTACAATCCTATAGGAACACCTAAAAGACATATTCAAGGAAAATGGGTTGGTGTTCCTAGCATTATTTAAATAGAAAGAACTCAATAGTGACTTGAGTGAAGAAGATGATGATACTTGAAAGGCATGCAACTGGATGACCATGATAGGCAAAAGGAATCTAGTGTACCAAGTGGAGGATAATGCCCTTGATAAATAAGACCCTACTCATCTTCACATAGAAATAAGTAAGGGAAGTATGAAATTTTAGGATTCACATTAGGATATGAATTAGCCCTACTGTGCACCACTCAAAACTACCAAGATAGACATCAACTCAAAAAGGGAACCAAATATGGCTACTCTTGGTGCATATTGGTCTGACACAGAGTTGGCATGAATTATGGATCTCCTAAAGGAGTTCTAAGACTTGTTACCTTAAAAATATTGAGATATGAAGGGCACCCATCCCTTGGGAAAATGAACATAAATCTAGTAAATAACATAAGACCTCTCAAGAAGTTCCCTTATAGAATGAACCCCAATCTCTGTGCCAAGGTAAAAATTGAGATTGATGGTATACTAGTTGTAGGAATATCTACCCTATATAAGAATATGAATGGGTGAGCCCCATGATTATTAGCATCAAGAAGGATGGGCACATCCATATCTACATTGATTATATACTGTTGAATGATGCTTCCATCACTAACCCCTTCCTAACTCCATTTATTAATGAAGTCTTGGATGACATTGTAGACTATGAAATATACACTTTCATTGATGGGTTATCAAAATCCCATCAAGTCCAGATTGAGGAGGATAAACCTGAAATAACTTTTATGATAGAATGGGTTTATTTCTCATACAACATGATGCCCTTTAGACTTAAGAATGCACCAATCATGTTCTCTATAGTGGTGATCATTGTATTTAAGGACTTCATTCACAAGTTCCTCCAAGTGTATTTATATGAATGGAATATGTATGGGCTAGTAAAGGACCATTATGATAACTTTCACCTCATGTTTGATAGGTGAAAATAGCTATAGACATCCTTAAACCTTAAGAAGTTCATCTTCGTGATACCATTTGACACCTTTCTCGAGCAAATCATCTATAAAAATGGTCTTCTTATTGATATTATGAAGATTCTAATTATCCTACAGCCCCAAACTAATTCTATGTAAAAATATGTTCATACCTTTCTTGGTCATTGTGGATACTATAAAATTTTCATAAGGAGCTACGCAAAGATTGCAGTGTTTCTAGAGGAGCTCTTGTGTAAAGATGACCCATTCTATTAGGGAGTAGGGTAAGAGGATGCCTTTGAAACTCTAAATCTTAAATTAGCTATCACATTGATGCTATAATTTCCTAATAGGATGAATCTATTACACATCCATGTTGATGCATCTAGATCTACAATTAGTGCCATTCTAACATAACCTAGTGAAGGTAAGAATCTCCTTTGCAATTAGGAAACTGACCCAAGTAGAGTATAACTATACAATAACCAAGCATGAGGCAATTGCTATGGTCTATACCCTATATAAATTTAGGAAATATTTATTGGTGACCCAATTCATCTTCTTCACTGATCATGAGGAACTTAAGTACCTTGTGAACAAGTCCATTCTCCATGGGTACATTTGTAGATGGATAGTTCTATTCCAAGAATTCTAGTTCTTAATTGTCACGAAGCTAGGAAAATAAAACTTGAGCCAAGATCATTTTTCATACATTAACTCTAGTGATGTGGTAGTACCTATTAAGGATAATATTATAGATGCATAACTCTACAGGGTCCAGCACATCTTTTAGGACTTGGTGTATATCTCCACTTTTCTAACATCTAGGTCTTCACCCTAGACTATAAACACCAAAGAGAAAAAAATATCTCATATTTTTATCTCATTAGTGGGGAAATATAAAAATTGAGTTGAGATGAAGTCATGTAATGATGTGTCTTAGAACAATAAAGAAACTCTATATTATGATAAACACATGAGGGGATATCAGGAGGACATTATGCTAGAGACATAATAGTGTGCAAAGTGTTGCAATCAGACTTATGGTGGCCAAGTTTATTTTAAAATGTAAAATATTATACCAAGGCATGTGACATCTGCCAGTGCACAATAAGTCCTAACCACCAGGATGAGATTACTCTCATTCCCATTCTTGCCCAAGCACCATTAAAAAAATGGGCTATTGAATTTATTAGGCCAATCACTCCTAAAATCAGGCATAAGATACATTCTAGCAGCCATAGACTATTTCACCAAGTGGTTTGAGGTAGTGCCAACTAAAGACTACACAGTCACCACCACCACAATATTTATATGGGAGAACATAATCAGTCGCTATGGGCACCCACTTAATTTGTCTATTGATAGAGGCATGCACTTCCTAAATGAAATAGTATAAATCCTACTAACTAAATACATGATGGAACACCAAAAGACACCCCTTATCATTCCTAATCAAATGGAATAGCTGAGGTGTTTAATAATATATTAGGAATGTGCCTCATAAAGCTATGTAATGTTGGTTTCGAATATTGGGATGATCGACTATTAGTAGTATTATGGGCCTACTAAACTACCTACAAGTGCTTGAACAAGGCTATACCATTCTAATTGGTTTTTGGTGTATAGATTATTTAATTAATGGATTTTATGGTGCCCTCATTATGTATTTCATGCCTTAGTCATTTGGTTGACTAGGAATATCTAAGTGCATGGCTGGAAGACTTGGAACACTTGGATGAGACGCACATCTAAGCAAGATGGAGCCAAAAAATAGATAAGGAAAACTAAAAAATATAGAATGACAATCATATTAATCTTAATTTACTAACTAAAGTATCATTGGTCTTGCTCTATGATTCCAAGTACCTCAAGTACCAAGCAAGCTATAAATTAGGTGGATGGGCCCTTATGTCATCAATAGTATATTAACAACTGGTACATGCAAGCTATGCATGTTAATGGGTGAAATTATCCTTAGTAATTTCAATGAAAACTTATTAAATCCATATAGGAAATAGGATGCCACTTACACCATTAGAAATTTGACTTCTTGATCATAAGTTTGTTGTGTTATGCTAACTAGAATAAAATTTGGTGCAAGCTAAATGTTTCCTTATATCTTGTGAAGTTTTGTGGTGTTTGTGACAAGTGAATAAGTGAGGAAATTTAGGCCCTTAGGATAATTATAGAACTTACATGCATAAATCTAGTCAGGTGAGTTGATTTTGGGTGCTTTTTAAATGCATGAGGCTGGACACCTAAGTTTTGGGCACGTAGAGTTTACCAAAATTTGAAAAATATGAGTATCAAGTGACAAAGAGAGGCACATAAGATACTAGTGTGAAAGATATAAAAATGGAGGTGTAATAGATGATTGTGTGTAATAAATCAAGATGAACCTAAAGACTGAAGCAATGGATGAATAGTGCAAGAATTTGTATGGGGTAGGGTAGGCCAAAGCAAGAGATGAAAGTGCAAGAAATTAACTAAGGAATGTAAGTGCACTATAAAATAAGTGTAGAAGGAAAAGGAGATATAACCAAAGAGGATGAATCATGTACATGTGAAGCCTTATGCCTAGGTAGCCATAAGAAGGGAGGAGGTCATGCCAAGGGAAATGAAACACAAGAGTAAGATCATTGAGATAAGCTAATATCCACCTAATGATAGGCAAGAAGTGACTATTTGAATCATGGGTCACTTCACTAAAAATGTCATTAAGTGAAGTTAATATGGTGATGGTAGAGGCATAAAGATATATAATAAATTCAATTGTAGTGGTGTATTTTTATGGATTTCATGGGTTTAATCAAATTCCAAGAAATCTATACACCACCACACCATTACTCACCTTCAATAAAGAGGGTAGCTGAAGTTAAGGTATAAAGAGGCTAATGGCATACTAATTTAGATTAAAAAAATTAAATGAATTTGAACCCAAAATATATAGTACAATTAGAGATGAACTATAGATAAAGTTAGAAAATGCTACCACACAAAAACTTGAGCACCTACAACTACCAAATGAGAATGATTGAATAGGGAAAGAGATTACATTCCCATTGAGATTAGAATAGAGGATTGTGGGGAAATAATTAGGAAAGAATAGGATAGAAGAGATTTAGAGTGACATTAAGGTTGCTATTAAAAATAAATAAAACTTAAGAGCCAAAGTCATAGTTTTGGACCCTATGACTATGAGGAAGCACCAAGAAACATTGCAGGCTTCAAGAAGATAAATAGACCACACTTTAACACTAATAAATTTAGAATGGGAAATAAATAAATGTAATATAGTCCACCACATGCATAAAAGGATGTTAAGAGGGCATGAAGGGTATAGGAGATAACCGCTATAAATAATAAGGTGCAGTTGATTCAAGGAGTTAACATCATTGAGGTTGACCTTGAGGCAATCACCACGATATCATATAGGGAAATATAGTTTACCACTGAGGTCTTAGTGTGATAAACTTGGGGTATATTTCATGCACACCTACAATTTGAAATAATACCACCATCACACACCAAATAATGCAAAAGAGATCAACTAAGACTAGGTGGTTGACATGGGTGAAAAGATAGAGTTGGGTGTAGTGATATTTGATGTCTCTATCTGATATAGGCTTGCAACCACTGGTTTAACCTAGTTATATGAGATTTTATACTTTGGTAAGTTAGAGGAACTCATGTAGTTCCTCCTTTCATGCATCCATGAATATTTATTTTACATTATAGATAAATGTATGTGGATATCAGAGCACCTCATTAGTAGAATCATTAGGCTCCCAAACTTAGGCACAAACATCCACATGATGATGGAAAATGATGCATAAATAGATAAGGTCCCTTATGTCTTAACCCTAATATTGAGAAGGCTGAGGCCAAAGAGGAAAAGGCTAAGGAAGAGAAGTCTGAGAGAGGAATCAAATAAGGTTCTTGCAAGTGTAGGACTAGCCATTTAGAAAACCAAGAAGGAACCTAGCACCCTCACTAGAAAATCAAATAAAGATGCACAATAGGCACACCCAAGTAGTGAAAGGGAACCAAAATAAAAGGAAGGTGATGTTGGTGCCTTGGAAAATAAAAAGGTGATTGGAGAGGAACCCCAGTAAGAATAATAATAAGGCAAAGCTAGTGCCAAGGGAACAAACTTAGAGGTGAGCACTGACAAACCCTATAAATAAGAAATATACAAAAGGGAAAAGTTTGAAAAATAACCCCTTACAAAATAATATGAAGAGTCCTCATAGGAAAACACCAAAGAAAGTGATGGTGCCAATGAGGAAGATAAAGAGCAAATGAAGATAGCCATCATTGAGAAAGAATGCACAGAGTTGATCATAAGAGAAAAAGTGTAGAAGGGATGGATGGAGGAGGATTTCTATATGTTTGAGTTCTTGCCCCCCAAATCCACCACTGATAGGATGCATAAATAGCTTGCATTTGCATTTGATATCTACATGGATGAGCCTCACTTTGAGACACCTCAAAATGCCATATTGGGCATGGATGAACTCAACGAAAGGCATGTCTCCCTCATCATAAATCTTTGTACCATGAACCTAGTCTAGTTTGTGAATGTGCTTCGCTGGATGGATACTAAATTTACATGAAATAACATTATCAATGATGGTAGAGTAAAAAAATTCAAGTAACTTTGTAAGGATGTTGAAGATGAAGTGTAGGTCATGAAGTTCAAAATGTAATAGCTATGCGAGAACATAGAGACAATTGAACCATCCTTTTTGGTCAATGTTGACATATCAAACCTCTCAGAGGTTTATGAAGTATGTGTGCTAGTGGAGCAGATACTCATAAGGATGAAACTAGACATGGCACTAGAAGAAGAAGACCCATGTACTGTACTACTAAGGGAGCTAGATTTCAAGATCAAAGAGGTGAAATATCTCTTCACAAAACTTTAATAATGTGCATATGCAATCGATGCCATCTTCATGAACTTTTCCAACCAAACATCAATCATAGATTCATGCTTCAATCAGGTAAAAGAGGAAAAGGAGGAGTTGATGATGCATGTGTACTTTATGATTAGGATGAAGTATGTATAGATAATGGGAAATGTCAATGTATTGATCACATAAATAAAGGACCAATAAAACAAACTAGAAGCACTCTTCCACACCTTGAAAACTAAGGCCTATGAATAAGGAATAATCCTAGATGGAGTGACAAAAGCTAAGGCAAATCTTGAGGCCTTTAGAAAAGAGCTAGAGAAGATAGATGTGCTCATGCTTAGAACTGAATCCACAAAAAATTACAACACAATTGAGGAAATCAATTTCACTATCAAGGGCTTTGAGGACTTCAACACCAAACTTAAGGAGAGTATGCCAGAGTTTTGCATGTTGAAAGTTTTGGTAGCTTAGTCTAAGGATGGACTAGTAATTTTATATAGGGTAATGTTGGGAATATAATTCATTAATTATGGGATCCATGCTAGCATGGTAGACATCTCAACATGAGGCAATCACTTTGCATGATTGATAGTTTTGTATCTTGGTGCCAACTAGAGGAATCAATGCATATCTTGCACCAACTGGTAGGTAGTTAACTGTCACCAAGATATTCAGGGTATCCTTTATGAGTGGTAACATGTGGTGACCATAGAATGAAGGTTAAAAGGTGATGGATATCATGTAATTATAAAAAAATGTTCCAAATTATCACCCAATGCGTGCTCTTCACCTTGTAAAAGAGATGCTCTTGTCTGATATAAAATCAAGTCTGAACCAGTGAAGCAATGATGTGAATTGGATACAATAAATCTCTTTAGAATTGTTTTTGTATATAATGTTATGGAATCAATTATCATGAAAATTAGTATGAATTCCATTAAGGCTCTAATTATATACTCCCAAGCTTGCATTTGAACCTCTTGGTAGTTAAGTAACATAAGATAAGTTTTACTCTATTCTTATCACGATGAACTATATACTCTATTTTCTCTTAGCTTTGATTAATGAACAATAATGGTTGTGGTAAACATGATACTTATAATTTTAATGCCTTTCACTTTGCTCTTAAAATTAATGTGTTGGTATTGCCATGATGTGATGTTGACACACATTCCATTACCACTATTCTCCTTGTATTAATTATATATTTTTTCCCATGCTTTTCTAAAGTACCCAATGAATATTATGAATAATAAAAGGACCAACCCAATGAACATGAAGCTTCCCAAAGTGGCACAAACTTGGAGTCATATATTAATACTTACATTTTAGGAGTAAAAGTCTAATTCTTGAGATGGTGATCATGACATGCCTTTTGTTTTTGTTTTTTCATGCCTTGACTCCAGTGTGCAAGGATGTGAGTTTCATCTATTTAAAATAAAACATAAAATCATTCTTTTAGTGATGAATCATCATCCATTATCCCAACATGCACAATTTAGAGATAAAGAATATAAAACTCTATAAGAATAACTACTTTGGTACTAAACACATGGTTAAATTACATGTTATTTTTTAACCACTTATAAGTGGTCCAATAAGCCCATAGTACCATAGAAACATGATCATCCTAGTCATTGCATCTAATAGTATATATCATGGTTAAAGGAGTGCCAAAGATCTTGTTGAATGCTTCAACTATACCATCAGCCTCCAGATGATATGGTGTTGTCTTAAGGTAAGAAATAATGAATTCAACCAATAGGACATGGATAGTCTCATTGAGGAAGTGAGTATCATAGTCACTAGTGAAACTCAATGGAAAACAAAACCTATTAATGATATTATCCTGCATTAATTATACAATAATAGTATCTATACAATCTTATGTTAGTGTAACTTTAGCCCAATGAGTGAGATGGTTAGTAGTGGTGATAACATAGTCAAAGCTAGTATGACATATTACTAGGTTGATGGAGCCAAAGAAGTTAATGACCCATTTTTAAAAATGTTATTGGGATAGAATAAGATGAAATGTAATTTCATCTCTCCCATTCAGCTTTCGCACATGATGTAAAATTTCACATTGGTGCACATAAAGCTTAACATCTTTAAATAGGGTAGGGCACCACAAGCCAACTAGAAGGACCTTCTATGTGGTAGCTTCACCAACATAATATCCTCTATAAATACCTTCATGGACCTTTTATATCACCTCAATATGCTCATGTTTCATGACATATCATAAAATTACCTCATCTTAACCAAGTTTATAAAGGTCACCCCCATTAAGCTAGAACAAAGTGACATGAATGATGAGTTATTTCTTGGCTAGAGTGATGAAGTAGGCTGGTGCTGATTTAGTATTCAAAAAGGAAATTATGCCCTCTACTTATTCAAGAATACGTGAGACATGGAATAATTTCATGTTTGATAGTTCATCTTATATAACACACATTAGTTCTCTAGATTCAATGTGTGAAAGATGGTCTGGTCCATAATTAAACTTACTAGGCTTGACCATAACTAAGAACTAGAATTCTTGAAATAACACTATCCATCAGTAAATGTAACCATGTAAAAATGGTTTGTTGACCAAATAAATTAATTCCTCATGGTTTTTGAGTAAAACTAATGGGGTTGCCATCAGATATTATCAAAATGTTTCAAGACCATAGACCATAGATAATGCCTAATGCTCTGTAGTAGTAAAGTTTTGTTTGATCAGAGTAAGCTTATAACTTGAAAAGTATATATGATGATCAAAATTACCCCCACATGGATAATTAGGTTTAACACTAACCACCATGATGGAAGGATCAAAATGAACATGGAAAGGTTTAGTCTAGTTAAGGGACTGGAGAATCAATGCAGTGATAAGTTTATCCTTTAAGGTAACAAATGCTTCTTAATGAGTACAGGTCTAAATAAAGTGATAATTATGCTTCATTAAATCCTACAAAGGCAATGTAATCCTTTAATAACCATAGATAAAAAAATTATAATAGCTAGTGTGCCCAAGAAAGGTGTGAACCTCTTGCTATGTGGTTGGTTCTGGCAAGCAGAAGATGACGGTGATCTTGGCAGGGTCCACTAAAATTCTACCTCAATAAATAATAGGACCAATGAGAACACTAAATGGAGTATTAAATAGAAATTTATTCAAATTGAGAGAAATATAAAGAGTCTTTAAATGCTCAAGCATGATCTATAGATTGGAAAAATGGTCTTTCACTAAGTCATAAACTATCTAGTCATCTAGATAAACCTAAAGGAACCTATGGATAAAGTCCTTGAAAGCTTCAATAATTATCTTAGAGAATACAATAGGGACATTATTTAATCCAAATGGCATGTCATTATTATCAAAATATCCCCACTCAGTGGTAAATGTAATCTTTGGATTATCTTCTTCTACAATATGAACTTGATGGTACCTAGAGAAACCATCTGTAAAGGTATAAATTTCAAATCCAACAATGCCTTTGAGGATTTATTTAGTGAAAGGTGTTAGGAAATGATTGGTAATGAATTTTCATTAAGTAATATGTAATCCACACAAATATGTATGCATCCATACTTTTTAATACATATTACCATAGGGTTGACCCACTTTGACTCATCAAGAGGAGTAATGAATCTGACACACAAAATACTATCAATCTCTTCTTTAACATGAGCATGGAAATTATGATTCATTCAATAAGGAATTTTTATGATTGGGTGAACACCTTATACCAATTTTATGTGAATTTTACCCAAAGAATAATTGACACCCTTCATCTCACTAGAGTTTCATTGGAAAAAATCTTGATACTCTTTCAATAGTTCAAATACTTTTATGATTTTGGTATCATACTAGTAATTCCCCATCATAGCCATCTTGGGAACTTTATATTTGCCAATATTGTGTTGAATGGTCTAGAGTAGCTCCAAGTATGGTTTTTGTGTATCCAAAATGGTTTCATAAACATTTCAACCACCATAATCTATGTGGATAGCTAGATAATCAATTAACAAGTCTAGTGGTTTAGATCCTCCACCTTCATCAATCTAAAATAAAACTTTTTTATTACCCTTTCAGATTTATTCTCTTAATACATGATTCAATATAGGTTTAAATAGAGGAGAGGATGTCTTATCATTAGGTTCATGAAAAATAGTTAACCCTTCCTCTAACACTCCATGTATATTTCAAATTTGGTCTTCAACAAGGCTTGGGTCATTGATGATAGATTATCACATGGCTAGTATGGTAAAGTGAAAATCCATTTACAAGGATGAATATGACAATGCTATAATCATATTATCCTTAACAGGTGCCAATAATATGTATCTAGATGGTACTCTACATGGACATACCATACTCTATCCCAAGTTCATAGAGTGTCATAAAACATGTGAACTCAAAGATATCCTAGTAAGAAAGTTTCATTTATTGTCTACATGGTCTCAAAAGCCTCAAGGTAAGGTTCTAGAGCTCAAATATGACTATATCTAATAACACAATGTATATGGTTATAATGGTGAAATATAGGATATAAAGTAGAACATACATGATCCCAAGTAAGAAAATGCTTGTGATGAGTTCACCACCACCTAACAACTATGCCATCAAAAATATGAACAATTGAGCACATTCAATCAATGTTAGAATCATAAATGGCTTTCAATTGATGGATAAATTCATAGACCTCCATTTAACTATAGAACCATGGAGCTTCATCTAGATTTATGGGTGGCATGCACATGATTTGTCTATGTAGGAGTTGGCCATACAGGAGATGGAAAAAATTATGGCATTTGTGATACCTTCACCAAGTATTGTCATGACTGTCGATAAAACCACATACTCTCCTAGTAAGTTTTTAGTCACCCTATGCCCAATAGTCATAGGCATTATTAGTGGTGTCAGAGAGGGATTGTGAATTTGTCCATCATAAGATGCCATCAGGGGTAAGATCATGGAATTAACTACTTGATGTTATGAGATTATATATGGTTAATGTCCTCATCAACATTGACCTGTTCAACATAGGGGGGCCATGATCATGATCTAATGGAATGACTATGCACTAGTCATCATTTTCAAATTAAATGTACCATTTATTAAAGCTTAGATTAGTGTTGTTGGCATAACACCATGGATGCCCCAACATATCTAGAAAGCCATTAGCCTCAACCAAATTTAGGACTTAAAATTTTGCTTTAAATGTAACACTAAAGATATCCATGGTGGCATATTTATGGACACTGATAAAAAAAGTGAAAGTCTTGTTAGCCATGAATAATAAATGGGTTGATGGTTAGAAATTTAGGCCAGCCATCTTCCACCAGGAATATTTTATGAGAACATTAACTTCAATTTTGGTGTCAACTAAGATGTCCTAAATTACCCATCCATTGATGGCAATGTTCACTAATATATCTTTATCCTCTTTTGGGCTAGGGTGGATGGGAATATCTTGCCATCAGGCATGTTTTAACCAATGATATTTAGTAGGCCTTGTCATGTGATGCTTGATCTAGTTACATAAAATTGGTATGATATCCTCATCCAATAGTCACTTGTAGAGCTCTTGAAATTCATCTTGTATCGTGTCATGATGGTTTGAGGCTTTTTTCATATTATCACATTGAGTAACATTATGATATTTAAGAAATTGGATCTCCCCTTGTAATTACCTTACCAATTTCATAGTGTCTTGAATCACCTCCTTTTGTTGGTGAACATTAGGATACTTAGTAGCATGAGGCTCTTCACACTAAATTTTATCAATAGGTAGAGTGGACGTAGACTAATACTTCCCACCACTACATGTTGTAATATTTACTTTAGGGCCTATTAGAGTGATAGGGCATAGTATATAGTGTTATTTCTTAATGATTATCATACTATCACCCTTCTCATTTCATTTTTTTTAATGGTCATGTATAAGTCAGGGCACTCCTCTAGATGGTGATCATTTTTACAAAAGGCACTTATAGGGTAAACTGGGTAGTTATGTTGATAGTGCTCAAGGGAACCACACTTATAGAAATTTTATTATGGAAACATCCACCTCCATATCCTCTACCTTAACCTCACCCATGATAACCACCATTCTCTTGGTTATTTGAAATAAAATCTTGATGCATACTACACATGTGTGCCTCATAAATGTCACTAATGAGACAAAATACATTGGTATCATGAGTTTATGCATCACATATCTTACAATAAGTGGATACCTTTTATTGAGTGGCACATTATAACAAAAGACAAGCTCAAACAGCATGCTCTTCTTAGGAAATTACACATGACTACTTCAATATGATGTGTATGTTTTTATAAGGATAATTATTCTGATTATGGCCTTCAAAATCATAATTGACACACCATAATACACTATAAGTGTCATGAGAAATGTGTGAAATAATATTTTATATTTGAGATGCCATTGTAGCTATTTGAGCCTCTATGAAAGGACTGATTCCTATATCAATACTGCCAACAAATTTATCATAAAGGGTAGCTTCCAAGGCCTTGCATAGGCTAGTAAAAGTTTTTTGAGACAATGTTCATCTAAATAAGAGAAACATACCTCCCATGAACCACTAAGTGTGTTGAGTAGCATTGATCTCAAATGAGATTTTAGAAATAGGTGTCTTGAATTATGCATCATAGTCGTACATGCTCTTAGTTCTTATTTGATATCTTTTAGCATAATGATACTTTGTTGCTCAATCTATGTAATGTAAATTTTTTGGAAGAATGTTGCCTTAAATTGATCATAATCAACTACACCTTTTTGAGGATCATATTTCCTATACCACTTATGGGCTCATTCCATAAGGGTGGTTGAAAATTGAGTGTCTTTCTATTTAGAGGAGGTTATGTTGTTCACTCAGTAGATCAATTTGTGAACATGCTCTATGGCATTCTCCATGACTCTATATTAGGTAAGAATTCCACCACCACTTCTTATGCCTCCTATTAGTTTACTAGTCAAACCATAACCTAGTCCACCTCTTACACCTCTATCATCAATAGAAACACCTAAAATATTGGGTGTTGAGGTAGGATGAGTTACTATGGTTAGGATAATACTTTACTCACTACACATGTTGTGTCTACCAAGCATGCCAAGTTGGGCCATATAATTACCTTGTAAAGGAAAAGAAAGAGTTAATTTACTAGTGTCTAAAACTTATTTGATCAAGGTTTCTCTTACAGGTTTAGTGTCTAACTCTATGTTGTCTATATCTTAGTTATGTGTAATTTTTTAATCTATCTCAAAATCAAGAGCTCACACTTTTGTTAGGGAACTAGGTTAGTTCAACTCAGGTTCTTCATTCACCACTTCCTAGATTTCTTTTCCTACATATACTGGAGCTAGAATTGGTTGCAGTCCAAAAGTTGGAGAGTCCTATTGATGCTCTTCCACTTCTTTGAATATCCTTACAACACTTCCTGAGTTCTCCCATCCCCTTACTATGTTGCTTCCACCTATAATCCTTCATCAAGCTTCATCATATTTATGCTTCCTCAATTTTTGCTGGCTAGCTACTGTACTAAACCAATAATTCTTCACAAGTACCCTTATATTCCCCTACTAGCTATGTTGCTCATGTAAGGAAGAGTTTATCCTTCTATGGGAAAAGTCCCAAGTCTAGAGTTGATAAAAAAACTTCTTCACCTACAAAAGAAAATGCTTGAGATATAAAACATGCAGTTCTTGGATAAAATGGAACTCAAACTCTTCTAGACAAGAATAAGTTGAAATGACATACTATAAGATGTAACTATTTAACACTCCTCACCACCAAACATCAAGAGGTCATGTCCAAGGCATTCCCAAATGTACTAAATCCATCTAATTCTCTATTATCCAAATTATCTTCAAATCCATGATTTTTTGACTGATCTTGAGTATAGGATGTGATCCAAGCATGTAAATGAATGGGTACCTCCACAAATAAAGTATCATATAAAGAATTATATATATTTTGTTCAACCCATACACATGCAAAAAATCTTGGTCTAAGGAATGATATTAAAAAATTATTTTTGACACTAATAATCCATCTCTCTATGTTCTCAATGGACAATCATTTGAGCATTTTACACCATCATACAAACAAGTGCTACAGGTTTGGGTAATGAAACCAAAATTTTGGGATATTTTTCTATCTAGGTTTAAATCTCCTTAGGCATGCACTAAAATGATTTAAACCCAATATTATAGTGTATTGTGCTTTCATGAAAGACTTAGAGTTCTCATGATCTCACTAGAATCACATAGTAAGGGATCAGTTCCTATTGGTTTTGTTACATGAAGGTGTACTTAACATAGATCGGTGCCCGAGCATCCACTTATACTAAATGATTAACTAAAAAAATAAATACACAGTAGTTGTGTTCCTAAATTCAACTAAATGAAAAAACATGAATAAAATGACCAACACCATTGTTTTCATAATCCACATGATAGAATTTAAGTAACATATATTCCATTCATCATATTGAAAATAGATTCACATTTTACATAAACAAATTCATAGTGTAACTTAGTCATACAACTCTTCCATCTACTAGATGATGATGATGATGATGATGATGATGATGATGATGATGATGATGATAATAATAATAATAATAATAATAATATAATGGTATCTTCAATCACATCAGTGAAATAATAATAAACAAAAATAAAAAAACATTACAAATATCTAAATAGGATTATTTATATATGATTTTCCCCAACCAAGTAGTTACAGTAATAATCACACTCATAGTGACTCACTAATGATCTTAAATGGACTAAGAGTCGTGGCAGTGAACTACAATATTTTCCTAAGGACTTGGACCTATGTGCCCTTATATTATTACCTTGATGTTAAATCCTCATCATAGAGTGCCTATCTTCCCATAGGCTAGTGCTAGTTTCATACATGACTTAGTCTGTTTCATCCCTTAGAATCAATCCCTAAGCATTTCCCACTTCCTTCATGCTCTTGAAGTCTTCCACTAGTGTTCTAAGCCCTACATTTTTGGATCATCCATTTATTATGCTTATTATTTGACTAGGTCTTCCTATGCCATGAACTCAGATTATTTGACTAGGTCTTCCTATGCATATTATTTGACTAAGTCTTCATATATATAATGTTAGGTTTATTATCTTGTTTATCTCTTATTTATCATTGATTAACATTATGGATGTTTAACATTATTAATGTCTATGCTCATGTATGCTTTGTTCATTTACTACTTATGCCATGTTTATGAGATGTTCTGTTGGTTTCATATGATTATGTTGTATCACTCATATGGTTGCTTATTCTACATAAACACAAAATAAATCATTTGTTTCTCTTGTTTATTACTCATGTATTTAGACATGTGTGAGGGTATTGGGCTAGTTTTTGACTTATTGGAGAGATGTTACCATTGCATTGCTATAATAGACTATGTGCACACATTTTGCTTTAGCCTATGGTATTATACATGATAATTATGGATAACTAAAATGGAAATACATACCTTGAGCATGAAAAACTTAATTTAAAAGCAAATATAAAAAATTAGTAATAAGATATGAATAATCAAATCCCAAGTGTAAATATAACAAATAAATTAAGTGTAAGACTAAATACAACAATTCATAACCTAAGTACATGATATGGATAATCAATACTTAAGTGTAAATTTTTTTTAATAATCTTACAGAGACTAAGAAATAAAAGGCAAAAAATAAATAACAAATAAAATAAACAAATAAAACAAAACAATACGATAAAAATAAATAAAAAATGACCAGATAAAAATAAAAATACAAACAAAGAAGGCTATACAAATATAAATAACACACAAACATAAACAAACAAACAAATATAAATGATAAAAATATAAACAAAATATACAAACAAACAAAACAAACACTAACAAAACAAATAAAATACAAAAAATCAATAAACAACAAAACACTAATAAATAAATCAAAATAAACAAAACAAAACAATAAAAAAATATAAACCAAACATATTTAAAAACAAATAACATAATAACATACAAAACCCATAAAATAATAATAAAAATGAACAAAACATCAATAAAAAACAAAACACTAACAAAAATAAATAAAACACCAATAAATAAAAATACAACAAAACGCTAATAAAAA